>JAFEMN010000058.1:0-424874 GCA_018801565.1 Epichloe coenophiala | reverse complement strand
CTCCTGGCCCATCATATCCAGCAGCACATCCGCGCTTCGCACTCGTTTCCTTCTCGCTCATCTGTTCTTCGACTCGACCAGAAGGGAGATTCCTGCTCCGCGGGACCAAGCCAAACATTTTGTCCGCCATCGTTTGAACAAAAGCCGCCATCATGTCTGAAGCGCAAGCGAACGAGGCCGAGAGAAACGTAAGTTGGCAACACCCACGCACCGCACCCGCACCCGCACCCGCACCGCACCGCACCGCACACACGAGAAAATTGTGCTCTGCGCCAGCCAGCCCCTCCCTCTTGGGCTGCCCCCTTTGACCTGCCCCTCCTCTCTTCTGTCGGCGGGCCGAGCGATGCGGGCGACGACGCAACACATGACGCCCAACCGACGACAGCCAGAGCGCCCATGACGACTCCGGGGACATCAAGCAGAACGTGCAGCAACTTCACAACACAGGTTGCCGAGTACTCAAGCTGACATATTCGCCCCTAGATTGAGATCTGGAAAATCAAGAAGCTTATTAAGCGACTTGAAGCTGCCAGAGGCAATGGAACCTCTATGATTTCTCTCATCATTCGTAAGTGCCGCGTTCACGCACACCGCTGCCCTACCATCGACTTTTGCTGACAAGAGCGACCTTGCAGCTCCGAAGGATCAGGTCTCCCGTGCAGCCAAAATGCTGGCTGAAGAATACGTGGGTTTCGATGCTCCAAGTACGTGGGTTGGCTTTCTCATGCTGACATGACCCGTGGTCTTCGTAGGGTACTGCATCCAACATCAAGTCGCGTGTCAACCGACAATCCGTCTTGTCCGCCATTACATCGACCCAGAATCGATTGAAGCTGTATACAAAGGTTCCCCCCAATGGTCTGGTCATCTACTGTGGTGAAATTTTGACCTCGGAAGGAAAGGAGCGAAAGGTTAATATTGATTTTGAGCCCTTCAAGCCCATCAATACCTCGCTGTATCTTTGCGACAACAAGTTTCACACTGAAGCCCTGGCTGAGCTGCTGGAGTCTGACCAAAAGTTTGGTTTCATCATCATGGATGGTAATGGTGCCCTTTTCGGCACCCTCAGCGGCAACACCCGTGATATCGTCCACAAGTTCTCCGTCGATCTTCCCAAGAAGCACGGACGTGGTGGTCAGTCCGCCTTGCGTTTCGCTCGTCTTCGCGAGGAAAAGCGCCACAACTATGTTCGAAAGGTTGCCGAGTTGGCCGTCCAGAACTTCATCAGCAACGACAAGGTGAACGTGGCCGGTATTGTTCTTGCTGGTTCTGCCGACTTCAAGAACGACCTTAACGCGTCCGATATGTTCGACAACCGTCTCCAGACGAAAGTCATCAAGGTTGTCGACGTATCATATAGCGGTGAAAACGGTTTCAACCAGGCTATTGAGCTGTCGTCTGAAACTCTTGGAAATGTCAAGTTTATTCAGGAGAAGAAGCTCATCGGCAAGTATTTCGAGGAAATCAGTCAGGACACCGGCAAGGTGTGCTATGGTATTGAGGACACTTTGAAGGCCCTGGAGCTCGGAGCTGTCGAGACTCTCATCGTATTCGAGAACCTCGAGATCACTCGTTGGGTCTTGAAGGACAGCAATGGCGACGAGTCTATCCTGCATTTCTCCAAGCAACAGGAACAGGCCAACAGAGACAAGTTTTTGGATTCATCTACTGGTCAGGAGAAGGATATTGTATCTCAAGAGTCCTTCTTGGAATGGATTGCTGAGCATTACAAGGACTTTGGCGCTGCGCTCGAGTTCGTGTCTGATCGCTCGACCGAGGGCAACCAGTTCGTCAAAGGTTTCGGCGGCATCGGTGGAATCCTTCGCTACAAGGTCAACTTTGAGCAGCTGGCTGATCTCAGTGACGATGATGAATACTATGACGATTGACCTGTGGATCCCCTCGTCTCAAACGAGGGCTCTGCTCAAGTTCAACCGTCTGCACAAAACGAGGATGACACGCGCCAGGATGACGACGCGCCGAGGTCGACCAATGCCGCGCCGCTGTCATTTGCGCAGAAGCGCTTGATGCGTAATGCCGAGTCTGGTTTTGCGACCCAAGGCCACCAGCACCAGGCATCGCGACCAAGTCCACTTCGTTCAATGATGACGGCTACTTGAGCTCATTGATTGGCAGATATTAGAGGTAAGACGCGATTCATCCCTTCTTGGTACCAACCCTTCGGTTCTCACGCGGAAGGATAGGTGCACCGCACGATCTGAAGGCAAATCTCGCGAGATGGGGTGTTGAATAAACGGCAAAGTCTTTTTGCAAAAGTTTGGAGGTGGTCATACCAGCGACTGGCAACTCGTCCTGGTCATGAGCGTGGACTAGTGGACACAAGCCGTCCTATGTATTCTTTTTACATGCTTCTGCTTCTGCTTTTAATCCGGGCTCCTAAATGATAGACTGTAACCTGGAGAACAGCTGCCAAGAGGAATAGTTTCAAGGATAGCAAAATGATCATTGTTCATTTCTTTGGCGAATATTAAAATTCCATTCTTCCCCATTCATATATTCGCTTCTGATAACCGACAACTTACGTGACTGGATACAGACTGCGCAAAATTGGACCTCGTGTTGTGCCTCGTGTTGTGCCTGCGTTTGGGGTTTGCCGGGGGGGGGGGGGGGTTTGTTCTGCATGTCACTTGGCACACCTGCTGTGGGGCGTCTCTGACTCTCGCGACCTCCGACTTAGCTGGCTGATTTGCACAAGTTTTTTCCTCTATTACAGAAAGGTTTTCACGCGCCGGCCATATATCTCACGGGCGTAAATGTGCCCCAGAGCACAGATATACGTGCTACTGGAGAACCTGTTCGCACCAGGTTGTCCGTCATGGCTTCGGCTGCGCCTGTCCGGACGACGGGACCTCCCAGGCAAAATGACCGCGGCGTCCCCGTTGGCCTCAACGAAGCAGCGCTCGACTCGCCGACTTTTCGTGCTACCCTTGCTCACTTCACCGACCAAATAGAAGCGGTGGAGAAATGGCTCAATGGGTATGTGAGCTCGACCTCCAGATTTGCCCACGAGATCCAGGGGCTCGAAGACACCATCAACAGCTATCTCAGCAAAACGATGCCATCAGCCGCCGACGGTATCATCGAAAATGACTATACTTTTCTCGCCTTGAAACGAGTTGGCGATGGACAACGTGAATGTTGGATGCACCTACTGGGCAGTGTCAAGAGAATGGACACTGCCGTCATCGAACCTATACGGAGCTTTCTGAGCGGAGACATGCGCACCTTTAAAGAAATTAGGAGGAATCTGGAGCAGACACAGCGCGCGTATGACTCGACTCTCGCACGATATGTTGGCCAATCGAAGACAAAGGAGCCCTCAGCTCTCCGCGAGGACGCATTCTCTGTTTATGAGAACCGCAAAGCTTACCTCCAAGCTTCGATGGATTATTGCCAGCTTGCACCGCAACTACGATGTGCGACTGACAAGCTTCTTGTCAAGGTCTGCTCCGAAATTTGGAAGGATCTGTTGCAGTCAAGAGATGCTGTGTCCAGTGCCACAAGGTGGACTCGAGAAATGGACCGTGTCCGTGGATGGGCCAAGGAATTGGAAACATCAGAGGGTATCTTCAGGAGTGAGCTTCAGTCGGCGAGGAGACAACTGGGAGAGAAAACTCTTGAAAGCTTCAAACCATCTCGTGAGCTCGAAGACTACAGTGCATCTACAGTTCCTTTCTTAGGGTCTCGTGGGCCTCTCAGCCTTAGGCCCAAAGATGAGAATGCTGTGATATCGGAGAAGCAGGGGTGGCTGTTCTTGAGAACCATTTCCGGCAAGCCAGTGAGGTACCACTGGACGCGAAGATGGTATTTTTGCCATGATGGTGTTTTTGGCTGGCTCGTTCCGGGTCCTCAGGGCGTCCTCCAGGGAGACGAGATTGGCGTCCTGCTTTGCAACGCGAAGCCCGCCGTAGGCGAGGAGCGGCGCTTCTGCTTCGAGATCAAAACGAAGAACCAGACCATGATGCTGCAGGCTGAAAATCAGAGGCAACTGATTGAGTGGCTTGAAGTGTTTGAGGTGACCAAGAAAAAGGCCTTTGAAGCCAGCATGGGCCACAACAACAACTCTGTCGCTGGTGGCAACGATCCGGCCTTCTCAATACATCCACCAAGCGCGCCGGAGTTCTCAGCCAAATCTGCCGATAATCCAGCCGCGGCGACTTCCACCACCGCCGAGGACGTCGGCCCGGGGTTTGAGCGAGGCACGACGCTCTATGCGCCTGGGCAAGACGCGGCGAGGCACGCTGTGGACGTTAACAACGGGGGGATCGCAGGACGTCGGTCTTTTAGCGCGCTGGGCAAGGATCTTGCTCGTGATGACGACGAGAGTAGGAGGGAGCATGCAGCAAGAATCATCCAAAAGCTGGACCTTCACAGAAAGACCGCCTTGACTGCCAGTGTGCTTGACCCCGGCCCCAGCCCCAGCCCCGGCCCAGCCAATCCAGCCATGCCGAGTCGCGGCATCGCTGGCTTGATATCAGCAAGTCATAATCTACTCCCCACCGGAACACTGATGCCAGTTGCCACTCCTAAGCAATTTGCGGGTCTTCTCCCGTCTCTGGACACTCCGCGAACCTCTCTTGCTCCCTCGACGTTGGCCAGGCCTCCTGCGACTACTGGCTTGAGCCGCTCTGCCGTCCTCCTGATGGCTGAAAAGCGCTCACTTTTTGGAATCAAAAAGTTGCCAACATCGATCATCGCAAATTACTGGGGTAGCAATGCCTGGGCCATGATTAATCCTCCAGAACAACCCGTGCTGCCGAGACACGACGAAGACGACCCGATCGGAGTTGTCGTACCGCAAGGGTCACAAACAAGCCTCACTGGGACCGGGTCTGATGACCGAATCGACCACCCTCTCCCCCTGGGTTATCCCCCAGAGCTGAGAGCCCAGAATGCCCAATTCCGACTCCTTTTCCCGAATGCCTTGGCCGGCGAGAACCCGGTGCTCGTGTTCCGTGCGGCGTGGTCCAGCTCCGGAGCACGAGACTCACCTAGCGATGCACTGGCTGGAGACGGCAGGATCTATCTCACACCAGACAACATGTACTTTTACAGCCAATATATGGGTTTGGTGACTGCGTACAGTATAAGCCTGGACATCATCACTGAAGTCACTTCTGCGGGTGGCAGAGAATGTGATTGTATTTTCCTGCACCTTGGTCAAGATATGAATGATACTGGATACACACGGATCACTGTCAAGGTGTTCCTGGACGATCTCCAACTTCTTCACACACGCTTGAATCTCCTCATCGACAATTTGCAAGCCGAAGAGCCGATGGAGGCGCAGGATATCATTGCGGCGTTGATCAATGTGGAAAAAGAAGAGTTTGAACGACCGAGCGCTGGTGCTGAAAGTTGGGAAGAGGTGTCCGCAAATACACCAGTCGATGATGGCACGGCATCTGGCAGACCGGTAGGACGCAGTCAGCATGACTTTGGCCTGCATCTTCCGTCTTCCAGGCCACCCCAGCGGATACCAGGGAAACTGCACCTCCCATCTCATCCCGTCATCTACGAGCCGGAGAGCATGACACAAATGGCCGCCGAGCGACACTTCGAAATCAGTGCCAAGGCTTGTTTTCACGTCCTTTTCGGCGATAAGAGTTTTGTGTTCCCCAAGCTGTATTTCGAACACCGGGCGCAGCAGATTGCCCAAGGCCCGTGGGTGCTCGTTGACCAAGGACAAATGCGTCGCGACTTTCACTTCAAGGTGGACTATGTAGACATGCTGGGTCGCAAAAAGTCTGCCAATGTGAAGGATTACCAGACGATCGACGTGTACAGCGATCACATCACCTATGTGGTAACACACACCAAAACGGCATGGCACCTGCCCCATTCACAGAGCTTTAAGTTGGTAACAAAGGTTGCTATCACGCATGTGGCCAAGTCCAAGTGCAAGCTCGCCGCATACGTCAAGATCGATTGGTCAAAGACGCCAGCCCTATCGAAAAATCTGGTTGAACGGCAGGCGCTTCATGATGCCGTCACGGATGCGGAGGAGATGGCAGAGCTGGCGACTGACCAAGTGCGCAAGCTGGGCCCGCGCAGTCGCACAAACAGGGCCATTCAGATCTACGGTCATATTGGCCAGCAGACACAAGTCGTGATCTTTTCCCCGGCAGCCGCCGAATCGAGCAAGAAGCAGGCCATCAAGCCGCGAACCCTAACTGCTATGCTGTTCGAAACAGTCATGTCCTTTGGCGAAAGCGCAGTGTCGTCGCTCATCATGTGGGCGTTTGCCGGCCTGAAGAAGCTTTTCGGAATCATCACTGCTCACCGCGTCATTGTCCTGCTCCTCGTAGCGAGTGCATTGACGAATCTCTTGCTGACGTCGACCGAGTCCTCGACCTGGTGGAGGGAACGTAGAGCAGCCAAGTTTATGAGACGAGTTGGGGTGACGCCGAATCCTATGATGAGCAAAGCCATTTACCTTGCGGACCTGGACGAGGCCACCGGTGCCAACGGTCACAATCTCAGTTTTCCGACGGACAGCAGATGCTTCAGCACATACAGGAGCCTGCTCAACATGACGGAAATGGACATAGCATGGGAAGAGGCTGGAACGACACCTTCGTCGCAATCGAGCCGTGCCATAGCACGAAGACTCCGTCGCACGAGACAGCGGCTGGGGTCTTACAGACACAATTTGATGGTGGCAATGCGGGTGGTCAACAGCATCGAGAGAGAGATGTTGCAATCGGAATGGGAGAATTGGTTGATCAACGAAAAGTCACTGTGCGATGAACTTCAGACGGTGCTGCAAGATGGCAAAGGCGACAAAATGTCAAAGGACAGATTGTCAGCACAGAACGTTCTTGGGTCTCTGTCGGGCAACAGGAGGAAAGCGTTGGAGGAATGGCGAGACGGCTACTGCGGAAGCTGTAGGCGGGACTTTGAGGCTGTGATCAAGGAAAGAACCGTGGCGGGAGTATAGAATTTTGGGATTGAGAGGAAATGTTTGTCCATTGCATTGCCATGGCATTGACAACCATGAATGAGCATGGTTTTATTTCCCTTGATGTTGTTTCTGAGGCACGGAGGCTGAGCTTCCCCACGGCAGCTTATTTTTGTTCCTATTATAATCCAACAAAGCAGATATTCTGAACGGGGTGTCTTGAAAGTATCCCATGTTATCTCACAAACTCTGTATATCCGGAGAAGCGGGTATTTCTGTCCATGACGCAAGTGCAGCGGGTGTGTGCGTGTATTGCAAACTCGATCGCAGAAACACACCAGATCAAATGCATTCTATTTACAGCAGGCAGCACTGCACTACCAAGCTCAAGCTCGAGTTCCGCAGATTCCATTCCATGTCTTGTAGTGGTCCATCCAACGGTGGGAGCTTGGACAGAAGATTCCGTAGAGAACATGGTGAGACACGGACCTGGAGGGAGTGTGATAATGCGTCGCTACTCAATGGCGTTTATGAGGGGGTGTCCCAACATTCCTGTGGCCTTTGGCTCAGCCTCGATGATTGGAAGAATGGCAGGCATCTCCGAGCTATGGCGGCGATGAAGGGGGATTACATATAAGATGGTTGTTGCAGAGCAAGTGTATCAAGTTTCCGCCTCGTCTACATGTCCTTTTTTTTTCACTTTCACATCTGCCGCACGAAATCGCGTACTTTTTTTTTTTTACCCTTTCCTGGAAGTAGACAATGAAGACGACTACAGTTTCGGCGCTCGTACTCTTCTGCCTGACGGGCCATGGCCTCACAGCGCCCACGACATTCTCTGGGCCACCAGACGTGGTCCGCCGGAGTGCGTCGTGGGTTGTTGAAGGGCGGCACGCATCGAGCTTGGATCAAGCGCAGATTGAGCAGATTGGCAATGATATCAGTGAGTCTTGTTCTCTTTTTCTTTTCTCCGTCTCTCTTGTCTGTTCGTGTACTGTGCATGTGCAAGCAAATTCGGCTGACATGGTGACTTTCCGTGGTTAGAATCGAACCTCAGTAGCACCATCCAGCTGATGACCTTGGTCAGCCAGGAGGAGCCGGTTGTGAACCCGCCGTTTATGCAGACGATATCTGTGCTGAAGGGGATCATGCAGTCTGTTGGAGGGGCGATGGCGTCGCTGGCGAGGATGAAAGGGATGAAGGGCTGATTCGTGTTGTCGTTGTGTCGTCGTGTCGTTGTCGTGTTATGTAATCAATCTTAAAACTCCGTAGCATAATGACAGAGCGGGGGCCGTCGGCGTCCGGGGCATCCGAGGCGTCCGGGGGCGTCCGTCCGTTTGGTTGTGCGAATGCAGTCGAATGCAGTGACGTCAGGGATCAAATCTGCCCGCCTATTACCGGCGTGTTTCCATCAATGCCTCATCCCCTCCATCTCCTCCGTCTCCTCCATCTCCTCCATCCCCCCCCCCATCGTCGTGCAGCCCCGACTCCTTGGCCTTGGATTCCTCCCGTGTCTCATCTCATCTCTCGAGGCATGCTTCGCCAAACACCGCTGCACTAAGCGCCATGGCAAGCCATCATGAGCCGCTCAAGGCCCTCGCGCCTATCGATTGGAACGACGTTCCGCAAGACGCCCTCACGACCTTTATCAACGACATCTTCAGCCAGGCCCAGATCGCTCTTGACTCGGTCCCCTCTGCCGCGACCGCCGCGACCGCCGCGAAGCCCGATGCTGCCGGTCGAGCTCGAGCAAAGACCGACTCGGCTGTCGTCTACAATGACATGCGCACTTCCTCGCCACCTCCGACTTGTCTGCGCAGCTGCGAAAGGAATGGAAGGAGGTCAAGACCAACCCCAGGGACAATCCCCTCGGCATCAATGTGTACAAGTTGGCCGGGAAGGATGGCAAGGGCGCATGGTTTGCGAGACGGAGCGTCCACAAGGGACTCTCTTTTGAGCAGTGGAAAACGGGGCTGCAGCGAGAATTCGCCGAATCCATCAAGATTCAAGGCTCGCCTGGAAGTGGAAACATCCGAGGAATTGGCGCCGACAGGAATGTCGAGCATCACCAGGTCGAGGATGCTGGTCACCTGGATGGTAGGTCGTGTGCTTTGCATGTCTCTTGTCTCACACGTACGTTTGTCTTGGATGACGCCCTGGCTAACCAACTCGTCGGGAATGACTTAGTCTTTCAACTTTCGGCTCAGTTCCCCGGACCTACGGCGCCTCGAGACTTTGTCACCCTGCTACTCACGTCTGATTTCTCGCATCGGAAACTCGACGAACAATCACACCCCTTGCGGCAGTACATGATCGTTTCCAAGCCATGCGTTCATCCAGAATGCCCTCCGCGCCAAGGCATCATCCGCGGTCAGTATGAGTCGGTGGAGGTTGTTCGAGAAATCCCCGTCGAAACCGATGTCGTCCCCAGCAAGCGATCAATGTCATCAGCGGACCTGATGACGGGCGGGAACCGCAAGTCTGGCACCATCAACCGAGCTGGGGACGATGTCGAAGGACCCCGAACCATAGAATGGCTCATGATTACCAGGAGTGACCCCGGTGGCAGTGTGCCCCGGTTCCTCATTGAAAAAGGAACACCCCCAGGAATTATCGGCGATGCAGGCAAGTTCCTGGACTGGGTCACAGCGACAACTTCCAAAGATGGCACCGTCCGGCCAAGGGCCGAAACGACCAAGGTCAATGGCAACAGTATCGACGAGAGTCGCGATACCACAGATCCCGCCGCGGCTCAGAGAAATAGTCCAGCATCAGACACCACACAGAACAAAGACACGCATCGACCCAGCCAGGGCCACGACGCCGGCCACAGCGATCGGGCACCAAGCAGCACGGGACTATACGGCATCATCAACGGAGCCTTTAGCGTAGCAGGTGCGGTAGCCAGCGGGCTTCGGTCACAACTCAGTAACCCGTTGAGCTTCAACAACGGCAGCCAAGACAGCCTGGCTGACAGCCAACCCATCCCGGAAGAGCACGAGGACAAAGACGCGGAAAGCGACGCATCCTCCACCCGCAGCTTCGCGTCAGCCCTCGAAAAGTCTGTCACGGGCGAGAAAGCCGCCGCCGGCAGCACCCAGTCTGACGAATCAAGATCGCAACGTCTCCAACCTCTGGAGAAGGATCTGCAGAAACTCCTGGAACGTCGCCAAAAGCTCGATCGAGACCACAACCAGTTTCAGGAGCGCATGCAGTCCAAGCGCCAGGGCGAGAAGGAGAAGGACGCCACATCGCTCGCCAAGCTTCGCGAAAAGCACGACAAGGAAGTAGCCAAGCAAGAGGCCAGGTACAAGCGGGAAATGCGCAAGCTCGAGGAGAAGCGTGAGCAGGAGGAGCGCAAAGCCGAAGCTCGTAGGATTAAGGCCGCCGAGAGACAGGAAAAGTCCAGTCTGACTCTTGAGCTGGAGAGAGTGAGGGCCGACAAGGACGTCGCTCTCAAGGAGATTGAGCTGCTCCACACCCAAGTTGGTGAGTTGCAAGCACAGAATACCATGCTGGTGGCGAGACTCGGTCGGCTGGGTGCTCTGAACAGAGAAGACTCGTCGTCTTCCAGGGAGAATTCCATCAGATCCCAAGTCGTGAGCACTTCTTGGATCAGAGACAGGCAGAATGGATCGGGGGCGGGGGAAACAAAGTGACAAGAGACAATTACATGTATGTACTTTTAGATGCACGCAATGACATAAACGACGGCATGACATGGCCCTGGCAGGCGGTGCAGGGACAAAAAAAAAAGCATCAGGATATGCGCTTGTTTCTTTTCTTTGAATACGTAAATAGCAACAGAAGTTCTATTCATGCAGACGATACAGTCATCCACGCCGCGCAGAATCTCACCTTTGTCTATCCAGATCAGATGACCCTGTTTATGCCGTCTACACGAAACCTAATCACACGTCTGTCCATGCCTCGGTGAGGAGCCCGGAGACTTGTGCATGGTGTGATTTCAGCGCATCTTTCGCCACTCCCACAGCCTGTTCCAGCCCCGAAGACGTCGTCTTTGCACTCAGCGCCACGGAGACTCGCACCAAGCGAGTACACATCGCAAACACAGCAGGGTCGGATGCCCAACCCAGTGGTCCATCCTTGGTCCCCACAAGCGTCCCGAGGTGAGCAAGGCCGCCTTGGACCCAGTCCACGAGCTTCGTCATCAGCTCTTCATCCTCACCAGTGGCATCCAACTCGAGGCGCTGGAATACCTCGACCCAGCGCCTCGTCTCGCGCACCTCGTCTACAAACAAGTTCTGTTCTTCCACTACAAAGAGCGAGTCGTCGAACCGCATGGCTCTGGCGAGCTCCAGCTCGGCCGGTTCCCAGGCATCGTCGTCCCTCACAGCTGCTGTGCGCGTACCGCAGTGGCCTACCAGACGGTCTGCCACGGCACTCTTGAAGAAAGGAGAACTGCCAAAGTGGTCGACGAGGAAATCAAGAAGACGGTCGGCTGCTTCGAGGGGCACGAGAGCATGGCCGATGAGGTTTTTGGCCGCCCCGGCAGCGACGTCACGTACTTCGTCGTCGTCGTCGTTGAGGGAGTCGTAGAGGGCGAGGAGGGCCGTGAGATGGGATCGTGTCAGGGGGGGTGAGTGGGCGGCGAAGAAGGACCGGAGGGAGGATGCGGCAGCGAAGCGGGTGTCAAAGGTCTGCATCTCAGAGCATTAGTTGAGCCGTGTTTCTTTCTTTTTCTTCCCCCGAGGGCCAAGAACAGTTGGGCGGAAAGCGAGCATACCTTGTCATCGAGCCGCGTCCGCCATGATGACGCCCCATGCATGGAGATCAATAGAGTTAGGGCATCCACTTAGTGCCGCGGCAATGCAGCCGCTTACTCTGATGACTGCATGGGAAAGCGACGGGTTCATCGTGCGAGATGGGAGACGTGTCCAGAGCGAAATGAGGGCTTGTTGGGGGATCCTGTCGAAGCTTCTTCGAGCAAAGAGCTCGTCAATGACACCGGTGATGTTTTCGATTGCCAACACTTGGGCTGCAGAGTAGTTTATGCCCAGACAGGTATCAATGTAGAGGATGCATAGGGACGAAAGCGTATCCGGGGAGCAGCATTCCGGACAATAGACTTTTGCAGCGGTTTCCAGCGCGGCTGCGAGTCCATCTTGGCCGATGTCTGGACTGCCGAGGAGAGAGCGTAGTTGGACAGTGGGATCGCTGCCCTTCGATAGAGAGTATACATCGTGAATGGCTTTTTGGATCTTTAGAAGCGCGGATCCGATGTGGTCTGGCGTATGGATGGTAAAATGCGAGAGAGGGAGCTTATTTGTCGATTCGACGGCCCATATTATGTTAATGACATCGAGATATGCGGCGACAATGTCTGGGCAGTTGGGGAATACGCTGTCCACCTTTATCTGGGACAAGAAAGACTGTAGTTCGGCAAGATCGCCTAGTTAAAAGTCAGACTTTGGGCTAGTATCAATGAACATAAAAGCACATGCATGGGTGCGTAGGGAAGGGCTTACCAATGAACTGTTCGTGTGCAACCTCATTGAGCCGCTCGATTACAAACTTCAGTGTCAACAAGACACCATGTATACGGTTTTGCTTGTTCTTTGATTGGTAATTCATAGCAGTATTGATAATCTCCTTGATGGCCCCCAGCCATCTTTCATGCAGGAGACAGGAGCAAAGTGTTCGGGCTGCCATGTCACGAACGTGCCAGACCGGACTTGACAAGTACGCCGCCACATCAACTTGAATTTCGTCTCGAAGCAAATCCGGAGGACCGGCACGGCGGATGATATCCAAGGCAGGAAACACAGACTCGGCGGCGGCTGAGCCTGCGTTGGATGTAGCAGATTGGTTGAGGATTTTATGTCCGGACTGGAGCAGATTCTTGAGCACGGCGGGGAGATTGGGGTAGCGGTGGTAGTGAATACGGTTAGCTTTACCGTCCCACCCAGCTTCGATCATGGCTTTGCTCTCGTATGTGCCAAAGAGATTATCAATGAGACTCCGCAAGAAGATCAGCCCGCAGTTTCGAATAGCCCACACCTCGGATCGAAGTCCACTGGCCGCGAGTCCTAGACACTGAGGTAGATACGACTCGGATTTGTTTCCCAGAGATGTAAGCAGCGAGTTCTTGAAGATGTCCTTGAGGCAATTGTATGCATGCACCTGGGGGAGATTCGACCCGTCGGTCTCCGAGACTCTTGCCTCCTTGACTGCCATGGTCATGAGGGTGTCCATGACTTGGCCAAAGGTTGGATGGGCGGCATTGGCGGCGAGGATTCCCGTAATCATTGACGGGATGCCTGCGGATCGTCGAGTCGTTGACGCCTGGGAGTAGATGGCCTCCATGGTACCCTCGTACCAAACATCCAGTAGGGGCACCCCCTCTCCGAATCGCAAGTGCTTTGTTTGCTGACAGCAAGTAGCAAAAGTAGTCGATACCGTAGTGAAGGCACCTCTATGGCGTAAACTGGCTAGCTGGGTGAAGGTTAGGTTGCCGATTCTCTCGAACACTTCTTTCGAGGGTACAATGAGCCCTTCTTTACTCTCGTTCCTCATAGTGAGGATGATGGTTCGCACCAAGTTGCTGCAAAGGATTAGCGCCCGTACCCAGAGTCAAGTCTGTAAAAAGTGAATAGAGAAAAAGCGTAGAAAAGACATGAGAGAAGCGTACCTTGACTCGTGGACAGCACGGAAACTATAACTTAGAAGATCCTTTGTATCGAGCCTGTCCACCTCTTCCAACTCCTGTGGCAAGTGTCCCTCGGGAGAATCATCGCACAAAATGTCTCGCACTGCCCTCCACGCTCGCTCGCAACTCGAAACAATGTTCAGCTGTAGTTCCCTGGCCTCATCCAGTTCCGAGGGTGACAGCTTGATCTCCGACACGACCTGCCAGGTGTGGCAAAGAGAAGCAAAGTCTCCGTGTAGAGGAGAGTCAACCACCGCTTGACCGAGGTCTATCTCCGCCTTGGATATTTTGCGACTGAGATCTTCGGCCATCTTGGACAGCATTTGAAGCCTTTCCTCTCCTGATTCGAGGAACCTGTACAGTAGCTGTGATGCTTTGGAAGCACCATCAGAGTGATCAGCGCGTGCTGTTCGACGAGCAAGCTCGTTCGCACGCTGCGACAGGCCCTTGACCTCGTTGACAGGAATGCCGATCATTTCCGATCCTGTCAAGGTTAACCGACGATATCTTCCATCTGCGTAGCATTTTGCCAACCCAGTTGCAGAGAGATCCCTGACATCTTCGAAAGGGTCCATGACGAGATCGAACAATGCACGAGCCCACTTGCTGTCGAACCTATCGAAGAAAAGCTCCTGGTCATCAGCGGTTTCCCAAGTTCTGGAGTCGGCTCCTTCCATGCGAACTATATACATTAGTGCTTTCAAGCCCGCGATATGTCGCTGATACGAAGCCGTTGGAATCAGCTCGTTGCATAAGAAGGCAATGTACCAATGTAAGAACTCGACATGGTATTCCAAGCAATCGGTCAATTGGACCTCAGGCAGAAGAATCAAGTTCGATCGATACAAGATCGGTTGTGAGATGACCTTGTTTGCCTCTTGTGTTTTGCCGCGTGCACGGGGTATACTACGCTTCAACACGTGAATAGCTCCCCGAACTCTCTTGAACATGTCTCTTGCCTTTGCTGAAACTTCGACCCTGAACTTGGCATCTGGGTCTGCAAAAAAGGTGCTCAAATGCTTCTTGAGCAGGCCAAACGCGGTGGGCGAGTATGGTCGAGTGGTAGACGGAGATGTTACGAGCAGTGATAGTGCTAAAGATCGCACTTCATGGGAGGGATGTGACAGGACGCTCTCGAGCACATTTTCGTGAAGGGTTATGGAAGAAGAATCACTTGCTTCACTGCTGCTACCGCCAAATGCTAAAAAAAAAGGGGGTCACAAGTTGTTAGTCCAACCCCTAAGCAAACGAAGTCTCCTAGTCGTCTCTCACCTGGCTCTTCGACCAAACCAACCCTCTTGCCAGTTTCGAGCGCTGCCAACTTTAACAAGGCAGGAATATTCATGCTCATGTTACTCGAGCCAGATGCCGTTTCGTCTTGATTCATTCGAACCAGAAACTTCAAGGCCTCAGATCTATCAGCTTTGAACAGGGGCAAGAAGATGTAGTTCTTGATAGATTCGAGAAGGGCAGGCTCCTCAGCCAGGAAATGAAGAAGCCATTGGTGCCACACTTCAATACTAGGGACCGAATCTTCTCGTTGCTCTTGTCTCCAGCTTCTATAAACAGTGACAACCAGTCGTCCAGCGGTAGGACAGACAAAGTGTAGTTTCATCCAGTGGAAAAGATCTGACGTGAAATTCCGCCATATCTCATCGTTATCCTGACTGCCGAGATCTGCCCGAAGTTGCGTGTATATCGACTTTGTATCATTCAAAGTGATGACGCCCTTGGTGAGAAAATGATCCAAGGTCTTGATAGCAGACTTTGCGACGGGCTTAGTTGAGCGACCGATGACTATCGACACCAAGGTTTCAAGGATGCTTTTCTTGGTTGTTGAAGTCTCCTCGTGGCTTGGATTCTTCAAAAGAGACTGAGCAACAAGGTCCAACACCAATTTCATCGAGCGATGATTGTCTGATTCATTCCACTCGATGTAAAAATTGAACAACTTGGACGTCACGTGCCGTGAGAAAGCCCACCGTCTCAAGTCATCCGAATTGGATTTAGAGGCCTGGTCTACAAGTCCACAGAGTCTTATACACGCTTGACCAGATACTGACTTCGGCTGAGACGCATCTTTCAGAAGTTGCTCAAACAGGGTATTGGCAGAGCTTGAGTTTGTCGTTAGCAACGCTTCTGCTATGAGTCCGGCAAGTTTGCTCACCCTTTCCCCACTTCTGCGTCTTGTTGCTCAAGCCGTTTAATGAGCTCAGTCGGATTGGCTAATAAGTCAGTAACCTCTGCGGGAGGCTCAGCTGTCATCGTTTCTGACCGAGGCCCTGGAGGGGATGATCTTGACTCTTGAGAGTAGAGACGGGCGAAAATAAGGACTAGACAGTGTACGACATGACAAACATTTTATAATCTCCAGTCAGCCTCGTCATCTAGTATTTCGATTAGGGGTATGCCTCTACATTCATATTTTCAATAAGCCTGGAACCTTTCCTGCGGACATATACATCCTAAAGAGAGACTTTCCAGATCCGACTCATGGAGCGGCACGTGATGTCCCACGTGAGGAAAATTTGCCCTGCGCCCACACACCCCACCACCGCTTGTAGTTTTCACGAAAAATCCCCAAACCCACTTTGAATTACGAAAACTCTCTCCAACAAGCCTCGTCCTGATCACCATTAGATAACGTGGATCTATTGGGAGACTGTCAAAATGTCGAAGATCACAGTCGGTTAGTAACATGCTGCTATAGCCATGATCGAGCGAATTTGCAACGATCTTGACGCTGACCAAATATTCTTTTTGCAGCCAATGTCCGGACGCAAGTCAGTGAGCTCTTGGAGTACTCCAACGAGACCAAGAAGCGCAACTTTCTCGAGACCGTCGAGCTTCAGATCGGCCTGAAGAACTATGACCCTCAGCGTGATAAGCGTTTCTCCGGCACAATCAAGCTGCCCTCCATCCCTCGCCCCAACATGGCCATCTGCATCTTGGGTGACCAGCACGATTTGGACCGTGCCAAGCACGGTGGTGTAGACGCCATGTCTGCCGATGACTTGAAGAAGCTCAACAAGAACAAGAAGCTTATCAAGAAGCTGGCTCGCAAGTACGACGCTTTCGTCGCTTCCGAAGCTCTCATCAAGTTGATTCCTCGTCTATTGGGCCCTGGTCTGTCCAAGGGTAAGTCATCTTGTCGCAGTCGTCTGTTTCAAAGAAGGATAATTCCACTAACTCGCAACAGCTGGCAAGTTCCCCACTCCCGTCTCCCACGCCGATGACCTGACTGGCAAGATCAACGAGGTCAAGTCCACCATCAAGTTCCAGTTGAAGAAGGTTCTCTGCATGGGAGTCGCTGTCGGAAACGTCGGCATGGAGCAGGAGCAGCTGATTGGCAACATCATGTTGGCCATCAACTACCTTGTCTCCCTGTTGAAGAAGGGCTGGCAGAACGTCGGCAGCTTGACCATCAAGGCCTCCATGTCCCCTCCCAAGCGTCTGTATTGAGGGATGTTTGGTCTAGTATGGTCAGCTGCTTTGTGGGTTTGGGTCACTGGTCTAGATACACTAGCAATTCCTAGAATCGACTAGGACTTTGAAAACAACTCAGCTTGCTTGCAAGGCTTGCTGGAGATCGAATGCTGTGCAGATTGTAGAGATGATGAAGGCATGTTCTTCAGCATCATTTTCCGATGCAACCTTTTGCCGTCATTTATTCGGAACGCGTAGCGCAGAGCGCTGAACGGCGTCGCCGCATGGACCATGTGCATTTTTACATCTTGTATTCAGTGTTCCATGGGTTTCAAGTTTTCCCCCTTCCCACCAGCCACGTAGCTCAACTGGGACAACTCTTGGTTACACGCCACGCGACCAAACCCCGTCGGCCGACCACTCTAGTCAGTGTTTTCCATATACCATCGTCACCAAAATCAAGGTCATCCAGGTTCAAGTGCTTTGTATAACGCCAAACTTCCCGGAACCGAAGTCCTTGCAACCCCTTGTTTGGTAGGTACGGATCCAACCACGTCGCCGATGCAGGTGCAATCAGGTAAGTCCCATTTTTTGCTTTCAAATATTCTTTATTCCGTCGATTGGCTGGCGTATCGCATGTGGCAAGTTCAGTGAGCTGTTCGATCAAAGCGGTGCCTTTTAAGCCCATCACGTCTTTGGTCTGCAAAACCTCGTTCTTGCCATTGAGAAGCCAAATGGGAGGCGTGTAAGTTTTCCACCAAATAGCGTGAGTTGCATCGGGCTGTTTACTCATGAACACTTGCCCCGGAACGACACCGCCCTGGTGGTATATGCCCATGAGCACACCGAAAAAGAGGTTGAAGAGAATCCACAGCCCAGCCCAAACTCGCAAAACAGTCTTGTTCTTGGGCAATTCTACCGACGAGAGGATCAGAGGCACTGTCGGCAAAAGAAAACGGGCTTCTTGGTGTGGGAATATCGACAGAACAAAAAGGCCCGATATTGCGGAGAATAGCCTCAAAGATAGGTGCGGCTTCGGGACAAGTAGCAAAGTCGCAGGCCCAAGCAGCTGCGGAAGGTTTGTTGCTAGATGCTGATACCACGGATGAATGCCATGTTGGGCGAGGTTTGCGGTATTCGAGTTATACCGGAAGAAGTTAAGCGGAGTGACAGTAGGTCTCCATATTAAGTCGGCCCATGTAATGGGCTCTGATGAGTAGAAGGCAGTATCGAGCGCAATAGCTATTATAGTTGTAAATACAGCAGCCGAAGCCAGGGCCGCCAAGGACAAAGGTCTGTTACAAAAGTTAGCAAATCGTTCCACCGACCATGTCAATACATGTGACTAGTCTAAAACGTACTTGCGCATGAAATGAGGTAATAAGCGAAGCCCAGGAATCAACAAGAAGGCCGGAAAAGTAATCCGGTTGAACACGCCGAAAACTGCGACAATACCGAGCACTGTTGACGACAGGAGCGATGATTGTTGCTGTAGGGGGGGGGAAGAGTTAGCTATGAATCCCTATCGAAACGAAAGAGGACTGCAAGATCGCGTACCCGTGGGTCGACTATGCGTTGGATCAAAACCAAACTCCAAGCTACAACCAGTGTCTCGACCGAATTGGAGAAAGTATGTGTCTGATACGTCCAAGTGACATAGGATGAAGCAACCAAAAGGACTGCAACACGGCGGTGCCGAGGAGAAGTTATCAACTCGTGAAGAGCCCAATCCTCCAGAACAAAACTGATCAAGAACATGAGCACACGTAGCGCCCAGAACACGGCGATGGGCGGAATTTCGCCGTCTTGACCATTACCGGTCCACAGCCATCGAAGAAGCAGCATGGGCAGCCCATAGACGGGCCATAGTGGAAAGACGCTCCGAATCGGAAGCTCGCTCGTGAATTCCCAGGTTCTTCGAACGGGATAACTGAAAATCTGGCCTGTGGTAGAAACATGACGTATCCGTTAGCGAGCGCATTCTTCTCATGGGATGCTCAGCAGATCCGCGCCAGACGCGTGACCAGAACGAAGGGTCGAGTCGATCCACCAATGAAGGTGGCATGTCGAATGAGACCAATACTGAGCGCACGAGCTGGCACTAGAAGGGACAAAGAGAAGGACACATGAGAAAACAAGTCGCATTATAACAAGGCGTACCGGCTATAACTTCGGGGCCTTGGAAGTTCTCATCGGGATGCAGGTAGCTGGGCGAGAGGACGAACCACAGCCGTATAAGAACAAGAAGCAGGTAAGTGCGCCGCCACATTGTTCAGCAACGGACTCTCAAGGCCGTCGGTGGCATAGCAATTGCAGTGTTGATGCGTGATGGAAGAGAAACAATAGACATGAGAGACGAGAGTGTGGGCAAAGCGAATGTGGGTGCGGACGCTTCCAGAGCGGCGGCGCGCAAAAAGCAAGGTGGGTGGTGATGTGGTGATGTGGTGATGTGGCCCTCACCGAGATGCTCCTATGTAGGTTTCAAGAAGGGCAAAAGGATCCTGTAGATTAAAAGTAAACGGGTAGCGTGGGGCGTATGTTGAAGATGCAGGAAATGCAACGAAGAATGCAGGCAGAGTCAGAGTCCAGCGGATCAGAACGTTGGCAGATGAATCAACAAATTAATTGTCCGCGTACGGAGAGCCGCTAAGAAAATTGTCGACAAGGGGGGCAACCATCCATCAGCGTCGTAAATTTGAAAGGGGCGGATGACCTCATTGCACCCGACATAGTAATACCGTGCCACTCAGCTCCGTACTGAGGACCGGCTGTTGTTCCACCTTGGTTGCTTTTCTGCAATCCTTGGTTCTGCAGAACAAGACAACCAACGCTGATGCAAGATCCCGAAGCTCGATCATTTCTGGCCTCAACCCTAATGATCCAGGACCGCCGCTGGCTTCCAGGTGGAGGGGCAAGCTCAGGGGCTTAGTGGCAAATAATCCGAGGCTCCAGGCCCGAGACAATCATTTCTTCCGCCGCCTTGGGTGTCCACAGATCAACAACTGCATTCATGTATTGATGAATCGGCAATCTCACGAACCCGACTCCGGGGGCCCCAGGGGTCTTCCTCGAGTCCTAGATGGGAACCTGGACAACCCAATGTGATCCAAGAGCTCCAAAGTCGGGGATTCAATGGCAAGGAATCCAATGCAAGATGACCTGGAAGCTGTTGTCATGGGGATTGAAGTCTCTGGCTTATTAGCATCGTACTCGTGGCGTCGCAGGAATGTGTTGGGGAAATTCATGTCTTCAAGAAATATTGCTGTCAGGACAGGGGCCACAAAATTATCCATTGTGGTCATGACGGCGTGAGACGAATTTCCTGTGATAAAACGCCGTCAGACGCGCCATGTTCTGCATTGTCGGTTTGTCCCTCTGCCTCGCGAGGCTGACGAGAGCGTCTCTGCCATGGGGCTCTAGCATCACAAACCCATATATTAAAAGCTCATATTCCGTGTCCTTCGATCCGTCTGCCGTTCTCGCCATTCTATGGACCTCGCGTGCCTGGGTGAGCGCCCGGTGATTGCATGCCCAGCCATATCACAAGCGTTTCGATGGCCAAATATGATGCAGATTGGCGCTGTGACAGTGCCTATTACCTGCTTCCAGAGGACCACGATACTTGCCAAGGGTTGCGAGACGAGACTAAGACGGTTTGGCGTGGTCGTATTAGTTGGAGTACGGACTACATGCATGTAGCTGGATATGCACCTATTATGTACAGTGGATGATTGCCGCGGTGCGCCCACCACTGCGCCCACCACTGCACCCACCACTGCACGCAGCTGCCCCGGCTGCCTGCTACCAGTGACTTGGACTTGGCACTTTCCGCCTCTGCCCATTACTCGAACATTGGATCCCGTTACAGGCACAAATACTAAGAGTAATTACTGCAAAATATTCTGGTCTGCTCTGTTCCGATCACGGTAAGTCTCTTCATCTCTTCACATTATTCCTCTCCCGACTTTCTTTCCTGTCCCTCAGCACAACCTGCAGCCAATAAGTGACACAGAACCCACTCGAAGCCAGGCGACTCCAACTAACTTTGAAGGACCCCGACCCCCGACCCCGCCTCTGGCAGACCTGACATTTGAACGCTCTCTGCCTGCGAACTTTCCTGGCTTTGTTAAACCTAATTTCGTCACCTTCAGTACAAAATCCAATCACCTCAGACCACCACCCGACCTGCGACTCTACAAATTTGCTGTCCTCCATCACGCGAAACCCCACACGCAGTACAACAAATCCAAGCTGTATTTTGCGCACAATGGCCGAAACAAGCATGGCCCAGAAGGTGTGGCTGGCATCCAACGACAGCGCCATCATCGAAGTCGGTAAGTCGACTCTGGCCTTACCCACGTGCGCCAGTCCATAGGATGGAACCTAACCGAACCATATAGATCGCGTTGTCGTTGAGCGCTCCATGCTCATCAAGAACATGCTTGACGATATCGGTGATGACATGATCAATCAGAGCAACCCCATCCCCATCCCCAGTGTATGCCTCGTTGTCCCTCCCCAACATGTCGAACAGAGCTGAATCAATAGCAGGTGAACGAGGCTGTTCTCCGCAAGGTCATTGAGTGGTGCGAGCATCACCGAAACGACCCCCCTCAGGCACAGGATGATGAGTCTGATGGCCGCCGCCGAACCACCGACATTGAAGAATGGGACCAGAAGTTTATGCAAGTCGACCAAGAGATGCTCTTTGAAATCATTCTCGTATGTCATTTCCCTCTCGCAAAGGAGTCACCCTGAGTCCCGTATCGCAGACTGACCATCCACACTCATGTAGGCATCCAACTACCTCGACATCAAGCCCCTACTTGATGTTGGCTGCAAGACGGTGGCCAACATGATCAAGGGCAAGTCACCCGAAGAAATCCGCAAGACTTTCAACATCACCAACGACTTCACTCCTGAAGAGGAGGAGCAGATACGTCGTGAGAACGAATGGGCCGAGGATCGATGAGCCTCTTTCGATCATGTTGGAGCTCTTGAGTCCATAACTTCCAGCTCATAAACGTAGCTGGATTTGCGGTTTTTGATAGCTCATTGTGCACACGTGCAATTCAGGCGTTTGTGGGATTGATTTGAGAGAATTGATGCATTTCATCATTCCATCTCAGGTTTGAAAGACCTGTTCTCGGTCTGGAAGCAATGGAATGATGACCTAAAGCCTTCCGTCTCTAGAATTTTGTGATGCTCAGCCTGCTTGTGAAGGTTTTTAACTATCTATGAAGATTTGCCAGATGAGGGCCAAAGACGGCGTCGCCATAGTCTTCTCGAACAATTGGAAAAGTGAAGTCGCCGACTACACTGTGACAACCAGAGCACATTTGTCAAGCCCGGACGTCTCAACACCAACGCCAAATGTCCCATCTACGAGCAGAACAAGACGGTTAAAACACAAAAGAAGCGGGTGGTTCACGACGATTCCTTCTCCCAGATACAGCTGGAGGGAACCCGGGCAATGAGACACTGTTGTAAAAATTTCATTCAAGGTAGTAGTGATGCCCTCTATATTTGGGACATGGTTTTTCTTTCATTTCCTTCCCTAGAACCGACCGTAACATGCCGTCATGGCAAGAAATCGGCATGACCAGGTCATGAGGCCCTGCCGTTAGTCCGAGACGTTAAATTTTCCCTCTTTCCACGAGCGCTCCGAGCAGCGCACATCCTTCCCAAAGAGTTTTGCAAAAGTTCATCAATCCATCGCTGATGTCACGACTATCGAGTAGAGGACAAGTTTGTCGACAGCAGCCTGATGATGTATAGAGCTGGAGGATCGGAAAGCGAGTTGTCTAGATGCCGAGGCGGGTCTTTCTCCAGTGTCTTCTCTTAGCGTTGTAGCTGCGTCATGGTTAGCAGAGGAAACGTGCGTGCGAACGATGTCCAACGCCTGTGCGAAAATCCTGCAGTTTGTCGCCTGGGATTATATCGTCGCGTGCTCTTCACCAATCCGCCGATCCGGCGAGATAAAATATTCAAAGGACTTCGCGGCAGCCAAGGGAGGAAGGGACAGATGTGCATACCGGATGTTGTTGTTGGTTCGGAGTCTGATCCATTGAGGCACAGGGCGGTTCTGCTTCTGCGCCTTGGCAAGCTTCTGCTTGGTACGGAAAGACTTGTGGCTCTGTAGAACGGTCAGTCCATGATGGTTCTCACGTGGCTGGTCGGGTCGGAGGATTGGGAAAGGGAATTTGTGCCGCCCACGACGACGGGTGAAAATGCCTGAAACGGAAAGCAGAGCGTCGGAATATCGCGACGAGGTCATTATCCCCACGGCATGAGCGGCATATATTGAACGGGGGCATGAGGGCGGCGTACCGGCATCTTGGTTGACTTTGCGTGTCGAGTCGTCTGGTGAATGGTGAGGATTCGTGGAGTTTGAGATTGAGAGGATTTTTGACCCGCACAAAGGGCGTAAAACCCTAGTGAGAGGGGTGGTGAGGCTGATGTTGTGTGCGCGCGGTTCACCTGTGGCTGGTGCATGTGGCGGCACCCCTTTTACGTATGCCTAATAAGGCTGCAAGGAGTAATGTGTACGGAGTACGGAGTACATACTGACCGACTTGACTAATACTCCGTACAGGCGGCTGATCTATCATGTCATCATGCCTGTCGGCTTATTACAACCAACCGGGCCTGCGTGCAGCCAGCCAGTTCGAGCCAGCTCGACCTCTGCTGACCCGCCCTCGGGAGGCGCTCTGCAAGAGGTCCCAGAATAGGGGACGGGGAACGCTTCGCAATTTTTGACCATTTGTCCATGTAGTTAGCAGCTTTCTCTTTGACGCCCGATCATCGCGCACCCGAACATTGTCACAGGCATACGCATAGGCAGCCCTTTCCAGTCTTCTCATTTAATTTTTTTTCCCTCTCGTTCTCTCTTCGTCATCTCACGTTTCCTGGCGCGTACCGCTTCCGACAGTCTCAGTTCGTCCGACCAGGTGGCCCGGCCCACGCGTTGTAGATCCTGAAGCAAGGCCATCGCTGATCGCTGATCCTCGGCGCTGAACCTTTGGTATTCGCATCTTTGCGTCCAGCCTCATTTCTCTCCGCATACGTCACGTTCCCCGAATTAAACAACTCGTCATCATGGGCGCTGGCATGTCATGGTTTTCAAACCTTCTGTGGGCGAAGAAGGAGATCAGAATATTGATCCTGGGTCTTGTGCGTCGGCGTGTATTGCGCGTTCGCCTGCCATTAGGATCCGTTTGTTGCTAATGCGAGCGGATAGGACAATGCTGGCAAGACAACCCTGCTCTACAGGTTGAAGGTGAGCGCTATACAGAAATGCGCGACCGTCATGAAGACTCGCAGCTGAAGCTGACCATTGCCGCACCTCTCAGATTGGCGAAGTCGTCACCACGATACCAACCATTGGATTCAACGTCGAGTCGGTCACGTACAAAAACCTGAATTTTAACGTCTGGGTACGTACTTTACCATTCCCATTCGCGCGGAGCATGACGGGGGAGGGGGGGGGGGAAACCGTCTGACAGAACTTAGGACTTGGGTGGCCAGACGAGCATCCGGCCATACTGGCGATGTTACTACGCCAACACGGCAGCCGTCATATTCGTCGTCGACTCTACCGACATTGAACGATTACAGACCGCCGCCGAGGAGCTGGCAGCTATGCTGAACGAGGACGAGCTCAAGGACGCGGCCTTGTTAGTCTTTGCCAACAAGCAGGATCAGCCCGGCGCAAAGGGAGCCGGCGAGATCTCGGAAGCTCTGCGGTTGGGAGAACTGCGCGATCGAAACTGGAGCATCATGGCGTGCTCTGCCGTCGACGGCAGTGGTATCAACGAGGGCATGGACTGGTTGGTGGTAAGTTGAGAGCGTCCAGTATACCACCCCGTTCCATCGCGGCATGTATCCCACAGCCGTGTCACGAATCAAATTGACCAACATGTCTCCGTCTCACAGCAAACTGTCAATCAGGAGTAGAGCATTCAAGCTTCCTTCTCTCGTCTCTCTTTTTTTTTTTTTTAACCCCAAACCCTCGCTTTTAGCCAATGTTTAATACGTAACAATACAACGACGTGACGATGAAGGGCAAGCTCACGAAGTTGGTAGCATGATAGTAGACAATGGCAAGTTGGAGAAGAAGTGGAAGAAAGAGGGGTGCTCCAAGTTCCTTCCGAGGCGAACAGTAAGGAAAGGAGGTCTCGGTGATTTCAGCAACATCAGTAGGGCCCAACAGCACGGCATTGTACTACCAGCAGAATCCATCCGGCTCTTGGACAAGGCATGATGAATTTTTTTTTTCAATGGCGGTGAATAATTTGCAACAACGGAGAAAACTTTGCGCTCAACACATGTATATACGAGCAAGTGAGGTGTAACCCCGCAACAAGAGTTTGTATCTACATAATGCGACTCGTGTCCGGAGCAGCCGCCGTGACACAGCGTTGGCCACCTGATTCCTGAAAATGAACATGGGCTGTAATACAGACACGCAAAGACATTAAAGGGCTTTCTCATGTGCGTCCGAGGACATCTGAGCCAGTTTGCTTTATTCTGATTTGATAAAACTTTCAATTCACACTTCGCTTTACTTGACGTTACAAGAATGCACACGTTCTCTTTGCACACTCATCATGATTCAATAGAAGACGGCTTCTTAGTTGGATTAACTATAATACTTGACGACTACAGAACAAGTCGAGCAGGAGTCGACCCCCTTTGCAGCAGCGGTGCGTTTGTCCCCCTTGGTATATAGAAAACCGGACAGCGTGCCATGCGTATACGAACAAGACCAGGAGAAGGGGGGGGGGCGAGTGAAGCCGTGTTCCCCTGGTACGCTTGCACCTATCCGGTGCGCAATTTCCAGCATCTCAGAGTGCCAACAAGCCTGCGCTGCAGTCCAGGGACTGAGACGGTGCCGGGTGTGCTGTTCCACAGCAGCCGGGGTACGTCAGCCCGCTTGTAGCGTTGAAAGAAAGAAAGAACTACTCCTCGACTACCCTGCCAACCAACATGTCCCGAGACTAGACCCAGCCTAATACATCGTTGTAAGTGGCAGGTGTAATGTAGGTGTGAGTTTGTTCGTAGTGAGATGAACTACTTGGGTGGCCCGTCATTACCTGAGCCGCATCCCACGCATCAAGCCGAGACAGACTCCATGGAAGATGTCTTGTATTCGTCCTACAAGAATCGAGCCTCTCTGTGAAATATGTGCAAGTGAGGGGAACAGAGTGCGTGAGATTTGGCCCAAGCTCGAGGCAAAACAGCAGCGACATGAGGACACCAGGCCAAATGCCGTTCTGCGCAGCAGAGGGTGGCATTGGCCCGGTCCAGCTCCGTGATGAATACCTTGTAAGCTACCTTCGCTCTTCCCAATGACAAGGAACTCCAACCCCGCCTCGCGCGGAGGCATGGATCGCCTTGTGTATTTGAGTATTTGTGTGTGTGTGTGTGTGTGTGTGTGCTCTGTATTGGTCCCATTGACAACCAGTGTCAGGCCAACCAAGGAGAGGTTTATCCCTGATAAATTCTCTCTGGCTAGCCACATGGCGAAATGAATTCGTTTCGAGACACAAAAAGCCATGAGGAAGAGATGATTCGCGTCTAGAAGCCAGTCATAGACGTAAATAAGATCTCGTTCGTTCGTTCAAATTGACAAAGTGAGCAGATTCAATGGCTTGGAGGGAAAAGATCCGTCATTCAGCATCAAGCTGAGTACTATCGTTCCTTTTTCGTCAAACCAAAAGAGTCGACTTCGTGCTCCAAATATCTGTCGTCAAATATGCATGGCTCGTAGTCATAATTCATTTCGTCAAGCAAGGAGTAAAATACGGAAACAAAAATTGTCCAGGAAGAAGTCGAGAGGGAGTGTGAGTTGTGCCGGTTCACAAGGTTATCATCCGTCGGAGATCTTTGTACAGGCCGCATAAAAACTATAGGCAAAAGGTTAAGTTGAAAAAGAAGATGAAGAATCGAAATGTCGGGGAATCAAGTTCCAGTAAAGGAACCCATCTCGGTCCGTGCCGAGTCATGTGCATTGCTGCAAATTCCTCTTAACCTTTAACCAAAAGGCGCCCAAAACAAAGATGAAAGAAGTTTGGAAAAAAAAAAAAGGTAGTTTCCAGGTGGGGAAAAAGAGTCGCGAACCGCCTTGTTTGCTGGTAGAGGTCTCTGCCCGATTCGTCTAATTCAGTCCCCCGTGCGTTCGACGCAGTCTTGGCGAGTTTTGCAGGACCAGCCGCGAAGCAACATGGCTGTCAGGCCTTGATGAATTGCCCTGAGCGCAGCATGGTGGGCACGATTTGCGAATCGGACGAAAACGACCCTGAGCCCGCGCCGTGACTGAGCTCGAGGAATCCGAGTGGACCTCGAAAGGACCAAATAGAGACCAGTAGTCGGAAAATAGATTGACAAGCTCAAAAAGAGAGCAGAAAAAAAAAGACAAAGACGGAGAAAGAGAAAAACAAATATTCGCTGCGCTTTCCAGAAGAGTGTTATTTGTTGAACTTGCTCGAAACTCCTTTCCCAATGCAATAAATGGTAAACGCCAATGCGGAAAATGTGTCTATATCGCTGTTGTATCAAGACTGTATGTGTGCAGAATGACTATTACTTCCCCAATCCCGAGAAATGACGTATCGCAGAAGGGCATCAAGACGACGATGGCGATGACGATGTCGCAGCCGTCGTCGTCATAGTATTGGAACCGTCCGCTGTCGTCGCTTGTGGTTGTCACATGATGGTCGCATACTCCTGGAAGCGATCCCAGCCGAATCCTCCCATACCAACGCTGACACCACATTGCGATGGAAGCGTGCTGGGCAGAGGCAGAGCTGCAGGCATTGGGGCTGCCATGGGCGGTGAGCCGAAGTAGAGGGCAGCTGTGACGTTGGGCATGGTGTAGGCGGGAGTAGGGGGAGGCATTTGCACCTCGCTCATACTCATCGTGGCCCAGACTGGCGTATTGATGGACTCGGCAGATGTTGATGTCACACCCGGACTTGGTGGCAAGACTCGCCAGGCGTCGACGGCAGACATGGAGCTGGGCATGGTGGCGCGGGACCACATGTTGTTGGCGGGAGAGCTTGCAAGCAGCGGAGGCTGGCGCACAACATCCATGACGCGAGGCGGAGGGAGTAGCAGGGGCTTCATGAGGCCCATTAGACTAGTCTTGACCTCGTCACTCTTGCCGGTCAAGAGCTCGCCAGCACCCTCCTCCTCCAGGCCTTCCAGAGCAGTGACGTGTGTGCGAAAGACGAATTTGTTGATGGCCTGGATAAAGTCCTCGTGAAGCTTCCTGCATTGCTGATCCTTTTCCGACCACTCATATGTATTTGCCTTGGCGTCGACACAGTGGATCTTGTCGTGATACTCGACCAGGGCATCGATGGTATCAGCTGTGAGCTTGTAAGCGACTTCGTTGCGGAGGACCATGTCGACGTGAACAATGTAAGCTTCGACGTGAACAAGCTGATAGCTGAAGAGCTCCTCGAGCGGTTCGGTGGGCATGTCAGCCTCGGGAAGTTTGGGCAGCATCAGCGAAGCCAGAGTCCAAATGGCATTTGGTGACGACAGAATTTCGGTGAGACATCTCTGGTGTTGAGGGACGCTGTTGAGCGGGCGCTTCACTCTGTTGACTCGCTTCAAGGTCTGTGTAAGCCAGAGCTCGACCCTGGATCCCAATACAACATTGACTGAAGATGCTCTCGGGGCGAATGCGGCGGCGGAAGCCGGGAGAAGTTGGACAGGCATTGGCGATTGCGAAGCCTGTCGAAGAAGGCCTTTTCGACACAAGTCGTGCGAGGTGGAATGTGGGGGGGCGGGGGGACTGGCCGAGGCGGAGGAAAGAAGAAGAAGAAGAAAGAAGAGAAAGAAGAAGAGAGGAGGAGAAAAGAAGAGAAAAGAAAAGAAAAGAAAAGCGAGGCGACGAGCCGAGCAGGGAGAACCGGGAGTAGGTTGTTTGTTGTTGGGTTTGAGGAGCAATCAATCGCCTGCTGGACGGCCGTGACCAAAAAGAAGTGAGGGACCGCAACAACACCAAGGGGTGGCGGCAATGGGGAGATATAGTTCGGGCCCCGTCACAAGTTACAACCCAGCGTCTGGTGAGCAACTGCCGCTGCCGCAAATAGACGGGTCTGGTGCGTCTGGTGCGTCTGGTGGTGGTAGGCCTCACGCTCTCACGCTACGGATTAGTCCCGTTGCCAACGCTGCACGACGCGAGCACCAGCCACACCCCTCGACTTGCCACTAGTGATGCAGCAGCATGCAGCGAAATGCAGCAGCATGCAGCAGCCGCCGCTGGCTGGGCCTGCCATCTTCTCTCCTCTGGCATCTTCAACGGCAATTTGGGCCACTGCAACCCACCCGGATCCCCACCATCGTGCAGTTCGCCGACACCAAAGCAGCGCGCCCCATCATGGCTGTGCTGCGACCTGCGACCTGCGACCTGCATATATATAATATATAGTCCGTACGGAGTAGTCCGCATGTGGTCCGAAGTCCGTGCAAAGTTGCCGCCGTAGCTGAAAGCTGCCCATGCATGATATTATGTGCATACATATTACATATATGCTTTGTGGCCGTGGAGTATCCGGCCGAGGCAAAAACATGTGGCTGAAGAATGAAGAATCAGTGAATTAGCGGAAGAGCAATCTCCAGGGTCACGACTCACCCCGTTGGTACATACACCAGAGACGAAGCAGTCTAGTTCGGCGCTTCATGGAACAGGGGCTGGCCTTGATATTACAAGTCCATCTCGCACACACACTGCATCATCGGCTGGGCAGCTGCCAGCAAGAAAAGACAATGCGGACTTATTCCTGGCAGCCCTGAGGCTTCCCAAGGCCTCCCAAGGATTCCCAAAGCTTCCTTCCCCCTTCTGTTCTTTTCCATTTCAGCATTAATGGATTACGCGGCACCGGCCGACTTATTCAGACATTTTGCCTACAACATGTAACAAGCCCCGAGCTGAGCGGGGAGCCATTCTCCGTTTCTGCAGTGCAGCGTCTGCTCAAGCCTTCTGGTTGGTTATACGAAGTACTTCCTCATCCGCATGTCGGCCAATCAAGGCAGCATGTCGGACTTTGCTGGATTTTCGAAGTTTCCGCTGTGGTCCAGGTAAAAAGGGGGGGGGGATGAGCATTGAGCAACAAGGTCCAGTCTCCAGCAGAGCCAGGCAAATAAAGAACAATGTGCATATGTATCGTACATCGTACGACCCCATGTTCTGGAGCAACGGCATCTCGCAGCCTTGCAGATAGATGGCCATGGTGGACATGGCCAGCTTCTGCGACGAGAACAGGAACTTCTGTCTGGCGTTTGGCCCAAGCAAGTCATTGTCTTGTCAATATCGACATTCATCAACATGATGACCGACAAGTCTTACATAGGTGCCCGGTGCCCGCCGAGCTTCGATGCAACATGATCGTCCGTGCCCCCCCTATTATGACCCTTTTTCCTCGTCTTGTCTCGCTTGTCCCGGCTGATGCACGTCCGAGAGACATCTGCAAGCCAGATACGGAGCCATGTTGTTGGCCAGACACATGTCGGTCGATGTGGCAAAAAGTCGTCGTCCACGATGACATCCGGATTGTTCTTGTTCTTGTTCTTGTTCGTAGACGCGATCCATCGAGGTGGGCAATTGGCAAGACCACGTCATGACTGCAGGCTCCTTCCCTCCCTCAACCCATGGACAGCTGAACAAGACAAGACCCCCGCCGCTGACAAAACTTGCTTGTGACGGACATGCCCGGCCGCGGGGGCTCGGCTCGTGGCTGTGCACTTGTGGCGCCCCCGCAACGTTACTCGAATTGAATACGAAAATCTGTGCAATCTGGCGGGGGCCCACAGGCCACACACTCTCTGGCTGGCGGCTGGCTGGCAAGGTGAAACCCAAGTCACGCGGCCGGCTTGTCGACCCGTGTGACACGACGTCCCCGTGGCCCAAGGCAAGGCGGCGCACACCTTCACCGCAAATTCCCAAGAGCACGGGCCCAACACCACCCACGTCACGTGTTCTTCTTTTCTTCTTCCTCCTTCTCCCGTGTCTGTCATGTACGGAAACTCGCAATGACCTTGTGCTGAAGACGCGATAACTTGCATCACTTTCAACAACAGTGTTGCCGTTGGCTTCATTCTGTTCTAGAATACTGTACACCGGCAGCTCGCTGCTTTTCGCTCAATACAACTCGACCACAACCACGACACACCAAGACGACAAACGCCATGCCAACGCTCAATTCAGCTCTGTAGCAACACCCCTGGATATCCAGTCGGCCAGTGCCATGGTCGTCACCATGGGGTTCACACCACTGGCGCTGGGAAAGACACTCGCGTCGGCGACGTACAGGTTCTTGGTGCCCCAGACCTTGCCTCGCATGTCGACGACGCCAGAGTCCTCGTTGGCGCTCATGCGACATGAGCCCATCTGATGGGCCGACATGCACATGGCAGTTGGTGCTTTGTTGTCCACCTCACGGAGCTTCTTGATCCAGGCGGCAAGGTCGGGGTCAGTGAACTCGGGATCCTTGCCAGCCTCGTGCTCGGCCTGTCTCTTGCCGCCGTCCTTGGGGATGAAGGGAGGCAGATGAGGCAGGTGAGCGCGGATCTCCGTCGCCCGCGCGACGTAGGCGATCTTGGCCAGGGCGATGAGTCCCTCGAGCGTGTGCTCCCGGTCAAAGTCGGACGTGTTGTAGTCGATGCGAGGGGTGCCCTTTCGCGGGTCCGGGTATACTCGTCCCGTGTCGCGATCGCGCGTCAGAGATATCCAACTGCCCAGGTGCCGGTACTTGAGTCCCAATACCCTTGCGTCTATGCCGTCTCGCCAAATTTGTGTGGCATATGTTGTGTATGGCTAAAAAAAGTATATATGATGAGATTGGGTCACAGTTTGTGTATCAGGCCAAAAAAAAACAAAAAAAAAAAAATTTGGGTTGCACACTTACAACATTGCATGTTGGCTCCAGCTTGACACCATGGCCTCGGCCGTCCAGATTCTCGAACTCGTTGACGTAGGATGTGATTATGCCGCCCTCCCATGAAGTCATGTCCGTGGTTCCGAAAACAGCGGACAGTAAGTTGGTAGGATGCAAGTGAAGATGTCTCCCGACATTGCGGTTCTGAAACACCATCATCATGATGTCGTCTGATCAGCCAATATCTTCATACGTACAGTACACAACACACATCTACATGTATGTATACATGCATTATGGGGGGAGGCAGGCTTTCATCGTTTTCGTTCCTGTTAGCAACTCACCTTGACACCACTCTTGGCCAAAATGACGGGGCTCCATATCGAACCGCCCGAGATGATGACCTTGCTCGCCCTGATGAAGACGCGTCGCTGGAGTCGAGTCGATTCCGGCTTGTGTACACCGCCCTCTTCGTCCCTGGCCGTCCACAACCCCTCGACTCCGATGGCGGTGACGCCGTCGTCGGCAAAAACAACTTTTTCCACGGTGAAACCCTCCATGAACTCGGCACCAGCCTCACCAGCAGCAGGGAGCCAAGACGTGGCAGGGCCCTTCTTCTCGGCCGAGTTGCAGCCCAAATGGCATCTGCCACAGTAATGCTCCTTGCTCGCCGTGTTCTGCTCGACAACGCCACCCTTCCAGCCCAGCATCTTGGCTCCGTCCAGCAGGGCCTGGTTGCGCGCGTTTTGGCGAATGGCGTCCTTGCTGGCTCCGATGAAGTCCCATACACGATCCATGCTGTCGTCAAAGTCGCTTGACGTGAACAAGGGCAAGCCCTCGGAAGCCCACTCCTCGCGGACGAAATCCTGCAGCCGAAAGCACACGCTCCAGTTCACGGTGCCGCCGCCTCCCCAGGAGCCGCCGCACAAGATGCCCGTGCTTGCAGAGTCGCTGAGGTAGACACCGCCGGCGTCGTACAGGTAATGAGAGGCGGATTCCTGTGTCATGGGCAGCTGCGATGGCGGGAAGTAGTAGCCCTTGTCAACGACGAGAACCCGAAGACCAGCCTCGGCAATGTTCTTGGCAGCAACACCACCGCCACACCCGGAGCCTACTATGACGACATCGGTGGAAATCTCGTGAGTACCCGAGCCGGCAGGAGCCTGGACGAATTCATAGGCATAGCCCTCGGTGTTCTTCCAATCATGAGGAACGTCGGTGTACCCTGAAATCTCCTGGAAAAACCTGCCATGTAGCGAGTTTGCCTTCTGGGCTATCAGGGCCACCGACTTTGCGAGAGTTCGCAACGGGATGATGCGAGAGGAGGCCCATGACTGCAGGATGGCGTGTCGGACATGTGTGGGTTGGTGAGCCACGGGGGTCCAGTATCCGGTCAAGAGTAAGCTGCCCGCGTGCGTGCTGTGAGAAGGAATCAGCAAATTTGCATCTTGCTCCAGATGCAGCCAGTCTCCCCGCAACTTACCCGAGCAGATTCATTACCCTGACGAGCTGTCCCCGCTGAGGAACAATAGCAAGAGATCGCAGACAGTCCTCCCTGAATTTGGCATCCTCGGAGGGCCGAAACTCGAGGTACTCCTTGATTATTTCTCTGGAAGGCCGGTTGGAAAGGGCCGAGGCGCAGTCGTCCACGAGCTTTTCGAACTGGGTATCAGAAAGAACGATGCTGCCGTTCTTGTCCTCGACGGAAGACGACGTGGTCGAGGTGATGGAGGGCAGGACAGCGTCAGTGAGAGCAAACACAGTATCCCACTCGGCCTCCGTCATGAAATCCCTGGCCGGGGCTTCTGGCAACGGGATGGGCTTTGGCCCCAGAGTGCTGGTCACATCCATTGACATAGATGGCGATGGCGTCTCCCCGGTCTGGTCGAGTTTCCCTTCCACTGGCGTTGCACCGCCTCTGGTATTTAACGAGGCAAGTCTGTAAGGGAGCAGAGACAGGTTAAAATTGCCCGGGGGCAAGAAAGAAAAGAGGAGCCGGCGGGACTAATAAATACACATCAAGATGCGTCGCATCGCCTCTACTAGTTCTCTACTAGTTCTCAGTTCCAAGCACTCCGGCCGGGGCGACGCGGGGCAGAGCTAGGATGCATCTGTAGCATCCGTCGTCGAGACTGGGTCGACACGAGACCACACGAGACCACACGAGACCCCGAACCCACGTTTGCCTCGGCACCCACCCTGGCACGGTTGTTCCGGCTTGCCGTCTCAGCCTGCCGCCAACACTTCCCCGCTCCACACACACACACGCACACACACGCACTCTCTCTCTCTCTCGACCAAAACACACACACCTTCCAAGATGTCATCGGTTCGGGATGGTCACTTTACCTCATTGTCATATTTGTATTCTCATCCCCTCTCCCTTTCTTCCTGAAACTCTTTTGCCCCATCTCATGCCGTCGAGATCCAAACAAGAAAACCCGCCCTACTGTTTGTCCGTCCTATGCTCTCTCGCTCCAGAACCCCAGCCCATCGACTAGACCAAACGCAAGTAAGCAGTTTTGGTTTCGAACAAAACACATCAACGCCACAAGAATGTTCTACGCCCCCTCCCCGGGCTCTGTTATTGTACACTACAATAACATTTCAGAGTTCCCTGAACTGGTGGCCAGGCCGCCTCGTTTGCATATAAGATGGCGACTAATTGTACAAACATGCCAAAAGAATAAAAAGTGAATTCGAAAGAAGAGAGAAAGGGGGGAGAAAAAAACTGAGAGGGAGAGGGAGAAGGGGGAGGGAGGAGAGGAAAGGAGAGCAGAGGGAAGCGACATCGTCCCCAAGGTAACCCACATCGTCATCAAGGTAAGAAGAAAATAAAACAACATGTACAAAGAGCTCAAAAGATACGGGCAGGATGCCTCTACCGAGTCCATCATCCTGTCATGGGTTGCTGCATCTTATCCATGAGCCCTTCACAGTCGTGTGTAGGCCGTGTCTTTCCTTCGAGTCCGACATCAAAAGTGTACATGGGCATCATGAAACATACGCATACTGTCCAAACATGGACAGAGTTGACTTGTCCCAGCCAAGACCGGCCTGTATGGCCCCGTTGGGTTCATTGTCATGGTCATCTCAGCTGCAACTTTTGCGCACCATACACCATAACCCACGGCGTGGGGCAAACGCTGTGCTTCTGCTGCTGCGTGTGCACTCATTGTCGCAAGAACCTTTGCCGAGCCCTCTGGCATCGGTCTTCTGCTGGAGGAGAATTGTGGTAGTAAGCTCACAATACCGTGTGCGTCATCATCATCATCATCATCATCATCTTCTTCTTCTTCTTCTTCATGTTGTGGTGTCTGGAGTGTGATGCGGTGGGCTAGACACCTTGTGTCTCCTGAAAAAAGGAAAGTCTTTCATCCTAAACCGACTCGATTTTTTCGTGAGTGATTTTCCCTCTGCCTTGCCAATGCTGCCCCCGCGGCTCAGGTCGTCGTCCACAGCTCCGCCATCGTGTAAAACGGTCCCGGGAGAGTCTTGGCTCGAGTTGCTTGGGCAAGACGCATTCATCCCGGGAACGCTCATGGTCCGCTCCATCGATTCGTTGCTGACGATGCTGGTGCCTTGTGTGCTCGGGGAGAGAGCCATCTTCCCTGTCGTGGCAGTCGTGGCTTGGGATTGCCAGTCTCCTGCGAACGCCCCCCATGCACTTCCTTCGGTGGTCTCGCTGCAGCGCTGCCTTCCGAAACGTGTCGACGCTTTACTCTCGCAAGTGCTGTCGCCTCGCGGCCTGCAGTTGAAAGGGTCGCTGTCGGCCAGCTCTCGCACTGCATCAAACGATGAGACTGTTCCGTTCTCAAACTTCTTATGCTGCGCTTCCTCGTCCCGCTGAACCGCATGCCTGATATCTGCGGGCTCGTCGGGTGCTGGTGGAGCTTGTTGTTCGTCACGGATCAACACGTCGGCAGCTACTTGCGGAGCTTGTCCTCTTTCTTCCACGACTCCTTCGCTAGCGACCTCTGCCCGATTGGCCTCGTTGGTGGTCGGCTGATTCTTTGCCGAGTCCTTCTCCGCTGCGTAGCTTCGTGTTCGGGGTGAAAAGATGCCCTCACGAGTTCCTCGTCCAACACCCAGCTCCTCGGGTGACTGCTTTGCTTTTTCCTCCCGTACCTTCTGCTCGAAGAGGTCCCTATTGACCTCGAGCTCGTCCACGGTGTATCGCATGGCGGGCATGATATCGGCGACACCTTGGAACAAGGGAATGGCGAACATGTTCATGAAACCGAGCTGAGCGTTGGACAAGGATAGAATATCCTTTTTGGGGTGAGCAAGCAAGGACGATTTGATGTCTAGCTCTTCTTCCATGGAGGCCTGTCGGGAGAACTCCTCAGATAGGTTATGCATCCACTTCAATGCTGTGTCATGATGCCGGGCCTGGCGTCAAATGGTTGGTCAGTACGACGACCCCGGAACAGACTTTGGGTCCGCCGCGCTTGAAGCTGCTCTGTCTGGAAAAAAAATTTGGAAGGCAGGGATGACCTACCACATTGCTAATATCTGCACATTTTATAAGCAAGGAGCATGCTAAAGCTTTATGCTCCTCAAGCTGTCGGCCGTTCCAGCCATCGGTACTGTTGCTGTCCTGCAGCCGTTCCTGAGCATCACCAAGCTTCTTCATGTAGTCAAAATGTAAGCCCATGTCCGTAGCCAGGATGGAGCTAATCATCAGACTCCGCATTTTGCGGTCCTCAAAAGCAGAGGGCCAATGCCGACGAAGGATCTGTGAATAGGCAGCACAGTGGAACGATTCTAGCACGGAGCGATCGTTGTATAGTTGCGCGAGGGGAGCGTTCAAAGTGGCCAGAAATCCATTGTTGACTCCTGGATGGCCTACATCGTGACCAATGGCGGTGATGAGTAGTGTGAGAGCTTCAAAAGGACTCAGCAATGCCGCAATTGGCGACTTGGCGGGTATCACGTCACTCCCTTGCCCGGTTGGGTAGGGTGGGACGGCGCCAATATGGACAAGAAAATTGAATGTGGCCTGCAGCACATCCACCACGTGGCGGAAGTTGTGATATGGAACAAAACTGTTGTAGGCGGCGCGGCACGCGACCAGGTAGCCTATGAGCTGGTCTGTTGATGGAGCGTTAGCGAAATGATCAATCAATTCATGGCACCATGGTGATGAGATATTGCCAGCCTACCCGTAGGAATGCGCCAAGGTTCCAGTTCGGGTACTGCCAAAGCGTGTTTGAACATGACTAGAGCGGCGACCAATAATTCATCGTCAGAGAAGGAGTGGGCACAAAAGTGCCATCGCCCTACAGCTTTGGCAATTTCAGCTTGACGCTGAGAAGAAACAGCAATATGTGCTCCCGTAATCTGTCCTTCGTTGCTGTCGAGGCGACAGATGCCGTTCATGAGCCCGGAGACCATGGCTTCTCGCAAATAAGCAAAGGGTTTCTGCTCGCTGATACCGACCCAGGATCGTTTTCTGCCCTTGTTGACCTCCAGTATCGCTTGCTGTTCTTTGATGGCATCTCTATGTGCTTTATAGGCACATATCTCGAGAGTCGTGACGCATTTTGAGCTCAGTGGGCTGATGCGTACATCGACGGCACCAATATCTAAACATGTTCTTATCAGCCGACGACTGGCTGCTAGAAACGCCTTCGTTGTCGATGGAGTCGTCTCCAAGGCGCCGTCCGTCATTTGACGACCAGCTTCGGACACATTTGGTTCTATATGACTGATGACTGGTACAGGAACGACGAGCTTCGATAAGCCGCGAAGATGTGCTTCGGTGATGATCTTTTGCAGAAGACTCAAGCCGTACAGCTCCTCACTGGGGGTGTGGATCTCGAAAGACTGCGCGGCCGGGGCAGGTGGTGTGGGGGACGAGGGTCTTGATCGACCTTGTTGATCCCGCAGCTGATCATCGAATGGAGTATCCAGTAGTATCAGAGTTGGTGTGAGATCGGACATGTACGCATCTTGAAGCTGAAAAAGAGTCGATAGACATGCAGCACCTGTGTTGCAGATATGAACTGCGTGAACCGGGTTAGTCTCATGGGATTTTAGTGAACGAATTATGCGAAGGAAAATCATCATCATCATTCTTCCGCCGCCGAGAAATTTGCTGGTGACGTCGATAAAATGACTGCATTGGAGAAGATAAGGAGGCATCGAAACATGCCAAATACGAAACATACCGTCACCAAAGGTGTCTAGTAATGGTTTGACCAGGTTTCTGTCATGTTCGCGTTTCCGTTCTGATTGGCCGAATTCGTGAATTACGCCCGTGGAGTCGGGTACAGCGCGTATCAGTGTATCCTCATCAACTAGCCGATTGACATAGATGACGTTGCATGAAAGTCGGTCCATTGTGGTAACGGGAGGCTGCCAGTCTCGCGACTGGAGCACGTTGACCACCCTGCAGGGTTTCGTCAAGCGACACACCGGGTCGTGGAAAGGCGCCGATCAACGGGGGAGGCTCGAGTGACTGCTGTGCAGGCCGGCACTTGGCGATCGAAAAGCTCCAAACAGGAGTCGAGGCCGAGGTGCCTTTCTGGAGCGACGCTCGTCAGGCGGGCTGGCGATGGCAGAAGTCAATTGAGAATTGAGAAACAAATTTGAGGACTGAATGAGTGGTCATTCGATACTCGGGCTCCGGATCCAGATGCCGCAGTAGATGTCGCGCGAGCCTTCAAGTTTCCAACGCCATTGATGGAGAAATCGAATCGAATACGCACCAGACAAATTGTCGCTATCAGAGGTCTCGGAATTGCAGAGGGGACGGGGTAGACAAATTTGCGCCTCGTTGCGGGTTGACTCCTCGTGCGGCAAGGCGAGAGGTTTGAATGGCTGAATGATGATGGCGATGAAACGCGTAAAGCGAGAAAAAAAGGCTAAAGGGAATGAAGGTATCGACAGTGAAGGAAAATAAGGAAGAAGGCGTCAGGGAAGAGTTGCACGGTGGGGAAGGATGATGTTGTGAGGATCTAGAAGGACAAGTCGAAGAAATACGGGCGCCAATGTCGCACGCACCGGTTGAATGGGCGAGGGCAACTGTTTCTTTCGGGGGAAGGGGAGGGGGGGGGGCTCCTCAGGGCTCCTCATCAGCTTCTCCAGTCAGGTCAACTTGCAAGAGTTCCAGAAGACGACGGGACAATGCACCACTGCACTACTGCACTGCTGCACCGCACTACCGCGCTGCAAGGACAAGGAACAAGGAACTGCGCAACAAGCAATAACGGGGTCCCGACGACTGGGTCTGTCTGGTCTGTCTGGTCTGGCGGCAGTGGCGGGTGACGACAAGAGCGCAGACGGAGCCACGCTGGTGTTTTTGCTTGGTTTCCGTCATGGCCCGATTCTTAAATGCTCCGAAACGCAGCCTGTTCGAATGGACTGGCGTTTCTTTCTAGAAGGGAGGGAAGAAGTCCAACCAAACAGCGTCAGTTCCAGAGGCGGGACATGAAAACGGTGCCTCCTCTGCAGCCCACCCGTCGACTTGGGCTGGGCTGGGTGACTGGACAGGGCAGGACGAAAGATGAGATGGGACTACGGGCTACGAATGTACGCAATGCGATGCGATGCGATGTGATGCGATGCGGTGCGATGTGATGCGATGCGATGCGATGCGATGCGATGCGATGCGATGGGCATGCAGAACAGGCAAGAGAGGGGCGACGATGCAGCCGCCAGTCAGAACGGAATACGAGTCCGCGTCCACTCCGTGCGGGAAGGAGTCTGGGAGGAAGCAAGCCCAGGCCAAATCCGGGGCGGCACTTGCCAATCAATCAGTACATAGATAGACACGTACTGTACATTACCCGTGGGCTGGCGTTGGATTAGGAAGGAGGCGTCCTGCAGGGACGAGCGTTGGTTAATTATCATGGCTGCTGTGGCTGTCGTGGCTGTCGTGGCTATCGTGGCTGTCGTGGCTGTCGTGGCTGTCGTGGCTGTCGTGGCTGTCTAGCTAAAAATGTAATACGGACTACGGACTACGGTCCGTACGGAGTAGTCAATCCCATCACACTAACACGCCACCACGCGCCACCACGCCTTTACCCTTGCCTCGTTCTGCTGCTTCCATATTCCTGCCTAGCCGTCATGCGGGGTTATAGTAAATCTCGACTACAACAAAGTTAATCTTATATCTAGGGTAAAGCCTTATAACCTAATTTTTTTTAGTAATATAATTATTATAATTTCCTTACTTTATTACTATATATATCTTATATATATAAAGTCTTATAGTATATTAGTATAAAAATATATTTATAAAGTAATATATACCTGATATATATTACTTTTTATAGTATATTAATATAAAGATACTTATAATATAATATATATAATACATATATAGTAATAAAGTAAGGAAATTATAATAATTATATTACTAAAAAAATTTATATACTAATAAAATAATAAAAAAGTAATTTATAATAAAGATAATATAATTAGTATAAATATAGGAAATATATATACTATATATATATATAGTATATACTAATTACTTGTAGTGTAGTATAATATATATAATATATATATATCAATAAAGTAAGTGTTAGTTACACCAAGGTGCCTGCGCAGGTCATAAGATAATTCCGTAATATTAAAGTTAATAATAGCTAGCTAAAAAGAGAGAAAAGAGGGAAAGTCTAAATACTAGGAAAGTAAGTAAAACCTATAAGTAAGGTAAAAAAGAGAGTAGTAAAGTAATATAGCTAATTATATTATATATATTATACTAGACTTATAATTAGTCTAGTCTTTAGCTATAATTAAACTAATAAAGATTTAAAGGATTTAATACTAGTAGTCTCTTTTTTTATCTATAGCTAAAGAAGCCTAAAAATATAATAAAAATTAAATTAAAGGAAAGTATATATAAGTAAATCCCTTAATAGAAATCTATTACTTTAATTAGCTATTATAGTATTAGTTAATTTAATTAACCTATTAGTTCTTATTTAGGCTTCTATTCCCTAATATTATAGGTCTCTTTACCTAACCTTTAATATAAATTATTAATTAATTTAAATTAATTAAGGAAGAAAGTAATAAATTTAGTAATAAATTTAGTAATATCTTTATTATTATATTTACTAGATTATTATTCCTATTAATCTATTTAACTTTATAAATCTTATATCTCTTATATAATTAATAAAAAGCTATAATATTAATTATTATTCTTTTCTCTTTTATTATTCCTAGCTTTATAAGGTATTTATATAATAAAAAGGAGTTAGTATAAAGGATTATAAGAATTTAAGGTATTTTTAATTAGTCTATAATCTAATAAAAAGTTATAGAAATTATATAAGTAATATCTATACCTTAAACTATACTATATAATTTAAAGGTAAGTATACTATATATAACTTACTTACTCTTTATTAAGCTATATATAATAATATTACCTTTTATAATAAAGGTATTATTATCTTATATTATCTTATTACTAATTATAATAATATATTTAATCTATAAGCTTAAATCCTTATTATTAGTAAGTAATCTATTTATTTATAAATATAAAGAGCTTTACTTCCTTAAGGGTTAAAGGGATATATTATAGTCCTTATTACTAATTCTTAATTTACTATTTAAGGTATTTATTAAGGTATATAATATTATTAGTAAAGGGTTCTTAGTATTAAGCTATAATTAATAAATTATAGGAAGCTTTTAGTTAGTATATAGTTATAATATAGCTTCCTTAGGCTTATTATTTTATATAATCTTGCTTTACTATTAGAGATTAGGGATTAACTTCCTTAATTTTCTAACTTTAGCTATTTTAGGTTAATATTAATAAATTATTAGTATTTTAGGTTAAAATTTAGCTATTAAAGATAAGGGGATTTCTAGTAGTTAATTATTACTTTTCTTTAGTAGTAAATTTAGCCTTCTAAAGCTTTTTCTTTTCTTTTTAGAAAAAGTTATTATTACTTAGGCCTAATATATTATTAGTTTATATTCTAATAATACTAAAGAGGTTCTTATTATTTAGACCTATAATTAATAAGTAAGGATTATAAGTTAAGGTTATTATATTAAGGTTATCTCTATAGTAATAGAAGTATATTACTTACTAGTAAGTTCTAGCCTTTATAATCCTATAAAGAGGTTTAATTAATTTAATTATAGTCCCTTTTAGAAAGAGATATATAATCTGCTCTAGTAATCTTATAATAATTAGCCTTATTAGTATTATTTGTGATTAAACGTAGGCTTACGTAATATTATAAATCTAAAGGTAAATTCCTCTTCTTCTTAATAATAGAGTAATAGCTATAATAAGCTATTAGCTTGCTTGTTATATTATTAGTAATTAATGAATTCCTTCCCCTTATACTTCTATTACCATAGGGATAACCTTAATATAAGAATTCCTTCCCCTTATTATTATAGCCTTATATAATAAGGCAAGACTTCTTATATAGTAAGTCTATTCCCTTGCCTTTAATCTCTCTAACTATATAAGAATTAAAGATTCTATAGCCTTTATATTTTACTAGGTTATATTTAATAAATTTAAATATATTATAAGCTTATAAGGTATTAATCTTAGCTTAATTAAATTACTTAAAGGGTTTTCCTAGGGTTATAATTTTCCTTTCTTAGTAAAGTTAAAGAGTAAGGTTTTAATTAGCCTTTTCTTTTACTATAAGGAATACTATACTTAGTATCTCTCTAGCTATAATTTCTTAAATAAAGGCCTTATCTTAATCTTTATTAATAAGTATATAAAGCTTAACTAGGCTAATATTCTTTTTAGAATTATAAGTTTTACCTTTTCTTACTTTTATTTCTTTAAAGTAAGGTAATAAGTTTTTAACTTAATAGCTTTCTCTTAGGATTACCTAGGCTTTATAAGCCTTTTTTATAAGCTTCTTTATACTTATAAATTAAATTATAAGGGCTTTTCTTAGCTTTCCTTACTTTTTTTTTATTAGTGCTTATAGCTTTTTTTCTTTCTTTATTACTAATTCTTTTTTAGTAATAGTAATTAGTAATATTATTATATTTTTCTTTATATCTTAAGGCTTTATTTTTTATTACTTTAGTTTTTTTATAATATATAAGTCTTTATAGTAAGGCTTTATTACTATAAAGTAAAATTTCGCTAGGCTATAAGGTATATTAACTATATAAGTCTCTTTATTAGTAGTAATTAGCTTATAAAGGCTATACTAGCTACCTTTCTTTTTTTATATATATATATTAGCCTATAAAGATAGCTAATATATAAGCATTATATTAGGGCTATTTTAGGCTTTAAAGGTATTATAAACTTACTATAAAGCTAGGTAATAGTAGACTTTATTAGTAGCCTTCTAAGTTACTTTAGTATATTAAATAATAAAAATACTTAGTAATAACTTATTTATTATCTATAAGTAAGCTTTAAAGACTAGTAAGGTTAGGACTATACTATTAGGGCTTATAAAGTTATTAATAGCTTTAATAGCTATTTAGAGATATTATTTTAGTGTAAGTTTTATTCTAATTAAGTCTATAATAATATTATAAGCCTAGTATAAGGGTTTATAATATTTTTTAACCTTTCTAATACTATTATAAGCTTTAATTAGTATCTTATTAGTCTTAATTAATATTAATTAGGTATAATACTTAAATTTAGTAAAGGTAAAGTTATTACTAGTATTATAGACTATCTATTCTAGAGGTCTAAGATAGGTATTAATCTAGTACTCTTAGATAGTATTTTAAATATCTTAAGCCTTTTACTTCCTTAGATTAAGGAATTAGGCTACTTAGAATAAGGTTACTAAATTAATAATATAAAGCACTAGTTAACTATTAATCTATATAATATTAATAATAATCTTATAGTTAAATTTATAGTTATCTTTAATTATAAATTTAAATTAACTAAAGGCCTTACTATATATCTAGTAATAGTAGTAAACTTTAGTTAATTTCTTAATTACCTAGTATTTAACTTTATAACTAGCTTATTAAAGAATCTTTATAAGTTATTAAATAAAAGAGTAACTAAGCTAATAATATAATTAATAAATATCTCCCTTTAAGAGGTAAAAAGTAACTATTTCTTTTGCCTTAAGTAACTATTAAGAATAACCTTATTATTATACTATAGGTATAGTCTTATTACCTTAAATAAGTATATTTATAAGGTTATTAATCTTAATTTATATATTATTTATATTAGTAATTAAGAAAAGAAAGGGAATAGCTATATTAAGAATTGTGAGAACAAAGGGATAGCTAGGCAAGAGGTATAGGGGCACTCGTATATTAACTAAAGCTTGCTAGGTCTAAGTGTATTATACATATAAGTTACTAGCTTATAGCTAGTAGCTTACTAGTATTATATAAACCTAGCCCTAGGGTGTAGTATGCTTACCTAGTAGTATACTAGTATATAGGTATTATAAGTAAGGCCTTATAATTACCTCCCTTATTTTTAGCTAGGTTTTTAAATAGCTTTTACTAGCTAGTGTATAGCTATTTACTAAGTAATAGCTATATTAAAATAATAATAAATAATAGCTAGCGCTTAAGTATAAATTTACCTATAACTCCTTATTATATTATACCCTTTTTCTTTTTATAACTATAGTAAACTTTTCTTAAATACTATTATATTATTAGTTACTATTACTTTACCTTTATTACTTATTATATTATTACTATAAATTCTAATAAGAAAAGTATTATTATTATCCCTAATATTTATTTAAAAAAATACTTTTATATATATTATTTATATACTAGTTATATAAAGTTTAAGAAAAATCCCCTAGCTATTAGGAGCACGGAGGCTAGGGAGCTAGGGATAGAGTAGTTATATAATAAAACCCTTAGATAAGCCTTAGGTTATACAAATAACTAAGTAGCTACTAGATAGCTATATATATATAGTAAGGTATTTAAATAAGGACTACCTATAAGGTATATAAGAGATTAGAGTTTAAGATCTTTATATACTTACCTCTAAGTAATAGCTCTTTAGCTATAACTAAAAACCTTAGCCTTTACTTTATTTATATTTTCTTAATCTAGTTATAATAAGTTAAACTTTTATACCCTTTAGGGAAAATAAACTATTAGCTAGGTTTAAATATAAAGAAGCTATAAAATATTTACTTAAAATATACTTATACTTATACTACTTAGTAAGGGAGATATAAACTTATAGTACTTAGGGAGTAACTTATATACCCTAACCTTAAGGCCTAATAAAAAAAGGGTATAATAAATATTACTTAACCCTAATTAATATAGTAATACTAAATCTAAAAATAAAAATAATCTAAATAAGCTAAAATAATACTATAAGGTTATATAAGCTTAGCTATATTATACTTATATAAAGTAAGATATTATAAATATAAAAGTATAGCTTAAAGAAATTAAGGTAAACTTATAATTAGCTAGATTAGGTAAAAGACTTATAATTACCTTTTAAATAGTTATACTAATTAATCCCTTATTTCTAGCTTCCTTACCTAACCTTAACTTTATAGTAAGTATATACTTATAAAGCTTTATAAAAATATAGTATAAAGTACTTATATATAAAGGTAATACCTATAAGAATTTATAAGTATACCTAGTAAATTTAAATATATTATTCTAGTTAAATCTAAGAACCTTTTATAATAATAAAACTAAGGTAATATATACTAGTAATTACCTAGCTAATAATATAAAGTAATAATAAATATATTATATAATAGTAAATAAGTTAGTTAATTACTTAGCTTACTCCTAGGATAAATTTATATTCTAGTTAAACTCTAGACTAATAAATAAATATATAAAATACTTAAAAGCTACTAGAATATTACTAAATCTAAGGTAAAAGAATAATTAGTCTTTCTAATCTTTCTTAAGACTTTAAACTAAAGTAAAAGCTAAATTACCTAACTAAATCCCTATATACTTAAAAATAATAATTTTCCTAAATAGCCTAAATAATACTATAAGAAAGTATATAATTAGCTAAAAGTTCCTAATATCTTAAAGCTACTTATAAGGTTAAGGTAAAAAGGCTAAAGTTATAATAATATTTATATTAAATAATTATAATAAAAACTATAATAATAAAAAAAGTAAAAAAAAAAGATAATACTTTAGCTTCTTTATAAATAACTTATAGTAAAGTTTATAGTAACTAAGTATAAGTTAAAGGCTATTTAAGTATTATAAGTATAGTAATTCTAAATATAGTATAAATAAATATAAAGTAGTAAACTACTTAATTTATAAAAGTAATAAGTATATAACTAAAAAATATAAGAATAGTAATAATAAGACCTTAGACCTTAATAAAATTCTAATTAGATTAGTATAAGCCTAGGATAATAGTCTTACTATAAAAAAACCTATAGATAAGAGAATAAAAATATAGGTATTCTTATAGTAAGATAACTACTAGTTAGCTATACTAGTGCTATTTAATATAGGTATAAAGTATTTAATAATTTACCTTAAATTATTATTAAAATAGGATTAGAAAAATATAGAAAAAATAAAGATAATACTAAAAAGTATAAGTAAGAATAAAATCCTATATAAAGAAATCCTATATAAGCTAATTAAGGTAAAAGATAGTATAGGCTATATAAAGGTCTATTAAATTAGCTACTATATTACTAATATAGGAGAGGGAATACTCCTAAGTATAGATTAAACCCTAGAGTATAAACTTATAATAATAAATTAGAAGTAAAATTTTTAAAGGTTTTTAATAACTAAGGACTATATTATACTTACTATAAGAAAGTAATAATTATATAAGGTAGTAAAATAGTTATTTATTATACTATTACTAGTATTACTAAAGATTAGGATAATTAAGCCTAAGAAAAAGAAAAGAAAAACTAATAAAGATTTATTAGTAAATAATATAGTAAGTAATAACTAAGGTTATAGTATAGCTATAGTAATAGTAATAAAATATACTTATTCCCTAAAAAAGAAAAAACTAAGAAGTATAATAGTACTTTAGGTAGTATACTATAAGGAGTTAGTAGTAACTATATAAGAGATAGATAGTAATATAACCTAATAGTAAATCCTAGAAAAGTATATAAAATTTATAAATATATTTTTAAAAGATTTAGCTAGTAAGCTCCTAGAATTAGATAGCTATACTTATATAATTAAATTAGAAAAAGGGAAATAACTACCCTAAAGACTTATATATAATCTAGCTAAAAAAAAAGCTAGAAGTACTTAGGAAGTACTTAGTAAGTATATAGAAAAAAGGGTAAATTAGAAAATTAACTAGTCTAGCTAAAGCCTTAATTTTATTTATTCTAAAAAAATTAGGGAAATTAAGGCTTTATATAAATTATAAAGGCCTTAATAGAATTATAGTTAAAAATAAGGCCTTTTTACTATTAATCTCTAAAATCCTTAATTAATTAGTAAGCATAAAGGTTTTTATATTACTAAATCTTTAAAAGGTATACTACTAGCTATATATTTATAAAGGTAATAAGTAAAAGATAGCCTTCTAGTACTACTATAGTTACTTTAAATATCTTATAATACTATTTAGATTAGTAAATATACTAGCTATTTTTTAGGAATATATTAATAATACTCTTAAGGGACTTATAGATAAATTCTATATTATTTACCTTAATAATATCCTAATATATAGTAGTAACCCTATAAGATATATAAAGTATATTAAAAGTATACTAAAGTAACTTTAAGATATAAACCTTTATATTAACCTTAAAAAGTGCTAATTTTCTATTAGGTAAGTAAAATTCCTAGGTTTTATTATATTTAAAAAGAGTATTAAGATAAAACTATTATAGGTTAAAGCTAACCCTCCTAAGTACGAGGTAAAACTGCTTAGCTTACTACACCCTAACACCCTATTCCTTTAACTTCTTTTTATCTGCCTTATAAAGCTTATTATTAGGCTTGCCCTTATTTTTTAGTATCTTTTCCCTTATATTATAAATACTATTAATTATCTTAAGGTCGGATTTATCTTCCTTTTCCTTCCCTTTGCTTTTCTTCTCTTTTACTATATTATTTAATATTTTAAATAGTGCGGTGTCTTTTTTATTACCTTTAGCTATACTATTATCTAATTAGTTAGTCGTTAATTAGTCAATTAGTAGCCTATGACCTACCTGGTGATGTAATAAATTGGATTGGCTGCAATTGAGGATGAGTTGTGGTTTTTTTTTTGGTGGAAGGGTTCAAGTTCGCCTTAGAGCTTTAAAGGATAAGTTATAAGATAGAAGAGATATAAAGAGATAGAATAAACACAGTCGTAGAGAAAAGGGAAATCACGTTAATTTATGCTATAAGTAAAACTCAAATAGATTTGAGTTTAACTATAGTTATAAATTATAACTATATCTTATGTAATTATAGCTATAAAGTTTATTATAAAGTTTATATTAACCTTTTAGCCCCTAAATGTATAGCTTAAAGCTTATTCCTTTATTTATATTTTACCTAACACTATAGTGATTATTAAATTTGGTTGTTAATTATCACACTAGCTAGGTATTACTAGTAATTTTTTTTGTTCCTTGAAAATTAGATGCATTAGCCACAGCCAATGACCCCAAAAAAAATTAAAAATCAATAGGTTAAAGCTATTATAACCTAGCTAATACCTTATAGTGTATTTAATATTTAATTATTCCTTAGGTTTATAGGTTTTTACTAATACTTTATAAAATAATATAGTAAGGTAGTAGTCTTACTAATAGACTATTTAAAAGGTAATTAGCTAGTAAAGTTTAAGCTAAAAACTAGTAAACTAGTAGTATTTAAAGAAGTTTAAAAGAAGTTTTAAGAGGTACTAATTTTAGTGTATTTTAACTTACTTTACTTACTAAGAGTAAAGATAAATATATCTAGTTATATAATTAAAGCTATACTTATAATATTAGTGCTAGGTAGCTAGTACTTAGTAGTATATTTTTTAAGGAAGTTAACTAATATTAAACTTTACTACTTAATACCTAATACTAAGTTATTAGTAATCTAAGAGGTATTTTAAGCCTAAAGATACTACCTTATATATTCTTCTTATTAAATTATAGTTATTATAAACTATTTAAACTATAAGTATTTAGCTATAAAGCTAAAGCTAACTAGTAAGTAAGTAATAGTATTAAATAAGCTTTATTTATTTAATTTTAGGATTAAATATTATATAAGTAAGTTAAACCTTACTAATACCTTATTAAGAAAAATAAATTATATTAGTAAGAAGTATAAGGTAAAGGTATTAACCTTATAGTTACTTAACTTCTTATTTAAGTTTAATAATACTAAGTAATAGGAATACTATATTAATAATAGTACTATTATAGGTTCTAGTATTATATTACTTAGTATAGCTAATATTTTATTATAAAGATATTATAATAGTCTTACTAGCCTCTAGGGTTTTAAGAAGTTATAACTTAATTATATTATTAAGAAACCTAATAGTCTAGTAAAGCCTAGTAATAGTATATAAACTAGGTTTATTAATTTTAAGTAATAAGGTTATACCTTATTTATATTTATTAATATTTCTATAAGTTTAGTAAGCCTATAGGTTAGGAGTCTAGCTAGGTTAGTAGCTAGTAAGTAATATAAGTACCCCTTTAAAACATTACTTATTTATAATTTATCTATAAGTCTATAGGTATACTATAAGCTAGTTACTTATAGTAGTATTATAGTAAAAATATAAGTAGTCTAGTAAATCTCTTTTAAGTTTATATATAATACTTATTTTATATATATAGAATTAAAGGCTTTAATTTAAGTTATATTATTCTAAGTATAGTAAGATAATAACTTTACTATAGGTTATAAGAAGTTACTTAAGAGTAGTAACCTAAAAGCGTTATAAATATAGTTTATTAAGCCCTCTAAGCTATTAATATTTAAGAATTAAGTTTTTATTTTAGTTAGTATAAGAAAGAAAATTTTACTACTTACTTATAATAACCTAGTAATAAGTTACTAGGGAGTTAGTAAGACCCTTTATTATATTATAAACTAGTATTACTAGCTATTAATAAAGAAAAACACTAAGTTATATATATAGACTTATATAAGCTATTAGACTTTAAAGCTAAGGTATTATAAACCTTATAGTAAGCTAGTAGTATTACTAGTACTTAATTAGCCTTTTTAAGAATTATTAATAAACTTTATTATAAGGCTATTACTTATAAGAGATATAAATTAGACTTATAATATAATCTTAGTTATTATAAACTATTTTATAAAATATAGTAATTATATCCCTATTTTAATATAACTAACTAGTAATAAGTTAACTACTATATTTCTAGAATATATTTTTAAGGACTATAGTGCCTTAGAAAGTATTATTATAAACTATAGTTTAATATTTACTAGTAGGTTTTAAATAACCTTTTATTAACTTATTATTACTAAGTAGTAACTAAGTACTATATTTTACCTATAAATAAATAAGTAAACAAAATACCTAAACTAAGTTTTAAAGTATTATTTAAGAGCTTTTACTTACTTTAATTAAACTAACTAGGTAAATAACCTATTAATAGTATAGTTTATATATAATATAAGCATTTACTTAACTTATAACTATACCCTAGTAAAGGCGCTATAAGGTTATAACCCTAGAGGCCTATAATAAGTAATTATAGATATTTTAGTAGTAAATAACTAGGTAAAAACTTAAGTAATTATACTAAGAGATAAATATATAGTAATTAAGTAGCTTTTAAGTAACTTATAGACTTAGTATATAAAGCACTATAATAAAAAGTAAACTCTAATAAAGTTTAGAATAAGTAACTATATTTTATTATTTATAAAAAATATTAACCTATAGTAATCTAGTAAGAAGCTAAGTATAAAGTACTTAAGCCCTTATAAAATTAAAAAGGTAATTAAAACTTATAGATTAGTATACTAATTAAAGCTATTACCTAGAATATAACTATATAATATCTTTAATATTACTAACCTTAAACTATTTATAAGGGACTTAACTAGTATAAAAGATATATTCTTACTATAAGATAATATTATAAATAATAAATAAGAGTTTAAGGTTAAAAGAATTATCTTATATTATTATAATAGGAGATATTAGAAATACCTAGTTAAATAAAAAGGCTATAATACTTTAGAGAATTTATAAGTAAAAAAAAGAGATTTTATTATAATAGATATTATTAATAATTATAAGTAGTAACTAAGTAGCTAGTTTATAAATATAAAGGTGTATTTAGTAAAGATTAGATAGTAATAGTAATATAAAATTTTTTTTTTTCTTAGATAATTTACCTTATAGCTACCTAGCACTATTTACTCTATATATATATTAGGCCCTAGCCCCCTAGTATTATTATTTTTATTCCTAGGTGCTAGGTTAGTAGTAAGGCCCTAGGTAAAGGATTTATCCTTATTATTAAAGAAATCCCCTTTTTTATATATATATATATAAAGCTTATCTAAAAAGTCTAATAGCTTAATATAAGTAAGAAGTATAAGTATATATATAGTAAGCTACTAGTAAGTTAGTAAGGCTATAAGTAAAAATATTAGAAAACTTACTAAGGGAAGGTTTTATATAATAAAGTATAAGTTATTAAAGATATTAATCTAGACTTTTAGATTAATAGTATTACTTAGTAATAATATAGTAATTCTTTTATTAGAATTAGCCTCTTATATAACCTCTATAGTTAGCCTTACTTATCTAGCCTAGCTATACTTATTAGTATTCTTTATAAATAAAAGTATATTATAAAGTTTATATTTTATATATATTAAATACTAGTAGTATATTAGTAGTAACCTAAGTTATAAGAACTAATATATATATATATTATTAAGAAAGTAAGGATTATTATTAAAGATAATATAACTATTAATATACTTAAAGAGTGCTTAATATAATTTTATAAAATAAGTAAAGCACTAGTAATATATTAGTATATATATAAGTAGTAAGAAAAGGGAAAATATATCTCTAAATAGTTTTTATTATTTTATATATAATAAGTATATTTTATTAAGTTACTTATATAAGTTAGTAGTAATATATAGTAAGGTAGTAGTAAAGTTATACTTAAGGAGTTAGTATACTTAATTAAAGTAAATTTATCTTTTATAATATATTATAAAATAATACTATTACTATCTTTAGGGGTAATAGCCTATATTATTACTTACTATATATAGAATATATAAGGAATTTTTATATTACTAGTACTACTAGCTATAAGTTAGTAAGGTATATACTAGGGGTTAGAAATACTATACTTATATTAAAATTTTTAAAGCTATTTACTTCTTAGAAGATTTTTAAAAAGATATTTAAGTAATTTTCTTAGTTATTAAAGAATTAAATAAAGTAAGAGTACTATATTACTTAGATATAATTTACTATTAGTAAGTTAGTAATAATATACTATAAAAATATAAGTATAGAAGGTAAAGTAACTAATATTCTAGTATTTAAAAGGGATTAGGTATTTAAGTAAGATTAGATATAAATAATAAAATAATATTATAGGATATTAGTAATTACTATAATAGTAGCTATAAAGCTACTAGGTTATAGGTAAGAATAACTTATAATATTAAAGGAGAATATAAAGGAAGAGAATATATAAAAGTAAGGAAAAGTAAGCCTTTTTTATATTAGCCCTAGACCCCCTAAGTAATTTATATACTATATATAGCTAATCTAGAAATTATAATATTTATAGTTATAACTACTACTAGTAAATATATATACTAGCTATAAACTCCTAGTAAGAATAATATAATATCCCTAATATTAAATAAAAGCTTATTTATTTTAAATAGTATATAGTATCCTATTTATTTAACCTAATTATAAAATCTAATATAAGTAGTTTACTTACTTAGTATTAATAACCTATTAGGTAAAGGTATATATATTAGAAGTAATAAAGTAATAAGTATATAGCTATTTAAAGTTAGAGAGTAAGGAAGGGATTACCTAAAACCCTATAACTTTTATTTTATTATCCTAAGTAAATATAATACCTATATACTTATAAAATAACTAGTAATATTAAATATTATTATAAGCTATATATAGTATACTTATATTAGCTAAGTAACTTTTTTTTAATTAAGGATAATTATATATTAGGGGGGTAGTATATTAGGAGTATAAAGGCTAGGGAGCTAGGGATAAAGTAGTTTTATAATAAAACCCTTAGATAAGCCTTAGGTTATATAAATAACTAAGTAGCTACTAGATAGCTATATATATATAGTAAGGTATTTAGATAAAAACTACCTATAAGGTATATAGAAGGTTAGAGTTTAAGACCTTTATATACTTACCCCTAAGTAGTAGCTCTCTAGCTATAACTAAGAACCTTAGCCTTCACTCTGTTTATATCTCCCTGATCTAGTCGTAACACTAGCTAAGCCTAAAGTCTCTTAGATTAACTATTAATTCCCTAGCTTTATAAGTATTACTATAAAGAGAAAATATTTAAAGTATTATATCTAGTATATAAAATATAGTAATACTTATAAAATAGTAAGTATATTATTCTCTCTAGGTTTTTAGTATTTAATTACTTATATTTCTTTAGGTAATACTTACTATAAAGGGGGATTTTCTTAATTTTCTAGCTATCCTTAACTAAGTCTAGAAGTTAATAAATACCCTAAGTAATTAGGTTTTAAATAACCCTAAAGACTATATATTTTTAGAAGTAACTTAGTACTATTTTAGTAAGAATTATTTAAACCTTATTTTAGAGTTTAACTATATTAATATAGTATATTATATTTTCTTTAGTTTAACTAAGGCTACTAAGGTTTATTAAGTATATTATTTCCTTATATATTCCCTAGGTTTTTACTTACTCCTTAGGTAAGCTATATTAGCCTTATATAACTAGTATATTATTTTATACTAGTAACTTTTAGTTACTATATTTCCTAGTCTTATTCCTAGGATAGTAAGTTAGTACTTCTTTTTTATTACTTATTTACTAACTTTTTATAGCTAAACTATCTTATATATTATAATACTTAGAAGGTAAAAATAATATTATATTTATAGTATTATAACCTAGGATTTATACCTTAAGGGGTAGTAAAGCATTACTTTTTCTAGGTAATATAGTAAGTAGTCTAGGAGAATAAAAATAAGAATACTAAGTACCTTATTTATAATAGTATTATTTTAATATATAAGGGGGTAACTATAGAAGGGTTTTCCTTAAAACTCCCCTCCTTATAGGGATTTTTTCTTTTATTATTTAGTAAATAGTTTATTAGTTTTTTTGTTAAATCCTCCGGATTTTCATCGGTTTAATCGTGGCTAAAGACCGGACTAATTATAAGTCTAGCGTAATGCACGTAATGTAATTAGCTATATTAATTTACTACCCTCTCTTTTGCCTTACTTATAGGTTTTACTTACTTTTTTATTATCTAGACTTTCCCTTTTTTCTCTCTCTTTAGCTAGCTATTATTAACTTTAATATTATAGAATTATCTTATAACTTATATAAGCACCTTAGTATAACTAATACTAATTAGTAGTTAACTTTATAACTATAAATAAGCTAGGTATTATAAGAAAAGACATTTCTATAAACACTATAGCTACTACCCCTTATTATACTAAATTAATAGTTATTATAGTAAAGAGGTATAACTATATAAGTATACTAAAGGAAGAGACTAAAATCCTAGTTATAGGCTTATTAGGCTTCTAAGGAATTAATTTATTAACCCTTAGGCTTATAGGATATAACCTTATTATATCTATCTAGGATATTATTATTAATTATTAATTCTATTATCTATTATAAGAAAACTAACTAACTAACTAATTCTATTGCCATAAGGCATTTACATTAAACCTAATATTAAATAACCTTAGCTAAGCTAGCTAGTATACCTATAACTTCTCTTAATATATCCTACCCTTTTAATAGACCTTTAATCTCTCTTTATAAGTATTTACTACTTATTTCTTACCTTATTACTCTTAGTGTTATTTACCTTATACTTATTAGCAAAAGAGATTACCTCCTTCCCTCTTTCCTTATAAAAATAAAGGACTACTGCTTCCTATTTTTCCTTTATTACTTTTAGCACTTCTATTGCTTTTAGCACTTCTATTACTTTATTTATCCTTATTAATTTATTATTCTTACTGCTTTTGCTACTTTTTTAACTGTTTTCCCTTGTTTTTACGATTTTCTAGCTTTATTAGAGCAATAACGCTCCTAAAGTGTAAAAGAAGACCTTTATAATAGTAATAGGCAAACACATAAGCTTAATTAGCAAAAGAATAATAACTTAGAACCTCTTTTATAGCCTAGATATTATAAGATAGTAAAATCTAAATCTAGCCCTTTAATAAGGGAAAAAGCTAGTAATAGCAAGGCCCTAATAATTACCCTTAAGAGACCCTTAGAAGATAAACTACTATTATATTTTTAATCACTTACCTATAACCTTATAAAAGATTAGAAAAAGCCTATTAAGCTAGATCTAGAAAACATTACATAGCTTAAACTTAATAACCGTATTATAAGATTTATTAATCTTAGTAAGTATTAAGGTTAGAGGGATAATAACCTCTAGGAATTATTCTAAGAAGACTTTAAAGGCTAGTCTAAAGATACCTTTAAGAGGGTAAATAAAGAGATTACTAGAGAGCTATAAAATTCTTTATAAGACTATAGCGTTCTTATTAAACTAGGCCTAGGATACTTTATCCTAGCATTACTTAAAGAAGTAATTAATTAAATAATAATACTACACTAGCTATAAGAAGGATTATAATCTTCTAAATCTCTAGAGCCTTAACCCTAATATCCCTAATTACATACCTTAGAAATCCACCTTCCCTAATCCTAATAATTCCCTAAACCTTTATAAAAGCCCTTATAATAGTCTTAATTAAATTAATTACTTTACCCTAATAATTATTATTTATAATAACCTATAGACTACTATTTATAGTAAATTATGCCTTTATAGTAATTCCTTTCTAAAGAGTAAATTATAAAGAAAATCTTAGAGCTTATAAAGATATATAAGAATAGTAACTACTATAGTAAGAAGCTATATAACTTTCTAATACTAAAGATTATGCTTTTTAAAAATAAGTGTAATAGGATTAACCTCCCTTAAATATATTATTAGAAGGCTTTCCTTATTATATTAATAAGTAATACTAAATAGTATTACCTTAATTACCTCTTTAAGAATAATTATTCTTATAAAGAGATAATTACTTATATTTATTAATACTTTAAGATAAAAAGTAACTAATAATTCTATTACTATAAGTAAAGTAGTATAATACTAAAGAATATAATTAATAAAAACCCTAATAAAAGTAAGCTTAAGTACCTTAAGATTATATTATTAACCCTTAAGAAAATCTATAAAGAGCTATATCCTTCTAATATAGTAAATACTAAGCTTTATAAGTAAATATTAAATACTATAGTTAGTGTATCTAAATATTAGATAGTTAAATATATATACTTACTAGGCTTTAAAAGTCTTACTAAAGACCTTTATAAGGTAATTACTATTATAGAATTAAATAGGAAGAGTACTTAATACCTTTAGTACTAAGAAGAAAACCCCTTAAAGGCTATATTTACTAATTATTAGTATAGATAATAATTTTATAGTAAAGGAAGCTATTATAAAAGAAGCCTTAGGCCTAGCCCTAAGCGCTACTTTATATATAGTAAGAATAGCTACTAGTTTTCTAATTACTTTACTAAAGAATATTAGAAAGAAAAAGACTACTAGTAAGCTAGTAAAATATATTAAATAGCCCCTTTAGAGAAGAGATTCTAGGTATTCCTTGCCTCCTATAAAGGCTATAATAATAATAAACCTAATAATAACTCTAGTTAGAATTAGGAACTATATCTTATAGTCTATATAAAGGCCTAGGATAATAATAATAATAAGGTAGAAAAGCTACTATTAATAGTATATCTAAGCATTATGTAATTCTTCTACTTAGGATTATAGACTAATAATAATACTATTAATACTAATATCCTTATAACCCTAAATAATTAGGCCTTCCTATATGTATTCCTTTAGTAAAAGCTTTATAAGCTATAAGAGTATAATAAAGGTTTAACTTACTATATCTCTAAAGAATACTATTCTAAAGAGGTCTTTAGAGGTATTATACCTAATACTAGCGCTATAGGAAGATTAACTATAGAAAAGGCATAAGTAAGAGCTTTATTAAGATTAATACCTTTATTAAAGGTAATCCCCTATAAGCCTTAAATTATTATATTTAGCACTAGATTAGTAGTTATAAAAGGTATTATCTATATGCCTATAGAGCTTAGAGAGCTTAAATTCTCTATTATTAATATAGCTACCCCCTTCCTTTTCTTAATTACTAATATAAATAATATATAGATTAAGATTAATAACCTTATAAATATACTTATTTAAGGTAATAAGACTATGCCTATAGTGTGATAATAGGGTTATCCTTAGTGGTTACTAGAGGCAAAGGAAACGGTTGCTTTCTACCTCTTAGAGGGAGATATTTATTAATTATATTATTAGCTTTATTACCCTTTTATTTAATAACTTATAAAGATTCTTTAATAAGCTAGTTATAAAGTTAAATACTAGGTAATTAAGAAATTAACTAAAGTTTACTACTATTACTAGATATATAGTAAGGCCTCTAGTTAATTTAAATTTATAATTAAAGATAACTACGAATTTAACTATAAGATTATTATTAATATTATATAGATTAATAGTTAACTAGTGCTTTATATTATTAATTTAGTAACCTTATTCTAAGTAGCCTAATTCCTTAATCTAAGGAAGTAAAAGGCTTAAGATATCTAGGATGCTATCTAAGAGTGCTAGATTAATACCTATCTTAGACCTCTAGAATAAATAGTCTATAATACTAGTAATAACTTTACCTTTACTAAATTTAAGTATTATACTTAATTAATATTAATTAAGACTAATAAAATACTAATTAAAGCTTATAATAGTATTAGAAAGGTTAAAAGATATTATAAACCCTTATACTAGGCCTATAATATTATTATAGACTTAATTAGAATAAAACTTACACTAGAATAATATCTCTAGATAGCTATTAAAGCTATTAATAACTTTATAGGCCCTAATAGTATAGTCCTAACCTTACTAGTCTTTAAAGCTTACTTATAGATAATAGATAGGTTATTACTAAGTATTTTTATTATTTAATACACTAAAGTAATTTAAAAGGCTACTAATAAGGTCTACTATTACCTAGCTTTATAGTAAGTTTATAATACCCTTAGAGCCTAGAATAGCCCTAATATAGCGCCTATATATTAGCTATCTCTATAGGCTAATATATATATATAAAGAGAGAAAGGTAGCTAGCATAGCCCTTATAAGCTAATTACTACTAATAAGAAGACTTATATAGTTAATATACCTTATAGCCTAGCGAAATTTTACTTTATAGTAGTAAAGCCTTATTATAAAGACTTATATATTATAAAGGGGCTAGAGTAATAGGAGATAAAGCCTTAAGATATAAAGAAAGCTATAATAATATTACTAACTACTATTACTAAGAAAGAATTAGTAATAAAGGAAAAAGAAAAGCTATAAATACTACTAAAGAGAAAGTAAGAAAAGCTAAGAAAAGCCCTTATAGTCTAATTTATAAGTATAAAGAAGCTTATAGAAAAGGCCTATAATACCTAAGTAACCCTAAGGGAAAGCTATTAAGTTAAAGACTTATTACCTTACCTTAAAGAAATAAAAGTAAGGAGAGGTAAAACTTATAATCCTAAAAAGAATATTAGCCTAATTAAATTCTATATACTTATTAATAAAGACTAAGATAAGGCCTTTATTTAAGAGGTTATAGCTAGAGAAATACTAAGTATAGTATTTCTTATAGTAAAAGAAAAGGCTAATTAAAACCTTACTCTTTAACTTTACTAAGAAAGGAAGATTATAACCCTAGGAAAACCCTTTAAGTAATCTAATTAAGCTAAGATTAATGCCTTATAAGCTTATAATATATTTAAATTTATTAAATATAACCTAGTAAAGTATAAAGGCTATAGAATCTTTAATTCTTATATAGTTGAAGAGATTAAAGGTAAGGGAATAGACTTACTATATAAGAAGTCTTGCCTTATTATATAAGGCTATAATAATAAGGGGAAGGAATTTATCCTAATATAATTACTAATAATATAATAAGTAAGCTAATAGCTTATTATAGCTATTACTTTATTATTAAGAAGAAAAGGAATTTACCTTTAGATTTATAATATTACATAAGCTTATATTTAATTATAAATAATACTAATAAGGCTAATTATTATAAGATTACTAAAGCAAATTATATATCTCTTTCTAGAAGGGACTATAATTAAATTAATTAAACCTCTCTATAGGATTATAAAGGCTAGAACCTACTAGTAAGTAATATACTTCTATTACTATAAGGATAACCTTAATATAATAACCTTCACCTATAATCCTTACTTATTAATTATAGCTTTAAATAATAAGAATCTCTTTAGTATTATTAAAATATAAACTAATAATATATTAGGCCTAAGTAATAATAACTTCTTTTAAAAAGAAGAGAAAAAGCTTTAGAAAGCTAAATTTACTACTAAAGAAAAGTAATAATTAACTACTAGGAATCCCCTTATCTTTAATAGCTATATCTTAACCTAAAATACTAATAATTTATTAATCTTAACCTAAAAGGGCTAAAGTTAGAAGATTAAGGAAGTTAATTCTTAATCTCTAATAGTAAAGCAAGATTATATAGAATAATAAGCCTAAGAAAGCTATATTATAACTATATACTAACTAGAAGCTTCTTATAATCTATTAATTATAGCTTAATACTAAGAACCCTTTACTAATAATATTATATACCTTAATAAATACCTTAAATAGTAAATTAAGAATTAGTAGTAAGGACTATAATATATCCCTTTAAACCTTAAGGAAGCGAAGCTCTTTATATTTATAAATAAATTACTTGCTAATAATAAGGATTTAAGCTTATAGATTAAATATATTATTATAATTAGTAATAAGATAATATAAGATAATAATACCTTTATTATAAGAGGTAATATTATTATATATAGCTTAATAAAGAGTAAGTAAGTTACACATAGCACACTTACCTTTAAATTATATAGTATAGTTTAAGGCGTAGATATTACCTACGTAATTTCTATAACTCTCTATTAGATTATAGACTAATTAAAGATACCTTAAATTCCTATGATTCTCTATACTAACTCCTTTTTATTATATAAATGCCTTATAAAGCTAGGAATAATAAAAGAGAAAAGGCTAATAATTAATATTATAGCTCTTTATTAATTATATAAGAGGCATAAGATCTATAAAGTTAGATAGATTAATAGGAATAATAATCTAGTAGATATAATAATAAAGGCATTACTAAATTTATTACTTTCTTCCCTAATTAATTTAAATAAATTAATAATTTATATTAAAGATTAAGTAAAGAGACCTATAATATTAGGGAATAGGAGCCTAAATAGGGACTAACAGGTTAATTAAATTAACTAATACTATAATAGCTAATTAAAGCAGTAAATTCCTATTAAGGGATTTACTTATATATACTTTCCTTTAATTTGATTTTTATTATGTTTTTAGGCTTCTTTAGCTATAGATAAAAGAGAGACTACTAGTATTAAATCCTCCGGATTTTTATTAGTTTAATTATAGCTAAAGACTAGACTAATTATAAGTCTAGCGTAATATATATAATATAATTAGCTATATTAATTTGCTACCCTCTCTTTTGCCTTACTTATAGGTTTTACTTACTTTTCTATTATCTAGACTTTCCCTCTCTTTTCTTTGTTTAGCTAGCTATTATTAACTTTAATATTACGGAATTATCTTATGACCTGCGTAGGCACCTTGGTGTAACTAACATTTTTAATTATAGTGTAATAGTAGCCTATAAGGCTAGGCCTTTTTATAATTACCTTATCCCTTATTACCTATAACTTACTTATATTTTACTACGCTTTCTTCTTATTTTACTTTAATAAAAAGCCTAAATTATATATTAAGCACCTTCTATATCTTTTACTATTACCTATTAATTATATTTACTTAGCTAACCCTTTTATTTTACTAGGTATTTATTACCTTTATAAGTCTTCCTATAATCCTTAACTTCTTTAACTTTAAATTTATTATTTTTATCTTTAAGGTTTAATATTAGTATTTCTTTATTTATAGTGTTTTCCTAGTAATTCTATAGCTTTAATAGGCTAATATAAAATATATTATATAGTTTACTATACTTATCTAGTAATGCTAGTTAGTATGCCTATTTACTTATAGTACTAAGTACTTAAAATAGCCTAATAAATCTAGGGGTTAGCTTTTATTTTATATCCTTAAGTCTAATATTCTTTACTAATAATAGCACTAAGTCTTCCCTTTTTAGGGTTAGTAGCTAGTATTATTAGTTATAATACTTTACTTATACTTTAGTACTTAGTTTATCCTTTTTATTTACTTATTAGTTTAGGGGTAAAATACTATTAAAAGCCTTTACTTTATATATATAATAGGTAATATATATCTAACTAGAATTAGCTTATAAATACTAATCCCCTGTTAGATATAATGCCTTTTAGTGCCCTAAATTAAAGCTTAATTTCCTTATAGAATAACTTTACTAATTTAGCTATATTAATTATAGTATTTATAAGGAGAAAGATAGAGTACTTAGTAAATTAGTTTATAATTACTAGGATTATATTAGTTTCTTACTTACCTAGCTATACTAGTAGTAGTCCTGTAATAAAGTCTATTAAGATCTTTACTTATAGTTACTTTAGTATTAGTAGTAATTTAAGGGTTTTATATAGGTAGTACCTTGTAAGAACAAAGGGATAGCTAGGCAAGAGGTATAGGGGCACTTATATATTAACTAAAGCTTACTAGGTCTAAGTGTGTTATGCGTGTAAGTTACTAGCTTATAGCTAGTGGCTTACTAGTATTACATAGACCTAGCCTTAGGGCGTGGTATACCTACCTAGTAGTATACTAGTATATAGGTATTATAAGTAAGGCCTTATAATTACCCCCCTATTTTTAGCTAGGCTTTTAAATAGCTCTTACTAGCTAGTATATAGCTATTTACTAAGTAATAGCTATATTAAAATAATAATAAATAATAGCTAGTGCTTAGGTATAAATTTACTTATAACTCTCTTTTATATTATACTTTTTTCCTTTTTATAACTATAGTAATCTTTTCTTAGATTTTATTATATTATTAGTTACTATTACTTTACCTTTATTACTTACTATATTATTACTATAGATTTTAATAAGGAAAGTATTATTATTATTCCTAATATTTATTTAAAGAAGGATTTTTATATATATTATTTATATACTAATTATATAAAGTTTAAGAAAAATCCCCTAGCTAAGCCTAAAGTCCCCTAGATTAACTATTAATTCCCTAGCTTTATAAGTATTACTATAAAGAGAAAATACTTAAAATATTATATCTAGTATATAAAGTATAGTAATACTTATAAAATAATAAGTATATTATTCTTTCTAGGTTTTTAGTACTTAATTACTTATATTTCTTTAGGTAATACTTATTATAAAAGAGAATTTTCTTAATCTCCTAGCTATTCTTAACTAAATATAGGAGTTAATAAATACCCTAAGTAATTAGATTCCTAATAACTCTAAATACTATATATTTTTAAAGATAACTTACTATTATTTTAGTAAGAATTATTTAAACCTTATTTTAGGGTTTAACTATACTAATATAGTATATTATATTTTCTTTAGTTTAACTAAGGCTACTAAGGTTTATTAAGTATATTATTTCCTTATATATCCCCTAAGTTTTTACTTACTTCTTAGGTAAGCTATATTAGCCTTATATAACTAGTATATTATTTTATATTAGTAACTCTTAGTTACTATATTTCCTAGCCTTATCCCTAGGATAATAAGTTAGTACTTCTTCTTTATTACTTATTTACTAACTTTTTATAGCTAAATTACCTTATATATTATAATACTTAAAGAGTAAAAATAATATTATATTTATAGTATTATAACCTAGGATTAATACCCTAAGGGGTAGTAAAGTATTCCTTTTTCTAGGTAATATAATAAGTAGTCTAGGAGAATAAAAATAAGAATACTAAGTATTTTATTTATAATAGTATTATTTTAATATATAAAGAAGTAATTATAAAAGGGTTTCCCTTAAAACTTCCTTTCTTATAAGGATTTCTTTTATTATTATTTAGTAAATAGGTTAATAGGTTTTTAATTAAAGTATAATAGTAGCTTATAAGGCTAGGCTTTTTTTATAATTACCTTATCCTTTATTACTTATAACTTACTTATATCTTACTATACTTTCTCCTTATTTTACTTTAATAAAAAGCTTAAATTATATATTAAGTACTTTATATATTTTTTACTACTACTTATTAATTATATTTACTTAGCTAATTCTTTTATTTTACTAGGTATTTATTATCTTTATAAGTTTTCTTATAATTCTTAACTTCTTTAACTTTAAATTTATTATCTTTATCTTTAAGGTCTAGTATTAGTATTTCTTTATCTATAGTATTTTCCTAGTAATTTTATAGCTTTAATAAGCTAATATAGAATATATTATATAGTTAACTATACTTATTAAGTAGTATAGTTAGTATGCTTATTTATCTATAGTATTAAGTATTTAAAATAGCCTAATAAATCTAGGGATTAGCTTTTATTTTATATCCTTAAGTCTAATATTTTTTACTAATAATAATAATAAGTTTTCTTTTTTTAGGGTTAGTAGCTAGTATTATAGGTTATAGTACTTTACCTATACTTTAGTAGCTTTTACCTAGTTATATAATAGTTTCTCCCTAACCTTATATAGCCTCTAGATATATATATAGGCTTCTAGGACTTTCCTTTCCTTACTCTTACCCTTAAAAGCTAGGTAAAACTTAGGTAAATAGCCTATAAGACTATAGTTTAGGGAGTAACTTATTATTTTATTAATAGTATTATTATATATAAATTAAGCTATTATAAGTAATTTTAGCTATAGCTATTAGTTTTCTTTAATAAAACACTATAAGTAATACTTTAGTACTTAGTTTATTCTTTTTATTTATTTATTAGTTTAGGGGTAAAATACTATTAAAAGCCTTTACTTTATATATAATAAGTAATATATATCTAACTAGAATTAGCTTATAAACACTAATTCTCTATTAAATATAATACCCTCTAGTACCTTAAATTAAAGCTTAATTTCCTTATAAAATAACTTTACTAATTTAGCTATATTAATTATAGTCTTTATAAGAAGGAAAATAAAGTACTTAGTAAATTAGTCTATAATTACTAGAATTATATTAGTTTCTTACTTACCTAGCTATACTAGTAATAATCCTATAATAAAGTTTATTAAGATTTTTACTTATAGTTACTTTAGTATTAGTAGTAATTTAAGGGTTTTATATAAGTAATACCTCTTAGTTACTATATACTAGTATACTTTATAGCTAGATATATAGTTTAAAATAGCTTTACTTATTACTAGCTACTAATAGTAATATTTTAATAGCTTAAGAGTGTATTTAGTCCTAAAGTAACTTACTAGTAAATTATTATAGTATAGCTATAAAAGCTTTTATTATAAGATAAGCTCTTATAAAATAACTACCTAGGCTTTATATATTAGGAGACCCCTTATATTATATAACTATAGACTAGCTTTTCCCCTCCCTTTTACTTAGGAGTTAACCTTATCTTTATATTTTTATAAATTTAAATCTTATTCCTATACCTTTTATAGTAATTATACTAATAGTTTATTTACTATAGATTAGTAAGGATTTAGTAATATAATAACTCTTTAAATTACTTATATTATACTAATATCTTAAATATATATTACTTTCTCCTTAAAATTACCTTTATTTAGCTAACCTATTACTAAATCTATAGTAACTAACTAGCCTTTTACCTAGGCTATTATTAGCTTAATAAGCTCTAAGACTAGTATTATACTATAACTTCTTTAATATATTAGTATTTCTTTTTTTACTATATAAGTAGCTTTTTTTATTATATAAGTAATTACTATTTTCCTTTAAAGCTTTAGTAAAAGTACCTTATTTAATATAGGTTTATTCTTATAATTAGACTTTCTTAATAGTATATTTATAAGGTTACTTTTCTTTAGTCTATACTTAATTATAAAATAAAATAAGTAAAGGAATATATACTATTATACTTACCTTATATTTAGCTTTTATTACCTTATAAAGGTCTATAGGTTATAGTAGTCTAATAAAACCTTTATAAGTATCTTTATACTTTTAATATAGTATTACTAGTATTTAAATAACTTTACTATAGTAAGTAACTCTTAGTTAGCTATATTATAGTTATACTTAGTATTTATAAACTTCCTTAACTAAAAGGCTACTAAATACTAATAGCCCTTATTATCTTACTAAGATAGGGTTTCTATTATTATAAAAATTAAGGTATTTATCTTAATATATACTACTTAACTTAGATTATAATATTAAAATAAAAGCACTTACTAAAAGGTATTTTTTAGCTAGTTAAATACTAGCTACTTCTTTTTTTTAAATATAAACCTCCTAGTTTAAATACTATTTTAACTACCCTTTATTAATATATAAAAAAATACTATAATCCTAAAGTATTTATAAATAAACTATTAATAAAAGTTATAAAATCTAAGAAATAACTATATATTCTTAAAACTTATAGGCTTTTTCTATTCTTTAATTATATTAACTTAGTAAGTATTTATTAATATCTTATTAATAAAGAGAATAAACCCTAAGAATTTTACTAATTTCTTATAGAAAAAGCACTTAAAAGGTTTTATATATAACTTTACTAACCTTATATATTCTAAAACTTACTTAATATATATAGTATACTTCTTCTTTATTTTAGAGAAAATTAAAATATTATCTAGATATACTATATAAATAGTATTAACTAGCTTATAAAGTACCTTATAAATATAGCTTTAAAAAATAGCTAAGATATTAGTTAACCTAAAAAATATTATAAGGTACTTATAGTGCTTATAATATATATAAAAAGCTATCTTTTACTTATTACTCTCTTTAATATAAATTCTATAGTATATATTCTTAATATTAATCTTTAAGAAAAAATAAGCCTCTTAGTATTAATTAAGAATCTTTAAAATTAAGGGAAAAGTATAGTAATTCTTTTATATTACCTTATTAAGTTCTTAATAATCTATATATAGTTAGAGTATTTTATCCTTCTTTAGTATAAATAGGATAGGTATACTTATAAGGCTTTTTAAGGGTTTTATTTAGCTTTTTCTTAGGTTATTATTAATATATTTTTAAAGCTCTTTAAGTTTACTTTAGGAAAAAGAGTAAATTAGTTTATATAAAGGTATAGCTTTAGGTATAAGATTAATTATATAGTTAGTTAACTTCTTTAATAAAAAGCTTCTTACTTTATTTAATATAAATATATCTTTAAACTTATATAGCTTCTTAAGGATATTTTTAGTAGTTTTATATACTTTTACTTTCTTTTTATCTTTAAAAGAGATAAACTTATCTTCTATAACCTCTATAATAGTATATATAATTATCTTATTATATATTACCTTTATAAATTTATAAGGAATTAGTAGTAAAAAGGCTATTTTTTCTTTCTTAAACTACTATTCTTATAAGTATAAGTAAAGGTATATATATTCTTCTATAAGTATATATATTCTAATTAATATAAGGCTTCCCTTTACTCTTAGGTTTTGATTAATAACTATATATAGTAGCTTAAGGTTTTTCTCTTTACCTTATAAGTCTTTAATTAAAATAAGTACCTTATAAATACTATATTAAGAAACTATAAGAGCCCTTATTATTTTTAGAATAAGTACTATAGCCTTAGTCTAATTAAGCTTATAGGTTTATATAAACTAAGTGTTAATAATATTAATCTTAGTATAACTATTAAGATTTACTACTATTTTAATATTTTTTTACTTATAAATAGTAACTAGTATATAGAATTAATATCCTAGTAATACCCTAGTATTTAAGGTAAAGGTAAGGGTATTTACTTTTACCTTTAGGAGTTTCCCTAACTTTCTTACTAGTCTTTTCTTAGCTTATTATAATTATAAAAGAAATACTTTATATTACTATAATTAAAATACTACTTTTTTCCTTATAGCTTATTATTATTTAGATAAATAGCTAGGGTCTTTTCTTTATTCTTATTCTTATTCTTTTAGTTTTTATTTAGCTAATAGCCTTATAAAGAGTTATATCTTTAATATTAAGGAACTTTATATAAGCCTTTCTTTTTTAACTTACTTAGCTTTTTTTTATTCTTTAATATTACTTCCTAGAATTATTAGGTAAGCTATATAACCTTTTCTTAGGTTAACCTAGTAATATTTATATATAAGTTAATATAGTCTTATAAGTTAAGAAGTAATTTTATAAAGAATATAAAAGTATAAGTTTTCTCTAAAGCTTATTTAAGGTATTTCTCTAGTAAATCTAAGTAAATACTAAACTTAATAAGGCTTTAGCTTTTATTTTATTTTATATTCTCTAGCTAAGTAGTTATTTATATATTATAGCTTATAAAGTCCTTAAGTAATATAAGGGTTTAGTTCTAGAACTTATCCTAGTTATTCTTAAGGTATTCCTAGTTATTAGCTAGTTATTCTTTAATATATTAGTCTTATCTTACCTAATAGTTTATATATATATAGTTAAGTATAAAAAGAATCTTTTAGTTATCTTAATAATACTTTTTCTTTACTTCTTTAAAGGTATAGTTAAGGTTATTAAGCTATATCTTATACTTCTATAGGTTTATAAGGTATTAGAGTTTTATAATATTTTAAACCTTAACTTCTTAGCTACTAAGACTTAAGAATATACTAGCTTTTTAGCCTTTTTTTATTAATACTTTTTCTTTATAAAGTTATAGTAAGTTAGTAAGTTCTTATTCTTACTTTTATAGTTCCTTAAGTTACTTAAGCTAGGTAATTTACTCTTTAATTATTACCTTTTCTTCCCTTATAGTAAAGGGTATAATATTAAATAAGATTATAGAATATAGTATATCTCTAGCTATAGTATTACTATTATTTAGTAAATCCTAAGTAATATATAGTATTATTCTAGTAAATTAGGTTATTCTCCCCCTTATATTACTCTTAGGTAACTTATAAGAAAAGCTTTAAAATTATGTTAGGAGCACGGAGGCCAGGGAGCTAGGGACAGAGTGGTCACATAATAGAACCCTCGGATAAGCCTTGGGTTATGCGAATGACTAAGTAGCTACTAGATAGCTACGTGTATATAATAGGGTATTTAGATAAGGACTGCCTATAAGGTATGTAAGAGGTTAGAGTTTAAGACCTTTATATACCTACCCCTAAGTAATAGCTCTCTAGCTATAACTAAGAACCTTAGCCTTCACTCTATTTATATCTCCCTGATCTAGTCGTGACAAATTATAAAAATAAAGGAATAGCTAGGTAAGAGATATAAGGGTACTTATATATTAACTAAAGCTTACTAGGTCTAAGTGTATTATATATATAAGTTACTAGCTTATAGCTAGTGGCTTACTAGTGTTATATAAACTTAGCCCTAAGGCATAGTATGCCTGCCTAGTAGTATGCTAGCGCACAGGTGTTGTGAGTGGGGCCTCACAAGAATATAGAATTTAAGCTCTTTAAGCTTTATAAATACCTAGAGAATACCTCTTATAACCAGAGCATTGTTATATTGTATTGTATTGTAGTTTTTGGCCCTTCAATGTATTGTATTGTATTGTTAGGGAAAAATAAAAGTGGGGTATTATATGAATTTATTATATAGTAGATTTTTTAAGTAATCTAATTATAGTATTCTTATTCTTATATATAATTTAGTAATTTATTTAAAAATCTATAAAGTTTTAGCTTATTTAGAAAAGTAAGCTTATTAGAGAATATCTTAATAAAGTATTTCTTAATCTAGTTTATAGAATACTTTTTTTTCTATATATTAAAGGTCTTTATATTCTAATATCTTTTTTCTAGGATTTACTATTACTTTTATTACATAAAAAATATAATATAATATAATACAATACAATATAATACAATATAATGTATTATATAATAGTTAGGGTAGTATATATATCTTAAATATAGTAGATTTTTGAAGTAATTTAATTATAGTATCCTTATTTTTATATATAATTTAGTAATTTATTTAAAAATATATAAAGTTTTAGCTTATTTAGAAAAGTAAGCTTATTATATATTTAGGGTAGCTAAATATTATATATTTAAGTTTAAGCTTATACTTTAAATTTTTCTCTATATTTTAAGGGTCTTTTTACTATTCTATAATTTTTTTAAGATTTACTATTATTTTCTATACTTTTTTTTAGCTTTTATTATAATAATTACCTTAAAGAAATTATTTAATATTCTAAATAAATAAGATATTAAATCTAAAGAAAAATATATAAGTATCAAGAAACTTTTTAAAAATTTAAATAATATATCTTTTCTTAATAAAAACTTTCCAAGGTTAAAAATATTTTTTTTTTAATTTATAATAATTTTTTTAACTTTATAGGTTTTTTAAATAAAAGAATAAATAAAAATCCTATAAAAAAGTTCCTAAATACTTATTTTAATTTAATAATAAGCCTTTTTAATAGTTTATATAAGTATAATAAAAAGCTTTATAAAAACCTAAGCTATATATATATTTTATATAATTTTATATAATTTTATATAATAAAATTAGTTTTTTTTTAAATAAAAGAAAATAGTATTTTAAATATAAAAAAATAATTTACTATATATTTATATATAAGATATTATTCTCTTTTAATAAAGAATATAAATAAAAAAGTAAGGTATTATATTATATAAGCAATTCATAGCAAATCAAATAGATTAGTTATTAAAGTAAGGTAAAAAAAATTTACGTGATTTTTTAGTGTACTATTACCCCGCTTCTCTTTTCTTTTCTTTTCTTTTCTTTTCTTTTTCCCTTATAAAAATCATAAAAAATCGTAGAAAATCTAAATTATATAGGAAAAGCTTACCTATTATTCTTACTATTATCCCTTATTATTCTTCTTATTTAAGTTTCTTTAAAATCTCTTTTTAGCTATAAAAACCCCAAAAAACCCCTAAAAAAACACAGAAAATCATACAAAACAAATAACAAAAAAACACAATAAAAGGAAAAAAGAAAAAATTAAATTCAGCAAAATTTAGCAAAAAACACCTCTTATTTAACATAGATTCCTCTTTTTATCCTTCTAATAAATCTTCTTAGCCTATTAGGCCTAGCTAGCCTAGTAATCTTCTAGGTTTACATAAAAAAGACCTAGAAAATTAGGCTAGTTACAAATTCTCTTTAAAATCATATATATTTACCTATAATTTATTTAATTTTTAGTTATCTAAAATTAATTTAAATAAAGAAAGGGTAATTATATGTTTTTGTTTATAGCCTAATTATACTTTTACCTTTAAAAGTAAGGCTAAGAGATTCTAAGCTTCTAATAGAATATCCTATTATAAGCTAAAGCATAAGGATATTACTACTTCTAAACTAGAAAAAAAACAACCTACTAAGATAATAAGTAAGTTATTTATATTATCTTATAATTATCCTATTACTAATATTATAATAGTGCCTAAAATCCAGCCATAATCCCTAGGCCAATTATCTTTAATATCCTTTTTTCCTACTAAAAGGGCTTAAAATTCTATAATTTCCTTAGAGGAATTTTCATTAGAAAAGGTAATTAATCTAGTTATAAGATTTATACTAGAAAATAACATTGCTTTTACTATTATTAATAGTAATTCCTTTAAAGAATTACTAAATTATTATTCTGGGTAAGTAATATATTCTTTTTTATACTATTTTTTATATATATAAGCTAACTTAAACTTAAGAATAATAATTTAGCTTCTTTACTAAATTATAGAAGTATTACATATAGAATTTATACTATATATAATATTTCTAAGTAGTAAATCATCTAGAAGATCTAATATAATCTTTAAAATCAAGGATATATATATATTTAGTTAGATATCTAGACTTTAATTAATTCTAAGTCCTATTTAGGTGTTATAGCTAGTTAACTAGACCTAAACTTTTAACTTAAATATAAGCTTTTAAGTAAGTAAATCCTATTATTCTATTATAACTATAAGGTAAGTTATAATTATTATACTAATTATCTTATATTATAGGATTTAAATATTTATTAAATTCTTATACTAGAGCTTATATTTATAAATCCTTTAATAAAATAATTTAAGAATATTAGCTTAAGCCAAAGATAATCTTAAGGTATGTTAGCTATTATCTTATTATTTAATATATTATATAACCTTTTACTAATAGAATAATACTAGTTTTACTAGAGATAATAAGTCTAATAATAATACTTTTATGTTTTCTTATATTAATAAAAACTATAAAAGTATTATTATAGAAGAACCCTATAATATTTAATGTATAGTATATATTTTAAATATTATTATAAAGGATATTATAATAAGCTTTATTAAATTAACTTCTTCTAAAGAGAATTTAAAAGCTTTTAAGAATAGTGAATTTTTATATTATTTTATAGAAGATATCTCTTCTATTAAGGAGAGATAAGATTATAAGGAATTTGAATCCTTAGTAAAATTAAAAGGGTTACTATTATTATTAAGAATAACTAAGGATTATACAAGACTTAGTTAAAATCTTTATATAAGGCAAAAAATAAAGGCTATATTACTAAGAATTGTAATATTATAAGAATTCCTTTAGGTAAGTTATCTTTATTATATATTATTTTATATATAATACTAATTATATCTTTAGCTAATAAAACTAGGTGGAATTTAACCTATAAGATAATTAATACTTCTTTAGAGCTTAAAGAAGCTATTATTTTTCTTAATAAGGAGTCTAATATTATAGCTCTTAAGGATACTATTCTAACTACATAAGAATAGGCAGATTTAGCTACCCTAAGTAGTATATTAAAGGTCTTTTATAAACTTACTATTATACTTTAAAGCTAGAAGTATAATACTTTAGGTTTAGTCTTACTTTTTATTATTAGAATATATAAATATCTTAATAATATAAAAGAGGACTAAAAGGCTTATATTTGCTAGGTATTTATATTACTTTCTTATATTAATTATATCCTTTATATACTAACTTATAATAGGAAACTTATAGCCCTTAAGGCAAGGCCTTTATAGTATCTATAGATATTAGCTTAAATAAGCTAGCTAATTATTTTCCTAAAGATATAGGAAATAATTACTTCTTATATTAGCCTTATCTATATGCTATATTATTAGACCCTTAGCTTAACCTTCTTACTATAAGGAAAAGCTAAATTTAGAAGATTAAACCTTAGAAAGGTTAATTAAAAACCTTAAAAAGGACTATAATTTATAAGTATAATAACCCTTTCTTATATATAGTTTTAATATACTAATATATAATATTATTAGGATTTTACCTCTTTATAAAAAGAACTAAGCTAATAGTAATATTAGCAAGTAAGATTAACACGCAAATACCTAATTTATAGTTAATCTTACAGGGCCTAGTTAACCTAGGACCTTTGAAAATCCTAGGCCTAAGCCTAAAACTAACCTTTATAAAGGTTTATTTCCTAATAAGAGGGAAAAATCTATTTAAAAGAATAGAAAAAATAAGATTTCTACTTATACTAAGCTAGATATTTAAGAGGATAAGGTAAGTAAATCCCTTTCTTATATTAATAATCTTATTAATATATTAATATTATTATAGGAGGATATCTTTAAATAGTAAGAAGATAATACTAAATCTTTCCCTATTTTAAGTATTATTACTAGGAAATACCTAGTTATTCCTACTACCTCTAGTGCTATAGAAAGCACTTTTAATACTAGAGGTAATATTCTTATAAAGAGATAAACTTCTTTAAAGAATTCTACTTTAAAGGAATTAATCTTATTAAAGAATTAGGAAAAGGAGGGAAATATTACTACTAAGCAATATTCAGAGCTCTATAATTATTATAGCTCTAATTCTAAAGAGTCTATATTTTCTTTAAAGGAAGATTCTAACTTAGGTAAATCTAATGATTTACCTAATATTAAATCTTCCTCTAAAGATAACATTTATTCTAATTTAGACCTTTAAGTAGGTTATTATAAGGGTTTTTTCCTAGTTTAGTCTAGTTTTCCCTTAATAAATTTTTTAATATTTATAAATGTTTTCCTATATTTTATAGTATTTTTACTATTATTTTTACTATTATTACTATTATGGACTCGAGCTATGAGCTTAGGTTAAGTCTAGCTCCGGAAAGTATACGTACTTTATGCAACTAGGTTAGGGCTTTACATAGACTACGTATAGACTATGTATAAAGGACTATATATTTAAATACTATATAATTACTAGTATAATTCCTTTTTTCTTCTATAAGAATAATATTCTTATTCTAAATACTTATATATAGTAGCTATAAGGCTAGTTCTTAATATATATTATTTTTTACTATAGAAATAACCTAGCTAGTAAATATGCTATTATTACTAAATATAATAAATACTAATAAGTTAGCACTTTTATAATAATAGGTAAAATAGTAGGTAAAGTAAATCTAGTACTTAGCTAATATATAAAATATAGTATTTATACTAATCTAGACTAAGTAAAAGCCCTTACTTATAGGCCCTCTCTTTAATAGTAATAAGGTCTTATTTATAGCCTAGAAAGGTTTTATATCTTATAAGTTACTTATAAATAGGGATTTTATTAGTAGTAAGTAGGATTAGTAATACTTTATTTACTAAAACCTATTACCTAAAGTCTAGGTATAGGTTATATCTTTCTTTAAGAAAGGCTACTTATAAAACTATTACTTAAAAAGACTTTTTAATTACTTAGGGGAAATATTTAATAACCCTTACTAATAGGAAATAGCTATTATAAAGCTTAACTAGCTAATATAATAATAAAATAAAAGGTTTAATAACTTCTATATTTAGTTTAAATAAAAACTAGCTTTAGCTAAGGGGCTTAAGTAAGTAAACTTAGTAAAGTTATCTAAGCTATATATAGCACTTAATAAGTAAATAAGGGATTATAGTATTAGTTAAGACATACCCTAGGCTAACTATATAATAGTAATAGCTTACTATTAAAGTATTATACTAAATATTAAATTATATTAACTAAAGAAAAAATACTATATATAAAGATAGGCTAATCTAGTGCCTAACCTAAATAAGGCTAAGGTATAGGATAAGGATATGCTAATAATAGATATTTACTCTATAAATATAATAAGAACCTAGTAAGGCTCTAGAAAGTCTATAGGATAATAAAGATTAGGTAATAAAAGAGATAGTAAGTAAGCTAAGTAAGTCTTTTAGGATATACTTAATTTATACTATAATAATAAGTAATATCTATAATATAGCTTCTCTAAGTATTTTACTATAGTATACTTATTATATCTTACTATTTACTTATAAAAAAAGTTTTTTATTAATACTTATAATATAGAAAAAACACTTACTACTAACTTAGATAATAACTTTATAAACTAGTTAAAAAAAGAGTAACCTTATTATTAAGTTATTTAATAAGAAATATAAGAAAGAAGTATAAGGGGGCTTTATAGTATATAGTTATTACTAATAAGAACTATAAGGAGATTTAAAGTAATATAGATTTATTCCCTTTTTTAGTTTTTATATTAATTAATAAGATTACCTTTATAAATACTTAGGTTAATATAGGCTATAACTACTATACTACTATAAGTAAATATTTAGTCTAAAAGCTTTAATTAAAATACCTCCCTTTTCTAACTAAAAGGTTAGTTTATATAGCTATTAGTATAAAATAAAGGGGAAAGAAAAGTTAGGAGAAATAATTATATATATTATATATAGTTTATTTTTAACTAGATTTAGATAGATAGGAAATACTAATTATAGTATATATAATCCTAGGACTAATAAGGTAACTAATCCTAAGTATACTATAAATAAAATAAAATAAAATTAGCCTAAATATAGTATAGTAATAAGTTTATATAGGATTAGTAAATAGGTTATATATATAAGCTATAGTAAATAAAAAGGTTAACTATTCTATAGTATTAATTCTAAGCTTAACCTTTATAAGTATAGTATAATATATAAGGAGATAGAAGGAAAATATTTAACTTTATACTATAAGCCTATAGGAAATCTTATTTATTTTATAGATTAATATAACCCTAGAGCCTATAAAGAGGGAGCTTTTTACTTCCTTACTAGAGATATTGATTTTTAATTTTTTTTGGGGTCATTGGCTGTGGCTAATGCATCTAATTTTTAAGGAACAAAAAAAATTACTAGCAATACCTAGCTAGTATGATAATTAATAACCAAATTTAATAATTACTATAGTATTAGGTAAAACATAAATAAAGGAACAAGCTTTAAGCTATAAATTTAGGGGCTAAAAGGTTAATATAAAGTTTATAACAAACTTTGTGGCTACGATTACGTAAGAGTTATAATTCGCAACCGTAGTTAAACTTAAATCTATTTAAGTTTTACTTATAGCATAAATTAATATAATTCCCCCTTTCTCTGCGACTATGTTTATTCTATCTCTTTACATCTTTTCTATCTTATAACTTATCCTTTAAAGCTCTAAGGCAAACCAAAAAAAAAACACAACTTATCCTCACTTAACTACACTCCAATTCGAATTAACAGGTAGGGCCTTACTAGAGATATTATAGGATTTTAAAGACTTATTTTTAAAAAATAAGATAAGTGCCTTACCCTTATACTAAGGGAAGTTAGACTACTATATTTAACTTAAGTATAATATAAATAGTAATAAACCTAACTTACTATAAGTACCTTTATATAATATACCTTAAGAGTATTTACTTAAAATCTAGAAGTAAGTAATAAACTTAATAAATAAGGGTTAAATTTAAGTAAGCTTCTTATTAGTAATAGCTCTAGTATTACTTATAAAAAAACCTAGTAATAGTTAAAGGTTTTATATAAATTATTATATACTTAATAAGATTATAAAATAAAACTATTACCTATTATTACTAATAAAGGAAATATTATATTTACTATTAAAAGTAAAGTAATTTATAAAGCTAGATATATAATTAGTATTTTATTATATATATATTACTATAGGTAAGGAGCACTAGACTGTATTTTAGATAAGGTTTAGCTTATTTAAATAGCTTATATACCCCTTTAGGTTAGTAAGTATACTAGTAACTTTCTAGAGATATATTAATAGTATATTAAGTAAAATACTAGGTAATTATATTATTATATATCTTAATAATATACTTATTTACTTAGGTAGTTTAAGAAGGGATTCTATATAAAAAATCTATAATATACTATCTAGACTATAATAAGCTAGTCTAAACCTAGATATTAAGAAGTATATTTTTACTACTAAAGAGATTAAGAACTTAGGATTTATTATCTAGGTAAGAAAGGCTATTTACCTAAATAAAGAAAAGATTATAGTAATTTAGGATTAGGAAGCACTAACTAAAGTTTAAGGAGTCTATAGTTTTCTAGGTTTTACTAACTTTTATTATAATTTTATACTAGATTTCTTAAATATAGTAAGCCCTCTTATTAACTTAATAAAGAAAAAAGCCTTATTTTACTAAATAAAGGAGTATAATAAGGTATTTAAAGTATTAAAGTTAGCTTTTATATTATATTTAATCCTAACCTAGTAGGATTCTAAAAAGAATACTTTAGTAAAAGTAAACTACTTAAGAATAGCTTAAGGTAGTTATCTCTCTTAGTTTAGTAGTAATAGTATTTTATATCTAGTAGTATACTATTTAGCTTAATTATAAGTAGCTTAGTAAAATTATATAATTTATAATAAGGAATTACTTATAATTATCTCCTATCTTAAGGTATAGTTAGTAATTAGTCTTATAAAGTTTTTCTTTAAAGAGAGATAACTATATATATGTGTTAGGAGCACGGAGGCTAGGGAGCTAGGGACAGAGTGGTTACATAATAAAACCCTTAGATAAGCCTTAGGTTATACAAATAACTAAGTAGCTACTAGATAGCTATATATATATAATAAGGTATTTAGATAAGGACTGCCTATAAGGTATATAGGAGGTTAGAGTTTAAGACCTTTATATACCTACCCTTAAGTAATAGCTCTTTAGCTATAACTAAGAACCTTAGCCTTTACTTTATTTATATTTTCTTAATCTAGTTATAATAAGTTAAACTCTTAAACCCTTTAGGGAAAATAAACTGTTAGCTAGGTTTAAATGTAAAGAAGCTATAAAATATTTACTTAAAATACACCTATACATATATTACCTAGTAAGGGAGATATAAACTTATAGCGCTTAGGGAGTAACTTATATACCCTAACCTTAGGGCCTAATAAAGAAAGGGTATAATAAATACTACCTAACCCTAATTAATATAGTAATACTAAATCTAGAAATAATAATAATCTAGATAAGCTAGAATAGTGCTATAAGGTTATATAAGCTTAGCTATATTATACTTATATAAGGTAAGATATTATAAATATAGAAGTATAGCTTAAAGAAATTAAGGTAAACTTATAATTAGCTAGATTAGGTAAAGAACCTATAATTATCCTTTAAATAGTTATACTAATTAATCCCTTATTCCTAGCCTTCCTACTTAACCTTAACTTTATAGTAAGTATATACTTATAAAGCTTTATAAAGATATAGTATAAAGTACTTATATATAAAGGTAATACCTATAAGAATTTATAAGCATACCTAGCGGATTTAAATGTGTTATTCTAGTTAGATTTAAGAACCTTTTAGGATAATAAAACTAAGGTAATATATACTAATAGCTACCTAGCTAATAATATAAAGTAATAATAGATATATTATATAATAGTAAATAGATTAGTTAATTACTTAGCTTACTCCTAGAATAAGTTTATATCCTAGTTAAACTCTAGGGTAATAAATAAAGATATAAGGTACTTAGAAGCTACTAGGATATTACTAAATTTAAGGTAAAAGGATAATTAGTCTTTCTAATCTTTTTTAAGACTTTAGACTAAGGTAAAAGCTAAATTACCTAACTAAATCCTTATATACTTAAGGATAGTAATTTTCCTAAATAGCCTAAATAATACTATAAGAAAGTATATAGTTAGCTAGAAGTTCCTAATATCTTAAAGCTACCTATAGGGTTAAGGTAAAAAGGCTAAAGTTATAATAATATTTATATTAAATAATTATAATAAAAACTATAATAATAAAGAAAGTAAAAGAAAGAGATAATACTTTAGCTTCTTTATAAATAACTTATAGTAAAGTTTATAGTAACTAAGTATAGGTTAAAGGCTATTTAAGTGCTATAAGTATAGTAATCCTAGATATAGTATAAATAAATATAAAGTAGTAAATTACTTAATTTATAAAAGTAGTAAGTATATAACTAAGAAGTATAAGGATAGTAATAATAAGACCTTAGACCCTAATAAGATTCTAATTAGATTAGTATAGGCCTAGGATAATAGTCTTACTACAAAGAAACCTATAGATAAGAGAATAAGAATATAGGTATCCTTATAGTAAGATAACTACTAGTTAGCTATACTAGTGCTATTTAATATAGGCATAGAGTATTTAATAATTCACCCTAAATTATTATTAAAATAGGATTAGAAAAACATAGAAAAAACAAAGATAATACTAGAAAGCGTAAGTAAAAATAAAATCCTATATAAAGGAATTCTATATAAGCTAATTAAGGTAAAAGATAGTATAGGCTATATAAAGGTCTATTAAATTAGCTACTATATTACTAATATAGGAGAGGGGATGCTTCTAGGTATAGATTAGACCCTAGAGTATGAACCTATAGTAATAGATTAGAAGTAGAATTTTTAAAGGTTTCTAATAACTAAGGACTATATTATACTTACTATAGGAAAGTAATAATTATATAGGGTAGTAAAATAGTTATCTATTATGCTATTACTAGTATTCCTAAAGATTAGGGTAATTAAGCCTAAGGAAAAGAAAGGGAAAACTAATAAAGATTTATTAGTAAATAATATAGTAAGTAATAACTAAGGTTATAGTATAGCTATAGTAATAGTAATAAAATATACCTATCCCCTAGAAAAGAAAAAACTAAGAAGTATAATAATACTTTAAGCAGTATACTATAAGAAGTTAGTAGTAACTATATAAGAGATAAATAGTAATATAACCTAATAGTAAATCCTAGAAGAATACATAGAATTTATAAATATGTTTTTAAAAGATCTAGCTAGTAAGCTCCTAGAATTAGGTAGTTATACTTATGTGATTAAATTAGAAAAGAGGAAATAACTACCCTAGGGACTTATATATAATCTAGCTAAAAAAGAGCTAGAAGTACTTAGGGAGTACTTAGTAAGTATATAGGAAAAAGAGTGGATTAGAAGATTAACTAGTCTAGCTAAAGCTTTAATTTTATTTATTCTAAAAAAATCAGGGAAATTAAGGCTTTATATAGATTATAAGGGCCTTAATAGGATTATAGTTAAAAACAAGGCCTCTTTACTATTAATCTCTAAAATCCTTAATTAATTAGTAAGCATAAAGGTTTTTACATTACTAAATCTTTAAGAGGCATATTACTAGCTATATATCTATAAGGGTAATAAGTAAAAGATAGCCTTCTAGTGCTACTATAGCTACTTTAAATATCTTATAATACTATTTAGATTAGTAAATACGCTAGCTACTTTTTAAGAATATATTAATAATACCCTTAAGGGACTTATAGATAAATTTTATATTATTTACCTTAATAATATTCTAATATATAGTAGTAACCCTATAAGATATACGGAGTATATTAAAAGCGTGCTAAAGTGGCTTTAAGATATAGATCTTTATATTAACCTTAAAAAGTGCTAATTTTCTATTAGGTAAGTGAAATTCCTAGGTTTTATTATATTTAAAAAGGGCATTAAGATAGAACTATTATAGGTTAAAGCTATTATAACCTAGCTAATACCCTATAGTGTGTTTAATATTTAATTATTCCTTAGGTTTATAGGTTTTTACTAATACTTTATAAAATAGTATAATAAGGTAGTAATCTTACTAATAAACTATTTAAAAGGTAATTAGCTAGTAAAGTTTAAGCTAGAACCTAGTAAACTAGTAGTGTTTAGAGAACTTTAAAAGAAGTTTTAAAAGGTACTAATTTTAGTGTATTTTAACTTACTTTACTTACTAAAAGTAAAGATAAATATATCTAGTTATATAATTAAAGCTATACTTATAATATTAGTGCTAGGTAGCTAGCACCTAGTAGCGTATTTTTTAAGAAAGTTAACTAATATTAAACTTTACTACTTAATACCTAATGCTAAGTTATTAGTAATCTAAGAGGTATTTTAGGCTTAAAGACACTACCTTATATATTTTTCTTATTAGATTATAGTTATTATAGACTATTTAAACTATAAGTATTTAGCTATAAAGCTAAAGCTAACTAGTAGGTAAGTAATAGTATTAAATAAGCTTTATTTATTTAATTTTAGGATTAAATATTATATAAGTAAGTTAAACCCTGCTAATACCTTATTAAGAAGAGTAGATTATATTAGCAAGAAGTGTAGGATAAAGGCATTAACTTTATAGTTACCTAACTTCTTATCTAAGTTTAATAATACTAAGTAATAGGAATACTATCTTAATAATAATACTATTATAGGTTTTAGTATTATATTACTTAGCGTAGCTAATGTTTTATTATAAAGACACTATAATAGCCTTACTAGCCTCTAGGGTTTTAAGAAGTTATAACTTAATTATATTATTAAGAAACCTAATAGTCTAGTAAAGCCTAGTAGTAGTATATAAACTAGGTCTATTATTTCTAAGTAATAAGGTTATACCTTATCTATATTTATTAATATTTCTATAAGTCTAGTAAGCCTATAGGTTAGGAGTCTAGCTAGGTTAGTAGCTAGTAAGTAGTGTAAGTATCCCTTTAAAATATTACTTATCTGTAATTTATCTATAAGTCTATAGGTATACTATAAGCTAGCTACTTATAGTAGTATTATAGTAAGAATATAAGTAGTTTAGTAAACCTCTTCTAAGTTTATATATAATGCTTATTCTATATATGTAGAATTAGAGGCTTTAATTTAAGTTATATTATTCTAAGTATAGCAAGGTAATAACTTTACTATAGGTTATAGGAAGCTACTTAAAAGCGGTAACCTAGAAGCATTATAGACATAGTCTATTAGGCCCTCTAAGCTATTAATATTTAAGAATTAAGTTTTTATCCTAATTAGTATAAGAAAGGAAATTTTATTACTTACTTATAATAACCTAGTAGTAGGCTACTAGGGAGTTAGTAAGACCCTTTATTATATTATAAACTAGTATTACTAGCTATTAATAAAGAAAGACACTAAGTTATATATATAGACTTATATAAGCTATTAGACGTTAAAGCTAAGGCACTATAAACCTTATAGTAAGCTAGTAATGCTACTAGTGCCTAATTAGCCTTTTTAAGAATTATTAATAAACTTTATTATAAGGCTATTACTTATAAGAGATATAAATTAGACTTATAATATAATCTTAGTTATTATAGACTATTTTATAAAATATAGTATTTACATCCCTATTTTAACGTAACTAACTAGTAATAGGTTAGCTATTATATTTCTAGAATATATTTTTAAGGACTATAGTACCCTAGAAGGTATTATTATAGACTATAGTTTAATATTTACTAGTAGGTTTTAGATAATCTTTTACTACCTTATTACTACTAAGTAGTAATTAAGCACTATATTTTACTTGTAAATAAATAGGTAAATAAAATATCTAAACTAAGTTTTAAAGCATTATCTAAAAGCCTTTGCTTGCTTTAATTAGACTAATTAGGTAGAAAACCTATTAATAGCATAGTTTATATATAATATAAGCGTTTACTTAACTTATAGCTATACCCTAGTAAAGGCATTATAAGGTTATAACCCTAGAGGCTTATAATAAGTAGTTATAGATATCCTAGTAGTAAATAACTAGGTAAAAACTTAAGTAATTACGCTAAGAGATAAATATATAGTAATTAAGTAGCTTCTAAGTAACTTATAAACCTAGTATATAAAGCACTATAATAAGAAGTAGACTTTAATAAAGTTTAGAGTAAGTAACTATGTTTTATTATCTATAAAGAATATTAACCTATAATAACCTAGTAAGAAGCTAAGTATAAAGTACTTAGGCCCCTATAAGATTAAAAAGGTAATTAGAACTTATAGATTAATATACTAATTAAAGCTACTACCTAGAATATAACTATATAATATTTTTAATATTACTAACCTTAAACTATTTATAAGGGACTTAACTAGCGTAGAAAACATGTCCTTACTATAAGATAATATTATAGATAATAAACAGGAGTTTAAGGTTAAAAGAATTATCTTATATTATTATAATAAGAGATATTAGAAATACCTAGTTAAATAGAAGGGCTATAATGCTTTAGAGAATTTATAGGTAAAGAAAAGAGATTTTATTATAATAGATATTATTAATAATTATAAGTAATAACTAAGTAGCTAGTTTATAAACATAAAGGTGTATTTAGTAGAGATTAAATAGTAATAGTAATATATATAAAAAAACATAGATAATTTACCTTATAGCTACCTAGCACTATTTACTCTATATATACGTTAGGCCCTAGCCCCTTAGTATTATTATTTTTATTCCTAGGTATTAGGTTAGTAGTAAGGTCCTAGGTAAGGGATTTATCCTTATTATTAGAGAAATCCCTCTCCTTATATATATATATATAAAGCTTACCTAGAAGGTCTAATAGCCTAATATAAGTAAGAAGTATAGGTATATATATAATAAGCTACTAGTAAGTTAGTAAGGCTATAAGTAAGAATATTAGAAAACTTACTAAGGGAAGGTTTTATATAATAAAGTATAAGCTATTAGAGATATTAATCTAGACTTCTAGATTAATAGTGTTACTTAGTAATAATATAGTAATTCTCTTATTAGAATTAGCCTCTTATATAACCTCTATAATTAGTCTTACTTATCTAGCCTAGCTATGCTTATTAGTATTCTTTATAAATAAAAGTGTATTATAAAGTTTATATTTTATATATATTAAGCGCTAGTAGTATATTAGTAGTAACCTAAGTTATAAGAACTAATATATATATATATTATTAAGGAAGTAAGAATTATTATTAAAGATAATATAACTATTAATATACTTAAAAAGTACTTAATATAATTTTATAAAGTAAGTAAAGTATTAGTAGTATATTAGTATATATATAAGTAATAAGAAAAGGGAAAATATACCTCTAAATAGTCTTTATTATTTTATATATAATAAGTGTATTTTATTAAGTTACCTATATAAGTTAGTAGTAGTATATAGTAAGGTAATAGTAAAGTTATACTTAAGGAGTTAGTATACTTAGTTAGAGTAAATTTACCTTTTATAATATACTATAAAATAATACTATTACTATCTTTAGGGGTAATAGCCTATATTACTACTTACTATATATAGAATATATAAGGAATTTTTATATTACTAGTACTACTAGCTATAAGTTAGTAAGGTATATACTAGGGGTTAGAAATACTATACTTATATTAAAATTTTTAAAGCTATTTACTTCTTAGGAGATTTTTAAGGAGATATTTAAGGGGTTTTCTTAATTATTAGAGGACTTAATAAAGTAAGAGTACTATATTACTTAGATATAATTTACTATTAGTAAGTTAGTAATAATATACTATAAGAATATAGGTATAGAAAGTAAAGTAACTAATATTTTAGTGTTTAAAAGGGATTAAGTGTTTAAGTAAGATTAAATATAGATAATAAAATAATACTATAGGATATTAGTAATTACTATAATAATAGCTATAAAGCTATTAGGTTATAAGTAAGGGTAACTTATAATATTAAAGGAGAATATAAAGGAAAAGAATATATAAAAGTAAGGAAAAGTAAGCCTTTTTTATATTAGCCCTAGACCCCTAAGTCAGAGCATGTAATGTAATGTAATGTAATGTAATATTTGGGGTTTGGATGTAATGTGTAATGTAATGTTAGGGGGGGAAAAAAGTGGGGTATATTAGTAACTTATAATATAGTTTAGAATTTTCTTTATTAAATTAATATAAGCGTTTTTATAATAGGTATTTTATTAAATTTACTATTAATTATCTAAATTTCCTGTATTTTAGACTATTAGTTATATCTTCTAGTATAGGGTATATATAGTAGGTTTATAAGCTTTATTAGATTCTTTGAATTTTTTTACATATTATAAGATATTATACTAACTATATATCTATTTTCTAATAATTAATATTCTATTATTTTAAATAAGAGTTTTTATTACTAAAAAATACCCTATATATACTTTTATAAATAATAGAAAATAATATATTATAAATCTAAATAATTACATTAAGAAACTATATTTAATTCCCTTATATACCTTATAATTAATATTATTAGTATAACCTATATTTAGAATAATACCTATTTTTATAGATTTAATATATATTATTTTTAAATTTCTTTATTTTTTTTCTTTTCTTTTATATAATATAGAAATAAAATATAATAATTTAAGAATAAAAAGTTTAAAAAAATAGTATAATTATATAATTAAATATCTTATTTTATTTATATTATTTAAAAAAAGGCTTTATTTATTATAAAAGCTTTTAAGTATAATATAAGTAATATAAAATTATATATTAAGTTTTTAAAATAATATTTTAATAAAAAGAAATGCTAGTTTATTTATTTATTTATTACGTAATCTAAGGAATCTAGAATATAATTAGCTTATAATATTTATATAATACCTAATTTATCTTAATCTAATACTTAAATACATAAGAAATAATTTTTATAAAATAAAATAAATATTTTTATAGTAAAATTTCTTAAAAAAAGAGTAAAAAAAGCTATATTTACTAGATTTAAAATAATAAGGTTATTATTTAGAATTAATAAAGCCTATATTAAAAAGTGGGTCCGGGTGGGTCTGTTGTGGGTCTTTGTTAGTCTGATTGGATAGTTAGTATGTTACGTCATTTATGACCCACTTGCGAAAGATTTTCAAAAGAGGGGTTTCCCCTTACTTTCTCTTTTCTTTCTTTCTTTTCTCTTTTTTTTTACTTTAGTAAATCCAAAAAAAAATCTACAAAAACCTTTACATAGTTAGGCTACACACTTTACTACTTATTGTGCTTACCCTTGTTTTTATAGTCTTTTTGCTTCGTAAATAACTTACAAATACACACAAAAAAACAAAAAATCAGAAAAAAATCAGGGAAAATCAGGGAAAATCGGAAAAAGATCGGAAAAAATCGGAAAAATTCAACCTTTGAAATTCGAACTCTAAGAAAAATCGAAAAAATCAGCAAAAATCAGCAAAAAAGCAGGAAAATCGGAAAATCAGAAAAAAAAAACACCCTTTAATATGGATTCCTCTTTTTGCCCCTCGGATAATGATTCTGATGCTAGTATGCCTAGCCCTTCTAGGCCTAGCCAAGCTAGCCTAGCTTCAAAGCCTTCTCAAGCAAGTCATCTTCAAGGATTATATGAGAAAACCCTTGAAAATTAACAAGATTACGAGTTTTCTTCAAAAGCATATATTTTTACCCATAATTTATTTAATTATTAGTTATCTAATATTAAATATAATAAAGAACGGGAAATTATATGCTTTTGTACGCAATCTAATTGCACTTTTACTTTTAGAAGTAAAGCAAAAAGATTCCAAGCTTCAAATGGTGTTTATCACTATTGAATTAAGCATCCGGAAATTGCTACTTCTAAATTAGAAGAAAAACAACCTGAAAAGATTACTAGTAAGTCTTTTATTCTATTTTATTCTATTTTATTCTATTTTATTCTATTTTATTCTATTATTTATATACTAATATTATATTTAGTACCTGAAATTCCAGTAGTATCTACCCCTACAAATCAATCTTCTTTAACCTCTTTTTTTTCAACAAAAAGACCTTGAAATCACACTATTTCAGAAGAATTTTCGTCTGAAGAAGCAGTTATTCTAGTTATTAAATTTATACTAGAAAATAACCTTTCTTTTGCTACAATTAATAGCAAATCCTTTAAAAATTTACTAAATTATTATTCTAGGTAAGTTATTTCTTTTTATTAAAATTTCTTATAATAATTAGTTATTTAAGCTAATTTATGTATATAGGAATAATAATTTAGCTTCTTTACTTAGCCACCAAACAATAACACATAGGATAAATACTATGTATTATTCATCTAAGCAAAAAATCCTTCAATAAATCCAATATCAAATTAAACATCAAGGTTTAATTTCAGTTCAACTAGATATATAGACTTCGTTTAATTCAAAGTCTTATCTAGGGGTTATTATAAGCTAGCTTAATCCGAATTTTAAGCTTAAGTATAAGCTAATTAGTAAGTCTTTTAATTATTATTATTATTATTATTTACTAACTATTTACTTATAGGATTTGAATATCTATCAAATTCACATACTAGAGCTTATATTCACTAATGCTTTAATAATCTTATAAAGGATTATTACTTAGAGCCTAAGGATATCCTTAGGTAAGTTATTTCCTTTAATAATTACTAATAGTATTATATTTTATATAATTCTAATTCTAATTATATACAGTTTTACTCAGGATAATAGTTCTAATAATAATACTTTTATAACTTCTTATATTAATAAGAGTTATAATAATATTAGTATTAAACCATATAATATCCAATGTATAGCTCATGTTTTAAACATTATAGCTAAGGATATTATTACGAATTTTATTAAATCTACGTCTTCTAAGGAAGACTTAGAAAGTTTTCAGAATAGTAAATATCTTCACTATTCTACAGAAGAAACTTCGTATATCCAAGGAAATCCTGATTTTCAACAATTTAAATCCTTAGCTAATAGTAAGTAATTATTTTACTTTTATTTACTATTTTTAGTATTATAATACTAATATTAATTATAGGTATCCTAGGAAAGGTTAAAAGGATTGCTATTCTTATTAAGAATAACTAAGCTTTATATAAAACTTGGTTAAAATGCCTAAGAAAAGCAAAAAAACAAGGTAACTTAGCTAAGAATTGTAATATTACGAAAATTCCTTTAGGTAAGTCTTTATCTCTTATTATATAATTTATATTATACGTAATACTAATATATTATATATATAGCCAATGAAACAAGGTGGAATTCAACTTTTAAGATAATTAATACTTCTTTAGAGCTTAAAGAAGCTATTATTCTTCTTAATAGGGAAACTAATATTGCTACCCTTAAGGATGCAATGCCTACAACACAAGAATAGGCTAATTTAGCTACCTTAAGTAGTATATTAGAGGTTTTCTATAAACCTACTATTATACTTCAAAGCCAGAAGTATAATACTCTAGGTTTAGTCCCACTTTTTATTATTAAGATATATAAATATCTTAATAATATTAAAGAGGACCAAAAGGCTTATAATAGTTAGGTATTTATCCCTTTTACCTTTTCTAATTAAATTATGCTAATTTATTTCACTAGAAACATGTTTATAATCCTTTTAGTAAGGTCTTTATAGCCTCTATAGATATTGGCCTAGAAAAGCTAGGTAATTATTTCCCACAAGATATAGGAAATAATTATCACTTTTATAAGCCTTATTTATATGCTATGTTATTAGACCCTAGGCTTAATCTTATTACTATAAAGGATAAGCTTAGATTACAACCAAAAACAATAAAGAAGCTACTAGATAACCTTGAAAAAGATTATGATTTGTAAGTATAATACTTGTTATTATTACTACTATTATTTATTACTAACTTTATTACTAGGCTTCTTCCTACTTATAAAGAAAATCAGGCTAATTTAGGCCTAGGGCTAGGCTTAGAGAATTCAGAGAATTCAGAGAATTCAGAGGCAGAAAATACCCGATTTCAAGTAGAAATTAGGGGGCCTATTTAGCCTAGAACCTTTTCTAACCCTCGGCCTAAGCCTAAGTCTTCTAACCTTTATAAAGGGTTATTCCTAAATAAGAGGGATAAATCTATTTAAAGAACTCGAAAGAATGAAATCCCTACTTTTACTAACTTAGACCCTAGAGAGGATAAGGTAAGTAAATATTTATTCCTATTATATTATATTACTATACTAATATTATAATAAAGGAAGATATATTTAAATGGTGGGAAGATAACCAAAAATCTTTCCCTATTTTAAGTATAATTACTAGAAGATATCTAGCTATTCCTGTCACTTCTAGTGCAATTAAAAGCACTTTTAATACTGGAGGTAATATTATTACTAAGCGCCGAACCTCCTTAAAGCATTATACTATTAAGCAACTAATTCTACTAAAGAATTGGGAAAAGGAGGAAAATATTGCTATTAAGCAATATTCAGAGCTATATAATTATTATAGCTCTTTATCTGAGGATTCAGATACTATATCTTCCTCTAAGGATAAAGAGAAATTAGATAAATCCCAGGATTTATCTAGTTCCTCTTCCTTAGAAGATATATATTCTAACTTAGATTAAGTAAGTTTATATAAGGGTTTTTTCCTAGTTTAGTCTAGTTTTCCCTTAATAAATATTTTTAACATTTATAAACGTTTCCCTTTATTTACTATTATTATTACTATTATTTTTATTTTAAAAAACATAAAAAAGAAAAGTATTTTATTTTATAAATATTTTTAAAAACCTTAAAATACTAAGTAATTAAAAAGTATAGCTTTTCTTATAGTAATTTCCTTATACTTACTTATATTTCTATATAATTTATTTTTTTACTATTTAATTTTAATTAAACTTTAACACTAATAATATTTTAAGTTATATAAGTAATTTTTAGTATTATTACTATTATTAATATATTAAAAAATATAAAAAAGAAAAGTATTTTATTTTATTAATAATTTTAAAAACTTTAAAATACTAAGTATAACTTTTTAATAGTAATTTTCTTATACTTACTTATATTTATATATAAGTTATTTATTTACTATTTAAATTTAATTAAATCTTAATACTAATAATATTTTAAGTTATATAAGTTATATAAGTAATATATATATAAGCTATTATAAGCTATTATAAGCTGTTATAAAGTATTTTATAAACTATATATATCTTATAATAAAGGAATTTAACTTAAAACTAAAAAAAGAAAAATAATTTAAAATAATTTAAATAATATATATATTATATTATAAAACTTTATATATAGTAAAGTTATAACTTATAGTTAATATATATACTTTAAAGGGTTTAAAGTCTTTTTATAATATAATATATATTATAAAAAGTTTTAATTATTTAAAAACTATAAGTTTCTTAGTTATTTTAGTAGTTAGTTTATATATATTAAGTTATAAAACCTTATTTATACTTAAGAACCCTTTTTAATATATAAAATACCCTTTTTAGTATGTATTTATGTTTATTTAACCTTAATATTAAAAAATCAAAAATAATTACAAATAATTACATGTAATGTAATGTAATGTGTAATAATTACATTACATTACAAACATTACACAATGTAATGTAATGTAATGTAAAGCTCTGCCCTAAGTAATCTATATACTACATATAGCTAATCTAGAAATTATAATATTTATAGTTATAGCTACTACTAGTAAATATATATACTAGCTATAAACTCCTAGTAAGAATAATATAATATCCCTAATATTAGATAAAAGCTTATTTATTTTAAATAGTGTATAGCACCTTATCTATTTAACCTAATTATAAAATCTAATATAAGTAGTTTACTTACTTAGTGTTAATAACCTATTAGGTAAAGGTATATATATTAGGAGTAATAAAGTAGTAAGTATATAGCTATTTAGAGTTAGAGGGTAAGGGAGGGATTACCTAGAACCCTATAACTTTTATTTTATTATCCTAAGTAAATATAATACCTATATACTTATAAAATAACTAGTAATATTAAATACTATTATAAGCTATATATAGTATACTTATATTAGCTAAGTAGCTTCTTTTTAATTAAGGATAATTATATATTAAGGGGGTAGTATATTAGGAGTATAGAGGCTAGGAAGCTAGGGATAAAGTAGTTATATAATAAAACCCTTAGATAAGCCTTAGGTTATATAAATAACTAAGTAGCTACTAGATAGCTATGTGTATATAGTAAGGTATTTAAATAAGGACTGCCTATAAGGTATATAGGAGGTTAGAGTTTAAGACCTTTATGTACTTACCCTTAAGTAGTAGCTCTCTAGCTATAACTAAGAACCTTAGCCTTTACTCTGTTCATATCTCCCTAATCTAGTCATAACAATATGCCTTAAGCCTATTATAGTAGTAAATAGGAGTCTTCCTAATAGTAGCCTAACTATATTAAGAAATTTACTTACTAGTAAGTTTATATTTATAAATAAGTACCTTTAGTCTCTATAGGATTAGTCTTTAACCTAGGATAAAGCTTATAAGTTATAAGTTAATATAGTAATTATAAGGGCTAGGAAGTTCCTAGATATTACTAATACTAGAGAATAGATTATAGACTATTAGATTAGTGTAAAAGGGTTACTTTAGTTTTAAGGGTAAATATAAGTCCCTAAGTAGGAGCTACTAACTATAATATTAATATAGTATGTCTATAACTTACCCTTATTAGGGTACCTAGGCTAGAATATAACCTTTAAGGCGCTTTAAAGGGACTTCTATTAGGATAGTATATTATAGGATATAGCTTAATTTATATAGAACTACTACTATTATAAAGAGTAAAAGAGCTAGTAACTATAATAAGGCTTACTAAAGCTAATTCTACTACCTAATAAATACTAGTTATAAATATTTATTAACTTTATAACTAACCTTTTAGCTAAAACATAGGATTAGCTATGGTTTCTTATAGTTATTACTAATTAGCTTTTAAAGTATATTTAGTTAGAGGTAATAATATTAATAAAAGCTAGGGTATATATAGAATAATTTAAATATTACTAGTAGTAGTTTTATAAGTTTTTTATATAAATTATTATAGACTATAAGTTAGATTAGCTTAGTAATTTTTAGACTAAGCTTTATAGTAAGGTTAGTATATAATAGTTACTCTTTACTATATATTACCCTTAGATAAATAGTAGTATAAAAAGGGCTAACTAAGAAGTATAGGCTATATTATATATAATACTATCTTTCTCTTAGTTTAAATAGCTAGATTACCTACTAGCTTGCTAATTAGTATTAAATAATAGGGATTTGTTAGTAACTAGGATAAGCATAAATATAGCACTCTATAGGTTTAATATAGCTATAATTTAGGATTTATCCCTTATAAAGTAATTTACTATATTAGTAAAGGGAAAGGCTTAAGCCTTTCTATAATATTTAAAGGATAGTATAGATTTAATATAAGCTATAATAGCCTTTATCTAGTAATAATAGTAAGAGGATATAAATAGTAGCTATAGGCTAGCGAAGTAATTCTAGGTTAGGGACTATATTTAGCTTAGTCTTTATAATATTAAGATAAACCCTCCTAGGCACGAGGTAAAACTGCTTAAATTATTATAGATCTTTATTTTTCAACACCTTTTCTAAATATCTAGCCTTCTTCTCTAGCTTTTTATTTCCCTTCTTCTTCTTACTTTTCCTAAATTCCTTAATATTTTCTTTTATTTTTTGAATTTCCTTGGATTTTTGGATAGCTATTAGGTTTTATAGCCTAGTGGTTATAGCCCCTAGCTTATAGTTACCCTTAGCTATACTATCTTCTAATTAGTTAGTTATTAATTAGTTGATTAGTAGCCCTTAACCCCTACCTGTTAATTGTGCAGTGTGTTTGTTAGTTTATATGTCTCTTGTAAAAAGTATTAATTACGCTTACTAATTTTAAGTAAAGCGAATTAGAGTGTAGTTAAGTGAGGATAAGTTGTGTTTTTTTTTGGTTTACCTTAGAGCTTTAAAGGATAAGTTATAAGATAGAAGAGATATAAAGAGATAAAATAAACATAGTTATAAAGGAAGGGGGAATTACGTTAATTTATACTATAAGTAAAACTTAAATAAATTTAAGTTTAACTGTAGTTATAAATTATAACTCTTATGTAATTATAGCTATAAAGTTTATTATAAACTTTATATTAACCTTTTAGCCCCTAAATTTATAGCTTAAAGCTTATTCCTTTATTTATGTTTTACCTAATATTATAGTGATTATTAAATTTAGTTATTAATTATTACACTAGCTAGGTATTGCTAGTAATTTTTTTTGTTCCTTAAAAATTAGATGCATTGGCCACAGCCAATGACCCTAAAAAAAATTAAAAATCAATATTAACATAAACTATTCTTATAAGAAGTTAGATTAGGTAATAGCTAAATATAAAGTGCTTAAAGTACCTATACCTTTAATAGTTAAATTAAATATCCTAAGGGGATTATATCCTATCTTTTATATTAACCTAATCTAGTATACGGTAGTTAATGTATTACTAAGTTAGAAACTAGCTAATAAATATCTACTACTAGAACTTATTATAATAAATACTAATAATAATCTCGCGAAGTATTAGGTAAAGGAGATTCTTATAGCTAAAAATACGCTAGGTTAGGGTTTATACTAGAATATTTTAGTTAAATAAAAAGATTATATATAGCTAACTTAGGAACTATAAGAAAGCATAATACACACAAAGGCACTTAATTAATTTAGCTATAGTAAACTAAGTCCTCCAAGTTCCCTCTAATATACGCACACTCAGGCGCCAGATTTCCACCATAGCAAAAAGAAGGCACTTAATTAATTTAAATCATAATAAGGCAATATACAGATAAATAATAGCCCTAAAAGGGTACGTTTTAATTTAGCTATAGTAAACTAAGTCCTCTAAGTTCCCTCTAGTACACACACACTTAGGCACTAGATTTTTACTATAGTAAAAAGTAATTAAGATAAGGGAGGAGTATTATTAGACTCCTTATAGGGTTAGTATGCCTTAGTAATAGTATAAGCTAGCTTTATAATAGTTTTAGCTATTTATTAGACCTAGGTATTACTAGCCTCCTAGGTAGAGATAAACTAGGTTAGGTTATTATTTATAGTCCTTATACTATAAAAAAATTTATTAGCTAGGTTATTATAGCTATAGTAAGTAAGTATTATTTAGGTAAGTATAAGCTACTATACCTTAAAGGCGCCCTAGGTATAGGCTATACTTATAAGGAAGAAAGCTAGGGGTTAGGCCTTAGCTAGGTTAATTTAAGCTATAGCTAATATACTATTAAAATACTTATAATAATAAATAAAAATTTTTATAAGAGTAATATATTACCTTTTATTATTAGTAAACTATAGTATAGCTAAAGTCTTAATAGCTTTACTTATAGCTAAAAAAGTCTTAAGATATTTAAAGGTATAATAAAGTTTTAGGTTAGTATTATATAAGTATTTCTTCTAGATATATATATAATAACTAGTATAGTATAGGGTATAGGCCTAGTTTAGCCTTAGGGTATAGATATATTTGCCTTTATTCTAGAGAATATTTATATAAGGACTATAAAGGAAATTATACTTCTTACTATTAAAGAGAGCTTTATTATTAAAGTCTTCTTCTAAAATATACTTACTAAGATAAGTCCCTTTAGATAAGGTAAGAAAAGGCAAAGAAAAGAAAGGAAGTATACTAGTAGTAAGTTAGTTAGTAAGAGAGATAATACTACTTATAATAAAAAGTAGACTAGATATAGAAAGAGGGCTTTAAGGTAGTAAAATAATTAATAAATAAAGATAGAAAGGGTATAAAAAGAAGGTATTATAATAATATAAAAGTAAAAGGAAATAAAATTAAAGAAAGGGGAATAGGATATTTATATTTTAGGATAAATTAGTTAAGCTTTAATTAAAGTATAGGTTTTTTATATTTATAAATAATAGCTAGGGGTAAGTAAGGGTAGTGTATTATATAATAAGGGGTTAGGTAGTTAGTAATAAAGGGGTTATTTAAAGTAAAGTTTAAGTTTAGTAAGTAATAGATAGGATATAAGATTAGGGTAAAGATAAAAGGCTAGATAAGGTAGGGAGATAGCTAGTAATAAGGGGCTATAAAAAAAGTAGCTAGTGTTTTTAGGGGTAAAGCTAAGGTAAAGTAAGGTAGTCCTATACTAAAAAATCTTTTTAAATTTATATAATAAAGATATAACCCTACTAGGTAACCTACTAGCCTTACTAGGCTACTTATATTACTCTAATATATTTTTTGGGGGGGGCTATATAATAAGGGTTTATAATTAATATATACTTACTTTTTAGTAAGAGAAAAAAGGGAGGGGTAAGTAAGGGAGTATATTATAGACTTAAGCTATAAGCTTAGGTTAAGTCTAGCTCTAGAAAGTATATATACTTTATAAAGCTAGGTTAGGGCTCTACACAGACCGCACACAGACTGCGTATAAGGGACTATATATCTAGATACTATGTAACTACTAGTATAATTCCTTTCTTTTTCTATAAGAATAATATTCTTATTCTAAACGCTTATATACAGTAGCTATAAGGCTAGTTCTTAACAATTACTATTATTATTACTATTATTACTACTATTATTATTATTTTTAAAAAACATAAAAAAGAAAAGTATTTTATTTTATTAATATTTTTAAAAACCTTAAAATACTAAGTAATTAAAAAGTATAGCTTTTTTTATAGTAATTTCCTTATACTTACTTATATTTATATATAAGTTATTTATTTACTATTTAATTTTAATTAAACTTTAATACTAATAATATTTTAAGTTATATAAGTAATATAAGTAATATATATATAAGCTATTATAAGCTATTATAAGCTATTATAAGCTATTATAAGCTATTATAAGCTATTATAAACTATTATAAGCTATTATAAGCTAGTATAGGGTATTATAAACTATTATATAAACTATATATACCTTATAATAAAGGAACTTAACTTAAAACTAAAAAAAAGAAAAAAAAATACAAAACAATACAAATAATACATGTATTGTATTGTATTGTATTGTAAAATTTTAGATGTATTATATTGTATTGCAATGCTCTGCTTATAACTACTAATCTAGTACTAAATATAATAATTTAAGGCTTATAGGGGATGATTTTTAATAAAGATATTAATCTTAGTAAGGCTCTTACTTATACCTCTCTTATAGTTAATTTTCCTATAGCGCTAGTGTTAGGTATAATACCTCTAAAGACCTCTTTAGAATAGTGTTTTTTAGAGATATAGTAAGTTAAGCCTTTATTATATTCTTATAGCTTATAAAGCTCTTACCTAAGGAATGCATGTTAAAAGGCCTAATTATTTAGGGTCGTAAGAACATTAGCATTAATAGTGTTGTTATTAGTCTATGATCCTAAGCAGAAGAATTGCGTGATGCTTAGATATGCTATTAATGGTAGCTCTTATACCTTATGTAGGCCGCAAGATGTAGTTCCTAATCTTAACCGGAGTTATTATTAGGTTTATTATTATCCTACCCTTTATAAGAGGTAAGGAATGCCTAAAATCTCTTCTTTAAAGGGGCTATTTAATATGTTTTACTAGCCTACTAGTAGTCTTTCTCTTTCTAATATTCCTTAGGAAAGTAATTAGAAGACTAATATTTATTCTTTTTATATATAAAGTAATATTTAGTGCTAAGCCTAAGGCTTTTTCTATAATAGCTTCCTTTACTATAGGATTATTATTTATACTAATAATTAGTAAATATAGCCTTTAAGAGGTCTTTTTCTTAGTACTAAAGGTATTAAGTAATTTTCTTATTTAATTCTATAATAGTAATTACCTTATAAAGGTCTTTAGTAAGACTTTAAAAGCCTAGGGAGTGTATATAATTAACTATCTAATATTTAGATATACTAGCTATAGTATTTAATATTTACTTATAAAGCTTAGTATTTATTATATTAGAAAGGTATGGCCCTTTATAAATTTTCTAAAGGGTTAATAATATAATCTTTAGGTATTTAAGCTTACTTTTATTAGGGTTCTTATTAATTATATTCTTTAGTATTATACTACTTTACTTAAAAACTCGAATGGATTTGAGTTTGACTGCGGTCGCGAATTATGACTGTATCTTACGCAATCGCAGCTATAAAGTTTGTCACAAACTTTATATTAACCTTTTAGCCCCTAAATTTATAGCTTAAAGCTTGTTCCTTTGTTTATGTTTTACCTAACACTATAGTGATTATTAAATTTGGTTGTTAATTATTACACTAGCTAGGTATTGCTAGTAATTTTTTTTGTTCCTTGAAAATTAGATGCATTGGCCATAGCCAATGACCCCAAAAAAATTAAAAATCAATCAATACTACTTTACTTATAGTAATAGAATTATTAGTTACTTTCTATCTTAAAGTATTAATAAATATAAGTAATTATCTCTTTATAAGAATAATTATTCCTAAAGAGGTAATTAAGATAATACTATTTAGTATTACTTATTAATATAATAAGGAAAGCCTTCTAATAATATATTTAAGGTAAATTAATTTTATTATACTTATTTTTAAAGAGTATAATCTTTAGTATTAGAAAGTTATATAGCTTCTTACTATAGTAGTTATTATTTTTATATATTTTTATAAGCTTTAAGATTTTCTTTATAATCTAATCTTTAGAAAGGAATTACTATAAAGGTATAATTTACTATAAATAATAGTCTATAGGTTATTATAAATAATAGTCTATAGGTTATTATAAATAATAGTCTATAGGTTATTATAAATAATAGTCTATAGGTTATTATAAATAATAATTATTAAAATAAAGTAATTAATTTAATTAAGATTACTATAAAGGTTTTTATAAAGGTTTAGGGAATTATTAGGATTAAGGAAGGTAGATTTCTAGGGTAAGTAATTAGGGGTATTAGGGTTAAGGCTTTAGAGGTTTAGATAATTATAATTCTTCTTATAGCTAATATAGTATTATTATTTAATTAAGTACTTCTTTAAGTAATACTAGAATAAAGTATTCTAGGCCTTATTTAATAAGAATACTATAATCTTATAGAGAATTATATAGCTCTTTAGTAATGTAAGGCCCTACTTATAACACCTATGCGCTAGCGCACTACTAAGTAGGCACACCACGCCCTAGGGCTAGGTTTATGTAATACTAGTAAGCCACTAGCTATAAGCTAGTAACTTATATATATAATATACTTAGACTTAGTAAGCTTTAGTTAATATATAAATACCCTTATACCTCTTACCTAGCTATTTCTTTATTTTTATAATTCTAAAGCTTTTTATACTAGTTACCTAAGAGTAATATAAAAGAGAGAATAACCTAATCTACTAGAATAATACTATATACTACTTAGAATTTACTAAATAATAATAATACTATAGCTAGAGATATACTATATTTTATAATCTTATTTAATACTATACCCTTTACTATAAAAGTAAAAAAGATAGTAATTAGAGAGTAAATTACCTAGCTTAAGTAACTTAAGAAACTTTAGAAATAAAAATAAGAACTTACTAACTTACTATAACTTTATAAAGAAAAAGTACTAATAAAAAAAGGCTAAAAAGCTAGTATATTCTTAAGTCTTAGTAGTTAAGAAGTTAAAGTCTAAAATATTATAAAACTCTAATACCTTATAAACCTATAGAAGTATAAGATATAGCTTAATAACCTTAACTATATCTTTAAAGAGGTAAAGAAAAAGTATTATTAAGATAACTAAAAGATTCTCTTTATACTTAACTATATATATATAAACTATTAGGTAAGATAAGACTAATATATTAAAGAATAACTAGCTAATAACTAGGAATACCCTAAGGATAACTAGGATAAGTTCTAGGACTAAACCCTTATACTACTTAAGAACTTTATAAGCTATAATATATAAATAGTTACTTAGCTAGAGAATATAAAGTAAAAGAAAGGCTAAAGCCTTATTAAATTTAGTATTTACCTAGATTTACTAAAGAAATACCTAGAATAAGCTTTAAAAAAGACTTATACTCTTATATTCTTTATAAAATTACTTCCTAACTTATAAGACTATATTAACTTATATATAGATATTACTAGAATAACTTAAGAAAAGGTTATATAACTTACCTAGTAATTCTAGGAAGTAATATCTAGAAATAAGTAAAAGCTAAGTAATTTAGAAAAGAAGGGTTTATATAAGGCCTTTTAATATTAAAGATATAACTTTTTATAAGGCTATTAGCTAAATAAGAATTAAAAAGATAAGAATAAAAATAAAGAAAAAACCTTAGTTACTTACCTAAATAATAACTAGTTATAAGAAAGAAAGTAATACTTTAATTATAGTAATATAAAGTATTTTATTTATAATTATAATAAGCTAAGGAAAGACTAGTAAAAAAGGTAAGGAAACTTCTAGAGGTAAAAGTAAATACCTTTACCTTTACCTTAAATACTAGGATACTAGTAGGATATTAATTCTATATACTAGTTACTATTTATAAGTAAAAAGATATTAAAATAGTAGTAAATCTTAATAGCTATACTAAGATTAATATTATTAATACTTAGTTTATATAGACTTATAAGCTTAATTAGGCCTAGGCTATAGCACTTATCCTAAAGGTAGTAAAGGCCCTTATAGTTCCTTAATATAGTATTTATAAGGTACTTATTTTAATTAAAGACTTATAAGGTAAAAAAAAAAAGACCTTAAGCTACTATATATAGCTATTAATAAGAACCTAAGAGTAAAGGGAAGCCCTATATTAATTAGAATATATATACTTATAGAAGAATATATATACCTTTACTTATACTTATAAGAATAATAGTTTAAGAAAAAAAAGGTAGCTTTTTTACTACTAACTCCTTATAAATTTATAAAGGTAATATATAATAAGATAATTATATATACTATTATAAAGGTTATAGAAAATAAGTTTATTTCTCTTAAAGATAAAAAGAAGGTAAAAATATATAAAACTACTAAAGATATCTCTAAGAAGCTATATAAGTTTAAAAATATATTTATATTAAATAAGATAAGAAGCCTCTTATTAAAGAAGTTAACTAATTATATAATTAATCTTATACCTAGAGCTATACCCTTATATAGACTAATTTACTTTCTTTCCTAAAGTAAACTTAAAAAGCTTTAGGAATATATTAATAATAACCTAAGGAAAGGCTAAATAAAACCCTTAAAAAGCCTAGTAAGTATATTTATCCTATTTATACTAAAGAAAAATAAAATACTCTAACTATATATAGACTATTAAGGCCTTAATAAGGTAATATAAAAGAATTACTATACTTTTCTTTTAATTTTAAAGATTTTTAATTAATACTAAGAGGCTTATTTTTTCTTAAAGATTAATATTAAGAATATATACTATAGAATTTATATTAAAAAGAGTAATAAGTAAAAGATAGCTTTTTATATATATTATAGGTATTATAAATACTTTATAATATCTTTTAGGTTAACTAATACCTTAGTTACCTTTTAAAGCTATATTTATAAGGCACTTTATAGGCTAGTTAATACTATTTATATAGTATATTTAAATAATATCTTAATTTTCTTTAAAATAAAGAAGAAGTATACTATATATATTAAGTAAGTTCTAGAATATATAAGGTTAGTAAAGTTATATATAAAACCTTTTAAGTACTTTTTCTATAAGAAATTAGTAAAATTCCTAGGGCTTATTCTCTTTATTAATAAGATATTAATAAATACTTACTAAGTTAATATAATTAAAGAATAAAAAAAGCCTATAAGTTTTAAGAATATATAGTTATTTCTTAGATTTTATAACTTTTACTAATAGTTTATTTATAAATACTCTAGGATTATAATACCTCTTTATATATTAATAAAGGGTAGTTAAAATAGTATTTAGACTAGGAAGTTTATATTTAAAGAAAAGGAGTAGCTAGTATTTAACTAGCTAAAAAATACCTTTTAGTAAGTACTTTTACTTTAATATTATAACCTAAGTTAAGTAGTATATATTAAGATAAATACCTTAATTTTTATAATAATAAGAATCCTATCTTAGTAAAATAATAAAGGCTATTAGTATTTAGTAGTTTTTTAGTTAAGGAAGTTTATAAATACTAAGTATAACTATAGTATAGCTAACTAAGAGTTACTTACTATAGTAAAGTTATTTAAATACTAGTAATACTATATTAAAGGTATAAAAATACTTATAAAGGTTTTATTAAATTACTATAACTTATAAATCTTTATAAGGTAGTAAAAGCTAAATAAAAAGTAAGTATAATAGTATATATTTTATTACTTATTTTATTTTATAATTAAGTATAAACTAAGGAAGAGTAATCCTATAAATATACTATTAAGAAAGTCTAATTATAAGGGTAAACCTATATTAAATAAGGTACTCTTACTAAAGCTTTAAAGGAAAATAGTAATTACTTATATAGTAAAAGAAACTACTTATATAGTAAAAGAAAAAGTATTAATATATTAAAAAAGTTATAGTATAGCACTAGTCTTAGAGCTTACTAAGCTAATAATAGCCTAGGTAAAAGGCTAGTTAGCTACTATAAATCTAGTAATAAGTTAGCTAAATAAAGGTAATTTTAAGAAAAAAGTAGTATATATTTAAGATATTAGTGTAATATAAGTAATTTAAGGGGCTATTATATTACTAAATCCTTACTAATTTATAGTAAATAAACTATTAGTATAACTACTATAAAAGGCATAAGACTAAGATTTAAATTTATAAAAACATAAAAATAAGGTTAACTCCTAAGTAAAAGAGAGGGAAAAAGCTAGTTTATAGTTATATAGTATAAGGGGTCTTCTAATATATAAAGCCTAGGTAATTATTCTATAAAAGCCTATCTTATAATAAAAGCTTTTATAGCTATATTATAATAATTTACTAGTAAGTTACTTTAGGACTAAATACACTCTTAAGCTATTAAAATATTACTATTAGTAGCTAGTAATAAATAAAGCTATTTTAGACTATATATCTAGCTATAAAGTATACTAGTATATAGTAGCTAGGAGGTATTACTTATATAAAACCCTTAAATTATTACTAATACTAAAGTAACTATAAGTAAAGATTTTAATAGACTTTATTATAGGATTACTACTAGTATAGCTAGGTAAGTAGGAAACTAATATAATCCTAGTAATTATAGACTAATTTACTAAGTACTTTATTTTCCTCCTTATTGATTTTTAATTTTTTTTTGGGTCATTAGCTATGGCTAATGCATCTAATTTTCAAGGAACAAAAAAATTTACTAGCAATACCTAGCTAGTGTGATAATTAATAACTAAATTTAATAATTACTATAGTGTTAGGTAAAACATAAACAAAGAAATAAGCTTTAAGCTATAAATTTAGGGGCTAAAAGGTTAATATAAAGTTTATAATAAACTTTATAGCTATAATTACGTAAGAGTTATAATTTATAACCATAGTTAAACTTAAATCCATTTAAGTTTTACTTATAGTATAAATTAACGTAATTTCCCCTTCCTTTATAACTATGTTTGTTCTATCTCTTTATATCTCTTCTATCTTATAACTTATCCTTTAAAGCTCTAAGGTAAACTAAAAAAAAAACTATAACTCATCCTTAATTACAGCCAATCTAATTCGTAACAGACGCATTACATTACTAGGTAGGTCATAGGCTACTAATTAACCAATTAACGACTAACTAATTAGATAACAGTATAGCCAAAGGTAATAAAAAAGACACCACACTATCTGAAATATTAAATAATATAGTAAAAGAGAAGAAAAGTAAAGGGAAGGAAAGGGAAGATAAATCTAACCTTAAGATAATTAATAGTATCTATAATATAAGGGAAAAGATACTAAAAAATAAGGGCAAGCCTAATAATAAGCTTTATAAGGCAGATAAAAAGAAGTTAAAGGAATAGGGTGTTAGGGTGTAGTAAGCTAAGCAGTTTTACCTCGTACTCAGGAGGGATTTTCCTCCTTATAAATACTATAATTAATATAGCTAAATTAGTAAAATTATTCTATAAGGAAATTAAGCTTTAATTTAGGGCACTAGAGGGTATTATATCTAATAGGGGATTAGTGTTTATAAGCTAATTCTAGTTAGATATATATTACTTATTATACATAAAGTAAAGGCTTTTAATAGTATTTTACCCCTAAACTAATAGGTAAATAAAAAGGATAAACTAAGTACTAGAGCATTACTTATATTATTTTATTAAAGAAAACTAATAGCTATAGCTAAAATTACTCCTAATAGCTTAATTTATATATTGATTTTTAATTTTTTTGGGGTCATTGGCTGTGGCCAATGCATCTAATTTTCAAGGAACAAAAAAAATTACTAGCAATACCTAGCTAGTGTGACAATTAACAACCAAATTTGAGCTTAATTTATATATAATAATACTATTAATAAAATAATAAGTTACTCCCTAAACTATAGTCTTATAGGCTATTTACCTAAGTTTTACCTAGCTTTTAAGGGTAAGAGTAAGGAAAGGAAAGTCCTAGAAGCCTATATATATATCTAGAGGCTATATAAGGTTAGGGAGAAACTATTATATAACTAGGTAAAAGCTACTAAAGTATAGGTAAAGTACTATAACCTATAATACTAGCTACTAACCCTAAAAAAAGAAAACTTATTATTATTATTAGTAAAAAATATTAGACTTAAGGATATAAAATAAAAGCTAATCCCTAGATTTATTAGGCTATTTTAAATACTTAATACTATAGATAAATAAGCATACTAACTAGTACTACTTAATAAGTATAGTTAACTATATAATATATTCTATATTAGCTTATTAAAGCTATAAAATTACTAGGAAAATACTATAGATAAAGAAATACTAATACTAGACCTTAAAGATAAAGTTAATAAATTTAAAGTTAAAGAAGTTAAGAATTATAAGAAAACTTATAAAGATAATAAATACCTAGTAAAATAAAAGAATTAGCTAAGTAAATATAATTAATAAGTAGTAGTAAAAGATATAAAAAGTACTTAATATATAATTTAGGCCTTTTATTAAAGTAAAATAAGAAGAAAGTATAGTAAGATATAAGTAAGGTATAGGTAATAAAAGATAAGGTAATTATAAAAAAAGCCTAGCCTTATTAGTTACTATTATACTTTAATTAAAAAACTATTAGACTATTTACTAAATAATAAAAGAAAAGACTTTTATAAAAAAGGGAGTTTTAAGGGAAACTCTTTTATAATTACTCCCTTATATATTAAAATAATACTATTATAAATAAAATACTTAGTATTCTTACTTTTATTTTTCTAGACTACTTACTATATTACCTAGAAAAAGTAATACTTTACTACCCCTTAAGATATAAATTCTAGGTTATAATACTATAAATATAAGGTTATTTTTACCTTCTAAGTATTATAATATATAAAATAGTTTAGCTATAAAAAGTTAGTAAATAAGTAGTAAAAAAGAAATACTAACTTATTATCCTAGGGATAAGGCTAGGAAATATAGTAACTAAGAGTTACTAATATAAAATAATATACCAGTTATATAAGGCTAATATAGCTTACCTAAGGAGAAAGTAAAGACTTAAGGAATATATAAGGAAATAATATACTTAATAAACCTTAGTAGCCTTAGTTAAACTAAAGAAAATATAATATACTATATTAGTATAGTTAAACCTTAAAATAAGGTTTAAATAATTCTTACTAAAATAGTAGTAAGTTACCTCTAAAAATATATAGTCTTTAAGGTTATTTAAAACCTAATTACTTAAGGTATTTATTAACTCCTATACCTAGTTAAAAATAGCTAAAAGATTAAGAAAATCCTTTTTTATAGTAAGTATTACCTAAAGAAATATAAGTAATTAAGTACTAAAAACCTAGAAAGAATAATATACTTACTATTTTATAAGTATTACTATATTTTATATACTAAATATAATACTTTAAATATTTTCTCTTTATAGTAATACTTATAAAGCTAAGAAATTAATAGTTAATCTAAGGGACTTTAAGCTTAGCTAAGGGGTTTTTCTTAAACTTTATATAACTAGTATATAAATAATATATATAAGAGTACTTCTTTAAATAAATATTAGGGATAATAATAATACTTTTCTTATTAGAATTTATAGTAATAATATAGTAAGTAATAAAGGTAAAGTAATAGTAACTAATAATATAATAATATTTAAGAAAAGATTACTATAGTTATAAAAAGAAAAAAGGTATAATATAATAAGAAGTTATAAGTAAATTTATACTTAAGTACTAGCTATTATTTATTATTATTTTAATATAGCTATTACTTAGTAAATAGCTATATACTAGCTAGTACGAGCTATTTAAGAGCCTAGCTAAAAATAAAGGGGTAATTATAAGGCCTTACTTATAATACTTATATACTAGTATATTACTAGGTAAGTATACTACACCCTAGGGCTAAGTCTATATAATACTAGTAAGCTACTAGCTATAAGCTAGTAACTTACACGCATAACACCTTAGACCTAGTAAGCTTTAGTTAATATATAAGTGCCCCTATACCTCTTGCCTAGCTATCCCTTTGTTCTCACAAGTAATCTCTTTATTTACTCTCTTAAAGGTATTTTTAAACTAGCCTTTAAAGTTTTCTTAGAATAATTCCTAGAGATTATTATCCCTTTAATCTTAATACTTACTAAGATTAATAAATCTTATAATATAGTTGTTGAATCCTCCGGATTTTCATTGGTTCAATCGTGGCCAAAGACTAGACCAATTGTAGGTCCGGCGCGATGCACGTAATATGATTAGCTGCATTAATTCACCACCCCCTCTTTTGCCTTACTTATAGGTTTTACTTACTTTTTTATTATCTAGACTTTCCCTCTTTTCTCTCCCTTTAGCTAGCTATTATTAACTTTAATATTACAAAATTATCTTATAACTTACGTAAGTACCTTAGTGTAACTAATACTAATTAGTAGTTAACTTTATAACTATAGATAACCCTCCCAGGCACGAGGTAAAACTGCTTAAATTATTATAGATCTCTATTTTTTAACACCTTTTCTAAATATCTAGCCTTCTTTTCTAGCTTTTTATTTCCCTTCTTTTTCTTACTTTTTCTAAATTTATTAATATTTTCTTTTATTTTTTAAATTTCCTTTTTATCTAGAATTTCCTTGGATTTTTAGATAGCTATTAGGTTTTATAGCCTAGTGGTTATAGCCCCTGGCTTATGGTCACCCTTAGCTATACTATTTTCTAATTAGTTAGTTGTTAATTAGTTAATTAGTAGCCCTTGACTTACCTGTTAATTATGCAGTGCGTTTGTTGCGAATTAGAGTGTAGTTAAGTAAGGATAAGTTGTGTTTTTTTTGGGTTTACCTTAGAGCTTTAAAGGATAAGTTATAAGATAGAAGAGATATAAAGAGATAGAATAAACACAGTCGCAGAGGAAGGGGAAATCACGTTAATTTATGCTATAAGGTATGCGTTAGCGGTTGCTAAACCTACTTATCTATGTGCACGCTAAGTTACTAATAGCAGGATAAGTAAAACTCAAATAGATTTGAGTTTAACTGCGGTCGCGAATTATAACTATATCTTGCGTAATTATAGCTATAAAGTTTATCGTAAACTTTATATTAACCTTTTAGCCCCTAAATTTATAGCTTAAAGCTTATTTCTTTATTTATGTTTTACCTAATATTATAGTGATTATTAAATTTAGTTATTAATTATTACACTAGCTAGGTATTGCTAGTAATTTTTTTGTTCCTTGAAAATTAGATGCATTGGCCATAGCTAATGACCCCCAAAAAAAATTAAAAATCAATAGAATTATCTTATAACCTATGTAAGTACCTTAGTGTAACTAATACTAATTAGTAGTTAACTTTATAACTATAGATAAGTTAGGTATTATAAGAAAAGATATTTTTGTAAATACTATAGCTACTACCCCTTATTATGCTAAATTAACAGTTATTATAGTAAAGAGGTATAACTACATAAGTGTGCTAAAGGAAGAGACTAGAATTCTAGTTATAGGCTTATTAGGCTTCTAAGGAATTAACCTATTAACCCTTAGGCCTTTAGGATATTTTTATTAATTATTAATTCTATTATCTATTATAAGAAAACTAACTAACTAACTAATTCTATTACTATAAGGTATTTATATTAAACCTAATATTAAATAACCTTAGCTAAGCTAGCTAGTATACTATAACTTCTCTTAATATATCCTAGCCTTCTAATAGACCTTTAATCTCTCTTTATAAGTATTTACTACTTATTTCTTACCCTATTACTCTTAGTGTTATTTGCCCTATACTTATTAGTAAGAGAGATTACCTTCTTCCCTCTTTTCTTATAAAAATAAGGGACTATTACTTCTTACTTTTCCCTTTATTACTTTTAGTACTTCTATTACTTTATTTATCCTTATTAATTTATTCTTATTACTATTTTTACTACTTTTTCTACTATTTTTCCTATTTTTATGATTTTCTAGCTTTATTAAAGTAATAACGCTCCTAAAGTACAAAAGAAAACCTAGTAATAGGTAAATATATAAGCTTAATTAGTAAGAATAATAACTTAAGACCTCTCTTATAGCCTAGATATTATAAGATAGTAAAATCTAAATCTAGCCCTTTAATAAGGGGAAAAGCTAGTAATAGCAAGGCCCTAATAATTATCCTTAAGAGACCCCTAGAAGATAAACTACTACTATATCTCTAATTACTTACTTATAACCTTATAAAAGATTAGAAAGAGCCTATTAAGCTAGATCTAGAAAATACTATATAGCTTAAACTTAATAACTATATTATAAGATTTATTAATCTTAGTAAGTATTAAGATTAGAGGGATAATAACCTTTAGGAATTATTCTAAGAAGACTTTAAAGGCTAGTTTAAAGATACCTTTAAGAGAGTAAATAAAGAGATTATTAAAGAGCTATAAAATTCTCTATAAGATTATAGTATCCTTATTAAATAAGGCCTAGAATACTTTATCCTAGTATTACTTAAAGAAGTACTTAATTAAATAATAATACTATATTAGCTATAAGAAGGATTATAATCTTCTAAATCTCTAAAGCCTTAACCCTAGTACCCCTAATTACTTACTTTAGAAATCTATCTCCCCTAAACCTAGTAATTCCCTAAACCCTTATAAAAGCCCTTATAAAGATCTTAATTAAATTAATTACTTTATTCTAATAATTATTATCTATAATAACCTATAGACTATTATTTATAGTAAATTATACCTTTATAGTAATTCCTTTCTAAAGACTAGATTATTAAGAAAATCTTAGAGCTTATAAAGATATATAAGAATAGTAACTACTATAGTGGGAAACTATATAACTTTTTAATACTAAAGATTACACTCTTTAAAAATAAGTATAATAGAATTAACCTTCCTTAAATATATTATTAGAAGGCTTTTCTTATTATATTAATAGGTAATACTAAATAGTATTATTTTAATTACCTCTTTAGAAATAATTATTCCTATAAAGAGATGATTACTTATATTTATTAATACTTTAAGATAAAAAGTAACTAATAATTCTATTACTATAAGTAAAGTAATATAATACTAAAGAATATAATTAATAAAAACTTTAATAAAAGTAAGCTTAAATACCTTAAGATTATATTATTAACCCTTAAAAAGATTTATAAAGGGCTATACCCTTTTAATATAGTAAATACTAAGCTTTATAAGTAAATATTAAATACTATAGCTAGTATATCTAAATATTAGATAGTTAAATATATATACTCCCTAGGCTTTAAAAGTCTTACTAAAGACTTTTATAAGGTAATTACTATTATAGAATTAAATAGGAAGATTACTTAATACCTTTAGTACTAAGAAGGAAATCCCCTAGAGGCTATATTTACTAATTATTAGTATAGATAATAATCCTATAGTAAAGAAAGCTATTATAGAAAAAGCCCTAAGCCTAGCCTTAAGCACTACTTTATATATAGTAAGAATAACTACTAGTCCTTTAATTACTTTACTAAAGAATATTAGAAAGAGAAAGACTACTAGTAGGCTAGTAAAGTATATTAAATAGCCCCTTTAGAGAAGAGATTCTAGGTATTCCTTACCTCCTATAAAGGCTAGGATAATAATAATAATAAGGTAAAGAAGCTACTATTAATAGCATACCTAAGTATTATATAATTCTTTTACTTAGGATTATAGACTAATAATAACACTATTAATGCTAATGTTCTTACGACCCTAAATAATTAGGCCTTTTAACATGCATTCCTTAGGTAAGAGCTTTATAAGCTATAAGAATATAATAAAGGCTTAACTTACTATATCTCTAAAGAACACTATTTTAAAGAGATCTTTAGAGGTATTATACCTAATACTAGCGCTATAGGAAGATTAACTATAGGAGAGGTATAAGTAAGAGCTTTACTAAGATTAATACCTTTATTAAAAGTAATCCCTTATAAGCCCTAAATTATTATATTTAGCGCTAGATTAGTAGTTATAAGAGGTATCCTTTATATACTTATAAAGCTTAGAGAGATTAAATTCTTTATTATTAATATAGCTACCCCCTTTCTTTCCTTAATTACTAATATAGATAATATATAGGTTAAGGTTAATAACCTTATAAATATACTTATTTAAGGTAATAAGACTATACCTATAATATAATAATAGGGTTATTCTTAGTAGTTACTAGAGGTAAAAGAAATAGTTACTTTCTACCTCTTAGAAGGAGATATTTATTAATTATATTATTAGCTTAGTTACCCTTTTATATAATAGCTTATAAAGATTCTTTAATAAGCTAGTTATAAAGTTAAATACTAGGTAATTAAGAAATTAACTAAAGTTTACTACTATTACTAGATATATAGTAAGGCCCCTAGTTAATTTAAATTTATAATTAAAGATAACTATAAATTTAACTATAAGATTATTATTAATATTATATAGATTAATAGTTAACTAGTGCTTTATATTATTAATTTAGTAACCTTATTCTAAGTAGCCTAATTCCTTAATCTAAGGAAGTAAAAGGCTTAAGATATCAAGGATGCTATCTAAGAGTGCTAGATTAATACTTACCTTAGACCTCTAGAATAGATAGTCTATAATACTAGTAATAACTTTACCTCTACTAAATTTAAGTATTATACCTAACTAATATTAATTAAAACTAATAAGATACTAATTAAAGCCTATAATAGTATTAGAAAGGTTAAAAGATATTATAAACCCTTACGCTAAGCCTATAATATTATTATAGACTTAATTAAAATAGAACTTATACTAGAATAATAGCTTTAGATAGCTATTAAAGCTATTAATAACTCTATAGGCCTTAATAGTATAGTCCTAACCTTACTAGTCTTTAAAGCTTACTTATAGATAATAGATAAATTACTACTAAGTATCTTTATTATTTAATATACTAAAGTAATTTAAAAAGCTACTAATAAGGTCTACTATTACCTAGCTTTATAGTAGGTTTATAATGCCCTTAGAGCCTAGAATAGCCCTAATATAGTGCTTATATATTAGCTATCTTTATAGGCTAATATATATATATAAAGAGAGAAAGGTAGCTAGTATAGCCCTTATAAGCTAATTACTACTAAAAAGGAGACTTATATAGTTAATATACCCTATAGCCTAGTAAAATTTTACTTTATAGTATTAAAGCCTTACTATAAAGACTTATATATTATAAAGGGACTAGAGTAATAGGAGATAAAGCCTTAAGATATAAAGAAGGATATAATAATATTACTAACTACTATTACTAAGAAAGAATTAGTAGTAAAAAAAGAAGAAAAGCTATAAGTATTACTAAAAAAAAAGTAAGAAAAGCTAAGAAAAGCCCTTATAGTTTAATTTATAAGTATAAAGAAGCCTATAGAAAAGGCTTATAAAGCCTAGGTAATCCTAAGGGAAAGCTATTAAGTTAAAAACTTATTACCTTACCCTAAAGAAATAAAAGTAAGAAAAGGTAAAATTTATAATTTTAAAAAGGATATTAGCCTAATTAAACTTTATATACTTATTAATAAAGATTAAGATAAGGCCTTTATTTAAGAAGTTATAGCTAAAGGAATACTAAGTATAGTATTCCTTACTATAAAAGAAAAGGCTAATTAAAACTTTACTCTTTAACTTTACTAAGAAAGGAAAATTATAACCCTAGGAAAACCCTTTAAGTAATCTAATTAAGCTAAGATTAATACCTTATAAGCTTATAATATATTTAAATTTATTAGATATAACCTAGTAAAGTATAAAGGCTATAGAATCTTTAATTCTTATATAGTTAAAGAGATTAAAGGCAAGAGAATAGACTTACTATATAAGAAGTCTTGCCTTATTATATAAGGCTATAATAATAAAGGAAAGGAATTTATCCTAATATAATTACTAATAATATAATAAGTAAGCTAATAGCTTATTATAGCTATTACTTTATTATTAAGAAAAAGAGGAATTTACCTTTAGATTTATAATATTACATAAGCCTATATTTAATTATAAATAATGCTAATAAGGCTAATTATTATAAGATTACTAGAGTAAATTACACACCTCTTTCTAGAAGGGACTATAATTAAATTAATTAAACCTTTCTATAGGATTATAAAGATTAGAACTTACTAGTAAGTAATATACTTTATTACTATAAGGATAACCTTAATATAATAACCTTAACCTATAATCCTTACTTATTAATTATAGCTCTAAATAATAAGAACTTCTTTAGTATTATTAGAATATAAACTAATAATATATTAGGCCTAAGTAATAATAACTTCTTTTAAAAAGAAGAGAAAAAGCTTTAGAAAGCTAAATTTACTACTAAGAAAAAGTAATAATTAACTACTAGGAATCCCCTTATCTTTAATAACTATATCTTAACCTAAAATACTAATAATTTATTAATTTTAACCTAGAAAAGCTAAAGTTAAAAAATTAAGGAAGTTAATCCCTAATCTCTAATAGTAAAGTAAGATTATATAGGATAATAAGCCTAAGGAAGCTATATTATAATTATATACTAACTAGAAGCTTCTTCTAATTTATTAATTATAGCTTAATACTAAGAACCCTTTTCTAATAATATTATATGCCTTAATAAATACCTTAAATAGTAAATTAAGAATTAGTAGTAAGGACTATAATATATCCCTTTAATCCTTAAGGAGGTAAAGCTTTTTATATTTATAAATAAATTACTTACTAATAATAAGGATTTAAGCTTATAGATTAAATATATTATTATAATTAGTAATAAAATAATATAAGATAATAATACCTTTATTATAAAAGGTAATATTATTATATATAGCTTAATAAAAAGTAAGTAAGTTATATATAGCATGCTTACCTCTAAATTATATAGTATAGTTTAAGGTGTAGATATTACTTATATAATTTTTATAACTCTTTATTAGATTATAGACTAATTAAAAATACTTTAAATTCCTATAATCCTTTATACTAACTTCTTTTTATTATATAAATACCTTATAAAGCTAGGAATAATAAAAAAGAAAAGACTAATAATTAATATTATAGCTCTTTATTAATTATATAACAGGCATAAGATTTATAAAGTTAGATAGATTAATAGGAATAATAATCTAGTAAATATAATAATAAAGGTATTACTAAATTTATTACTTTCTTCCCTAATTAATTTAAATAAATTAATAATTTATATTAAAGGTTAGGTAAAGAGACCTATAATATTAAGGGATAGGAGCCTAAATAAGGACTAATAGGTTAATTAAATTAACTAATACTATAATAGCTAATTAAAGTAGTGAATTCCTATTAAGGGATTTACTTATATATACTTTCTTTGATTGTGCAGTGCGTTTGTTGGTTTCGAATTAGAGTGTAGTCAAGTGAGGATAAGTTATGTTTTTTTTGGGGGTTTAAGTTTGCCTTAGAGCTTTAAAGGATAAGTTATAAGATAGAAGAGATATAAAGAGATAAAATAAATATAGTTATAGAGGAAGGGGGAATTATATTAATTTATACTATAAGTAAAACTTAAATAGATTTAAGTTTAACTACGGTTGCGAATTATAACTATATCTTACGTAATTATAGCTATAAAGTTTGTTATAAACTTTATATTAACCTTTTAGCCTTTAAATTTATGGCTTAAAGCTTATTTCTTTATTTAAATTATTACCTAACACTATAGTGATTATTAAATTTGGTTGTTAATTATTACACTAGCTAGGTATTACTAGTAATTTTTTTTGTTCCTTAAAAATTAGATGCATTAGCCACAGCTAATAACCCCAAAAAAATTTTCAAAATCAATATATACTTTCTTTTAATTTTTTAATTTTTTAATTTTTAGGCTTCTTTAGCTATAGATAAAAAGAGAGACTACTAGTGTTAAATCCTCTAGATTTTTATTAGTTTAATTATAAGTCTAGCGTAATATATATAATATAATTAGCTATATTAATTTACTACCCTCTTTTCTACCTTACTTATAGGTTTTACTTACTTTTCTATTATCTAGACTTTCCCTCTTTTCTCTCCCTTTAGCTAGCTATTATTAACTTTAATATTACGGAATTATCTTATGACCTGCGCAGGCACCTTGGTGTAACTAACAATTATAGAATTATCTTATAACTTATATAAGCACCTTAGTATAACTAATACTAATTAGTAGTTAAATTTATAACTATAAATAAGCTAGGTATTATAAGAAAAGATATTTTTATAAATACTATAGCTACTACCCCTTATTATACTAAATTAATAGTTATTATAGTAAAGAGGTATAACTATATAAGTATACTAAAGGAAAAGACTAAAATCCTAGTTATAGGCTTATTAGGCTTCTAAGGAATTAATTTATTAACCCTTAGGCTTATAGAATATAATCTTATTATATTTATTTAGGATATTATTATTAATTATTAATTCTATTATCTATTATAAGAAAACTAACTAACTAACTAATTCTATTACTATAAGGTATTTATATTAAACCTAATATTAAATAACCTTAGCTAAGCTAGCTAGTATATCTATAACTTCTCTTAATATATCCTCCCCTTTAATAAACCTTTAATCTCTCTCTATAAGTATTTACTACTTATTTCTTACTCTATTACTCTTAGTATTATTTACCTTATACTTATTAGTAAAAGAAATTACTTTCTTCCCTTTTTCCTTATTAAAATAAGGAACTACTACTTCCTATTTTTCCCTTATTACTTTTTGTATTTTTATTACTTTATTTATCCTTATTAATTTATTATTCTTACTACTTTTACTACTTTTTTTACTATTTTCCCTTATTTTTATAATTTTCTAGCTTTATGAAGGTAATAATACTCCTACAGTGTAATTATAATAGTAATAGGTAAATATATAAGCTTAATTAGTAGTAAAAGAATAATAACTTAGAACTTCTTTTATAGCCTAAATATTATAAAATAGTAAAATCTAAATCTAGCCCTTTAATAAGGGGAAAAGCTAGTAATAGTAAGGCCTTAATAATTACCCTTAAGAGACCCCTAGAAGATAAACTACTATTATATCTTTAATTACTTACCTATAACCTTATAAAAAATTAGAAAAAGCTTATTAAGCTAGATTTAGAGAATACTATATAGCTTAAACTTAATAACTATTGTTAGTTACACCAAGGTGCCTGCGCAGGTCATAAGATAATTCCGTAATATTAAAGTTAATAATAGCTAGCTAAAGGGAGAGAAAAGAGGGAAAGTCTAAATAATAGAAAAGTAAGTGAAACCTATAAGTAAGGTAAAAAAGAGGGTAGTAAATTAATATAGCTAATTATATTATATATATTACACTAGACTTATAATTAAACTAATAAAAATCTAGAGGATTTAACACTAGTAGTCTCTCTTTTTATCTATAGCTAAAGAAGCCTAAAAACGTAATAAAATTTAAATTAAAGAAAAGTATATATAAGTAAATCCCTTAATAGGAATTTACTACTCTAATTAGCTATTATAGTATTAGTTAATTTAATTAACCTATTAGTCCTTATTTAGGCTCCTATCCCTTAATATTATAGGTCTCTTTACCTAACCTTTAATATAAATTATTAATTTATTTAAATTAATTAGGGAAGAAAGTAATAAATTTAGTAATGCCTTTATTATTATATTTACTAGATTATTATTCCTATTAATCTATCTAACTTCGTAGATCTTATACCTCTTATATAATTAATAAAGAGCTATAATATTAATTATTAGTCTTTTCTCTTTTATTATTCCTAGCTTTATAAGGTATTTATATAATAAAAAGAAGTTAGTATAAAGGATTATAGGAATTTAAGGTATCTTTAATTAGTCTATAATCTAATAAAGAGTTATAGAAATTACATAGGTAATATCTACACCTTAAACTATACTATATAATTTAGAGGTAAGCACGTTATATATAACTTACTTACTCTTTATTAAGCTATATATAATAATATTACCTTTTATAATAAAGGTATTATTATCTTATATTATCTTATATTATCTTATTACTAATTATAATAATATATCTAATTTATAAGCTTAAATCCTTATTATTAGTAAGTAATTTATTTATAAATATAAAGAGCTTTACCTCCTTAAGGGTTAAAGGGATATATTATAGTCCTTATTACTAATTCTTAATTTACTATTTAAGGTATTTATTAAGGTATATAATATTATTAGTAAAGGGTTCTTAGTGTTAAGCTATAATTAATAAATTATAGGAAGCTTCTAGTTAGTATATAGTTATAATATAGCTTTCTTAGGCTTATTATTTTATATAATCTTGCTTTACTATTAGAGATTAAGAATTAACTTTCTTAATCTTCTAACTTTAGCCTTTCTAGGTTAAGATTAATAAATTATTAGTATTTTAGGTTAAGATATAGCTATTAAAGATAAGGGGATTCCTAGTAGTTAATTATTACTTTTCTTTAGTAGTAAATTTAGCTTTCTAAAGCTTTTTCTCTTCTTTTTAAAAGAAGTTATTATTACTTAGGCCTAATATATTATTAGTTTATATTTTAATAATACTAAAGAGATTCTTATTATTTAAAGCTATAATTAATAAGTAAGGATTATAAGTTAAGGTTATTATATTAAGGTTATCCTTATAGTAATAGAAGTATATTACTTACTAGTAAGTTCTAGCCTTTATAATCCTATAGAGAGGTTTAATTAATTTAATTATAGTCCCTTCTAGAAAGAGGTATATAATTTACTTTAGTAATCTTATAAAAATTAGCCTTATTAGTATTATTTATAATTAAATATAGGCTTATATAATATTATAAATCTAAAGATAGATTTCTTTTCTTCTTAATAATAAAGTAATAGCTATAATAAGCTATTAACTTACTTATTATATTATTAGTAATTATATTAAGATAAATTCCTTTCCCTTATTATTATAGCCTTATATAATAAGGTAAGATTTCTTATATAGTAAGGCTATTCCTTTGCCTTTAATCTCTCTAACTATATAAGAATTAAAAATTCTATAGCCTTTATACTTTACTAGGTTATATTTAATAAATTTAAAGATATTATAAGCTTATAAGGTATTAATCTTAGCTTAATTAAACTACTTAAAGGGTTTTCCTAGGGTTATAATCTTCCTTTCTTAGTAAAGTTAAAAAATAAGGTTTTAATTAGCTTTTTCTTTTACTATAAGGAATACTATACTTAGTATTTCTCTAGCTATAACCTCTTAAATAAAAGCCTTATCTTAGTCTTTATTAATAAGTATATAGAGTTTAATTAGGCTAATATTTTTTTTAGCATTATAAGTTTTACCTTTTCTTACTTTTATTCCTTTAAGGTAAGGTAATAAGTCTTTAACTTAATAGCTTCCCCTTAGGGTTACCTAGGTATTATAGGCCTTTTTTATAGGCTTTTTTATACTTATAAATTAGACTATAAGGGCTTTTCTTAGCTTTCCTTACTTTTTTTTTAGTAATACTTATAGCTTTTCTTCTTTTTTTACTACTAATTCTTTCTTAGTAATAGTAATTAGTAGTATTATTATAGCCTTCTTTATATCTTAAGGCTTTATCTCCTATTACTCTAGCCCCTTTATAATATATAAGTCTTTATAATAAGGCTTTACTACTATAAAGTAAAATTTTACTAGGCTATAAGGTATATTAACTATATAAGTCTCTCTATTAGTAGTAATTAGCTTATAAGGGCTATGCTAGTTACCCTTCTCCCTTTATATATATATATTAGCCTATAAAGGTAGCTAATATATAAGCACTATATTAGGGCTATTCTAGGCTTTAAAGGCATTATAAACTTACTATAAAGCTAAATAGTAGTAAACCTTATTAGTAGCCTTTTAAATTACTTTAGTATATTAAATAATAAAAATACTTAGTAGTAACTTATCTATTATTTATAAGTAAGCTCTAAAGACTAGTAAGGTTAGGACTATACTATTAGGGCCTATATAGTTATTAATAGCTTTAATAGCTATCTAAAGATATTATTCTAGTGTAAGTTTTATTCTAATTAAGTCTATAATAATATTATAGGCCTAGTATAAGGGTTTATAATATCTTTTAACCTTTCTAATGCTATTATAAGCTTTAATTAGTATCTTATTAGTCTTAATTAATATTAATTAGGTATAATACTTAAATTTAGTAGAAGTAAAGTTATTACTAGTATTATAGACTATTTATTCTAGAGATCTAAGATAGGTATTAATCTAGTACTCTTAGATAGTATTCTAAATATCTTAAGCCTTTTGCTTCCTTAGATTAAGGAATTAGGCTACTTAGAATAAAGTTACTAAATTAATAATATAAAGCACTAGTTAACTATTAATTTATATAATATTAATAATAATCTTATAGTTAAATTTATAGTTATCTTTAATTATAAATTTAAATTAACTAAGGGCCTTACTATATATTTAGTAATAGTAGTAAACTTTAGTTAATTTCTTAATTACCTAGTATTTAACTTTATAACTAGCTTATTAAAGAATCTTTATAAGTTATTAAATAGAAGGGTAACTAAGCTAATAATATAATTAATAAATATTTCCTTCTAAGAGGTAAAAAGTAACTATTTCTTTTACCTTTAGTAACTACTAAGGATAACCTTATTATTATACTATAGGCATAGTCTTATTACCTTAAATAAGCATATTTATAAGGTTATTAACCTTAACCTATATATTATCTATATTAGTAATTAAGAAAAGGAAGGGGGTAGCTATATTAATAATAGAGAATTTAATCTCTCTAAGCTCTATAAGCATATAGAGAATGCCTCTTATAACTACTAATCTAGTGCTAAATATAATAATTTAGGGCTTATAAGGGATTACTTTTAATAAAGGTATTAATCTTAGTAAAGCTCTTACTTATACCTCTCCTATAGTTAATCTTCCTATAGCGCTAGTATTAGGTATAATACCTCTAAAGACCTCTTTAGAATAGTATTCTTTAGAGATATAGTAAGTTAAACCTTTATTATACTCTTATAGCTTATAAAGCTTTTACTAAAGGAATATATATAAGAAGGCCTAATTATTTAGGGTTATAAGAATATTAATATTAATAGTGTTATTATTAGTCTATAATCCTAAGTAAAAGAATTATATAATACTTAGATATACTATTAATAGTAGCTTCTTTACCTTATTATTATTATTATCCTAGGCCTTTATATAGGCTATAAGGTATAGTTCTTAATTCTAACTAAAGTTATTATTAAGTTTATTATTATCCTAGCCTTTATAGAAGGTAAGAAATACCTAGAATCTCTTCTTTAAAGGGGTTATTTAATATACTTTACTAGCTTACTAGTAGTCTTTCTCTTTTTAATATTCTTTAGTAAAGTAATTAGAGAACTAGTAGCTATTCTTACTATATATAAAGCAGTGCTTAAGGCTAGGCCTAGGGCTTTTTCTATAATAGCTTTCTTTACTATAGGATTATTATTTATACTAATAATTAGTAAATATAGCCTCTAGGGGATCTCCTTCTTAGTACTAAAGGTATTAAGTAGTCTTCCTATTTAATTCTATAATAGTAATTACTATATAAAGGTCTTTAATATAACTTTTAAAGCCTAGGGAGTATATATATTTAACTATCTAATATTTAAATATACTAGCTATAGTATTTAATATTTACTTATAAAGCTTAGTATTTACTATATTAGAAGGATATAGCTTTTTATGGATTTTCTTAAGGGTTAATAATATAATCTTAAGGCACTTAAGCTTACTTTTATTAAAGTTCTTATTAATTATATTCTTTAGTATTATACTACTTTACTTATAGTAATAGAACTATTAGTTACTTTTTATCTTAAAGTATTAATAAATATAAGTAATTATCTCTTTATAGAAATAATTATTCCTAAAGAGGTAATTAAGGTAATACTATTTAGTATTACTTATTAATATAATAGGGAAAGCCTTCTAATAATATATTTAAGGAAGGTTAATCTTATTATACTTATTTTTAAAGAGCGTAATCTTTAGCATTAGAAAGTTATATAGCTTCCTACTATAGTAATTACTATCCTTATATATTTTTATAAGCTCTAAGATTTTCTTTATAATCTAGTCTTTAGAAGGGAATTACTATAAAGGCATAATTTACTATAAATAATAGTCTATAGGTTATTATAAATAATAATTATTAGAATAAAGTAATTAATTTAATTAAGATCTCTATAAGGGCTCTTATAAGGGCTCTTATAAGGGTTTAGGGAATTATTAGGTTTAAGGGAGATAAATTTCTCGGGTAGGTAATTAGGGGTGCTAGGGTTAAGGCTCTAGAGATTTAAAAGATTATAATCCTTCTTATAGCTAATATAGCATTATTATTTAATTAAGCACTTCTTTAAGCAATACTAGGATAGAGTATCCTAGGCCTTATTTAATAAGGACGCTATAATCTTATAAAGAATTTTATAGCTCTTTAATAATCTCTTTATTTACTCTCTTAAAGGTATCTTTAAACTAGCCTTTAAAGTCTTCTTAGAATAATTCCTAAAGGTTATTATCTCTTTAATCTTAACGCTTACTAAGATTAATAAATCTTATAATATAGTTATTAAGTTTAAGCTATATAGTATTTTCTAGATCTAGCTTAATAGGTTTTTTCTAATCTTTTATAAGGTTATAAGTAAGTAGTTAAAGACATAGTAGTAGTTTATCTTCTAGGGGTCTCTTAAGGATAATTATTAGGGCCTTACTATTACTAGCTTTTCCCCTTATTAAAGGGCTAGATTTGGATTTTACTATCTTGTAATATCTAGGCTATAAGAGAGGTCCTAAGTTATTATTCTTACTAATTAAGCTTATATATTTGCCTGTTGCTAGGTCTTCTTTCGCACTTTAGGAGTATTATTACTCTAATAAAGCTAGAAAATCACGAAAATAGGAAAAATAGTGGAAAAAGCAGCAAAAGCAGTAATAAGAACAAATCAATAGGGATAAATAAAGCAACAGAAGTGCTAAAAGCAACAAAGGGAATGTGAGAACAAAGGGATAGCTAGGCAAGAGGTATAGGGGCACTTGTATATTAACTAAAGCTTGCTAGGTCTAAGTGTGTTATGCGTGTAAGTTACTAGCTTATAGCTAGTAGCTTACTAGTGTTATATAAACCTAGCCCTAAGGCGTAGTATACTTACCTAGTAGTATACTAGTGTATAGGTATTATAAGTAAGGCCTTATAATTACCCTCTTATTTTTAACTAGGCTTTTAAATAGCTTTTACTAGCTAGTATATAGCTATTTACTAAGTAGTAGCTATATTAAAATAATAATAAATAATAGCTAGTACTTAAGTATAAATTTACCTATAACTCCCTCTTATATTATACCCTCTTCCCTTTTATAACTATAGTAATTTTTTCTTAGATTTTATTATATTATTAGTTACTATTACTTTACCTTTATTATTTACTATATTATTACTATAAATTCTAATAAGGAAAGTATTATTATTATCTCTAATATTTATTTAAAGAAGTATTTTTATATATATTATTTATATACTAGTTATATAAAGTTTAAGAAAAATCCCCTAGCTAAGCTTAAAGTCCCCTAGATTAACTATTAATTCCCTAGCTTTATAAGTATTACTACTAAGGGGAAATATTTAAAGTATTATATTTAGTATATAAAATATAGTAATACTTATAAAATAGTAAGTATATTATTCTTTCTAGGTTTTTAGTACTTAATTACCTATATTTCTTTAGGTAATACTTATTATAAAAAAGGATTTCCTTAATTTTCTAGCTATTTTTAACTAGGTATAGGAGTTAATAAATACCCTAAGTAATTAGGTTTCTAATAACCCTAAAGACTATATATTTTAGAGATAACTTACTACTATTTTAATAAGAATTATTTAAACCTTATTTTAAGGTTTAACTATACTAATACTATATACTATATTTCCTTTAGTTTAACTAGGGCTACTAAGGTTTATTAGGTTTATTTCCTTATATATTTACTAGGCCTTTACTTACTCCTTAGGTAGGCTATATTAGCCTTATATAACTAGTATATTATCTTATACTAGTAACTCTTAGTTACTATATTTCCTAGCCTTATCCTAGGTATAGTAAGTTAATGCTTTTTCTTTATTACTTATTTACTAACTTTTTATAGCTAAACTATCTTATATATTATAATACTTAGAAGGTAAAAATAACTTTATATTTATAGTATTATAATCTAGGATTTATACCTTAGGGGATAGTAAAGCACTACTTTTTCTAAGTAATATAGTAAGTAGTCTAGGAGAATAAGAGTAAGACTACTAAATACCTTTTTTATAATAATATTATTTTAATATATAAGGGGGTAATTATAAAAGGGTTTCCCTTAAAACTTCTCTTCTTATAAGGATTTTTTCTTTTATTATTTAGTAAATAGTCTAATAGGTTTTTTAATTAAAGTATAATAATAGCTAATAAGGCTAGGCCTTTTTTATAATTACCTTATCCCTTATTACCTATAACTTACTTATATCTTACTATACTTTCTCCTTATTTTAATTTAATAAAAGGCCTAAATTATATATTAAGCGCTTTCTATATCTTTTACTATTACTTATTAATTATATTTACTTAGCTATCCTTTTTATTTTACTAGGTATTTATTACCTTTATAAGTCTTCCTATAATCCTTATTTTCTTTAACTTTAAATTTATTATTTTTATCTTTAAGGTCTAGTATTAGTATTTCTTTATCTATAGTGTCTTCCTAGTAATTCTATAGCTTTAATAGGCTAATATAAAATATATTATATAGTTAACTATACTTATTAGGTAGTACTAGTTAGTATGCTTATTTACTTACTATATTAAGTATATAAAATAGCCTACTAAATCTAGGGATTAGCTTTTATTTTATATCCTTAAGTCTAATATTCTTTACTAATAATAGCATAAAGTCTTCTCTTTTTAGGGTTAGTAACTAGTATTATTAGTTATAGTACTTTACTTATGCTTTAGTAGCTTTTACCTAGTTATATACTAGTTTCTTCCTAACCTTATATAACTTCTAGACTTATATATAAGCTTCTAAGACCTTCCTTTCCTTACTCTTACCCTTAAAAGCTAGGTAAAACTTAGGTAAATAGCTTATAAAAGCATAGTTTAGGGAGTAACCTATTATTTTATTAATAGTATTATTATATATAAATTAAGCTATTAGAAGTAATTTTAGCTATAGCTATTAGTTTTCTTTAATAAAATATTATAGGTAATACTCTAGTACTTAGTTTATTCTTTTTATTTATTTATTAGTTTAGGGGTAAAATACTATTAAAAGCCTTTACTTTATATATAATAGGTAATATATATCTAACTAGAATTAGCTTATAAATACTAATTCTTTATTAGATATAATGCCCTTTAGTGCCCTAAATTAAAGCTTAATTTCCTTATAAAATAACTTTACTAATTTAGCTATATTAATTATAGTCTTTATAAGAAGGAAGATAAAGTACTTAGTAAATTAGTCTATAATTACTAGGATTATATTAGTTTCTTGCTTACCTAGCTATACTAGTAGTAATTCTATAATAAAGTCTATTAAGATCTTTACTTATAGTTACTTTAGTATTAGTAGTAATTTAAGGGTTTTATATAAGTAATACCTCCTAGCTACTATATACTAGTATACTCTATAGCTAGATATATAGTTTAAAATAGCTTTACTTATTACTAGCTACTAATAGTAATATTTTAATAGCTTAAGAGTATATTTAGTTCTAAAGTAACTTACTAGTAAATTATTATAGTATAGCTATAAAAGCTTCTATTATAAGATAGGCTTTTATAGAATAACTACCTAGGCTTTATATATTAGAAAGCCCCTTATACTATATAACTATAAACTAGCTTTTTCCCTTTCTTTTACTTAGAAGTTAACCTTATTTTTTTATTTTTATAAATCTAAATCTTAGTCTTATATCTTTTATAGTAATTATACTAATAGTTTATTTACTATAGATTAGTAAGGATTTAGTAATATAATAGCCCTTTAAATTACTTATACTATACTAATATCTTAGATATATACTACTTTCTCCTTAAAATTACTTTTATTTAGCTAACCTATTACTAGATTTATAGTAGCTAACTAGTCTTTTACCTAGGCTACTATTAACTTAGTAAGCTCTAAGACTAGTACTATACTATAACTTCTTTAATATATTAGTACTTTTTCTTTTACTATATAAGTAGCTTTTTTTACTATATAAGTAGCTACTATTTTCCTTTAAAGCTCTAGTAAGAGTACCTTATTTAATATAGGTTTACTTTTATAATTAAACCTTCTTAATAATATATCTATAAGGTTACTTTTCCCTAGTCTATACTTAATTATAAAATAAAATAAGTAAAGAAATATACACTATTATACTTATTTTCTATTTAGCTTTTATTACCTTATAAAGGTTTATAGGTTATAGTAGTCTAATAAGACCTTTATAAGTGTCTTTATACCTTTAATATAGTATTATTAGTGTTTAAATAACTTTACTATAGTAAGTAACTCTTAGTTAGCTATACTATAGTTATATTTAGTATTTATAAACTTCCTTAACTAAAAGGCTACTAAATACTAATAGCCCTTATTATCCTACTAAGATAGGATTCCTATTATTATAAAAATTAAGGTATTTATCTTAATATATACTACTTAACTTAGGTTATAATATTAAAGTAAAGGTACTTACTAAAAGGTATCTTTTAGCTAGTTAAATACTAGCTACTCCTTTTCTTTAAATATAAATCTTCTAGTCTAAATACTATTTTAACTACCTTTTATTAATATATAAAAAGGTACTATAATCCTAGAGTATTTATAAATAAATTATTAGTAAAAGTTATAAAATCTAAGAAATAACTATATATCCTTAAAACTTATAAGCTCTTTTTATTCTCTAATTATATTAACTTAGTAAGTATTTATTAATATCTTATTAATAAAAAGAATAAACCCTAGGAATTTTACTAATTCTTTATAGAAAAAGTACTTAAAAGGTTTTATATATAACTTTACTAACCTTATATATTCTAGAACTTACTTAATATATATAGTATACTTCTTCTTTATCTTAAAGAAAATTAAGATATTATCTAAATATACTATATAAATAGTATTAACTAGCTTATAAAGTGCCTTATAAATATAGCTTTAAAAAGTAGCTAAGGTATTAGTTAACCTAAAAGGTATTATAAGGTACTTATAGTGCCTATAATATATATAAAAAACTATCTTTTACTTATTACTCTCTTTAATATAAATTCTATAGTATATATCCTTAATATTAATCTTTAAGAAAAAATAAGCCCCTTAGTATTAGTTAAAAATCTCTAAAATTAAGGGAAAAGTATAGTAATTCTTTTATATTACCTTATTAAGTTCTTAATAGTCTTTATATAGTTAGAGTATCCTATTTTTCTTTAGTATAAATAGGATAAGTATACTTATAAGGCTTTTTAAGGGTTTTATCTAGTCTTTCCTTAGGTTATTATTAATATATTCCTAGAGCTCTTTAAGTTTACTTTAGGAAAAAGGGTAAATTAGTCTATATAAGGGTATTACTTTTAGTATAAGATTAATTATATAGTTAGTTAACTTCTTTAATAAGAGATTCCTTACCTTATTTAATATAAATATATCTTTAAACTTATATAGCTTCTTAGGGATATCTTTAATAGTTTTATATACTTTTACCTTTTCTTTATCTTTAAGAGAGATAAACTTATTTTCTATTATACTTATAATAATATATATAATTGTCTTATTATATATTACCTTTATAAACTTATAAGGAGTTAGTAGTAAAAAGGCTACTTTTCTCTTCTTAAACTACTATTTTTATAAGTATAAGTAAAGGTATATATATTCTTCTATAAGTATATATATTCTAATTAATATAAGGCTTCTCTTTACTCTTAGGTTCTTATTAATAGCTATATATAGTAGCTTAAGGTTTTTCTTTTTACCCCTTAAGTCTTAGATTATAATAAGTACCTTATAAACACTATATTAGGGAACTATAAAAGCCCTTACTACCTTTAGGATAGGTACTATAGCCTTAGCCTAATTAAGCTTATAAGTCTATGTAAACTAAGCGCTAATAATATTAATCTTAGTATAACTATTAAGATTTACTACTATTTTAATATCTTTTTACTTATAAATAATAACTAGTATATAAAATTAATATCCTACTAGTACCCTAGTATTTAAGGTAAAGGTAAAGGTATTTACTTTTACCTCTAGGAGTTTCCCTAACCTTCTTACTAGTCTTTTCTTAGCTTATTATAATTATAAATAAAATACTTTATACTACTATAATTAAAGTAATACTTTCTTCCTTATAGTTTATTATTATTTAGGTAAGTAGCTAGGGTTTTTTTTTTATTCTTATCCCTATTCTTTTAGTCCTTATTTAGCTAATAGCCTTATAAAGAGTTATATTTTTAATATTAAGGAACTTTATATAAGCCTTTCTTTTCTAACTTACTTAGCTTTCTCTTATTCTTTAATATTACTTCCTAGAATTATTAGATAAGCTATATAACCTCTTCTTAGGTTAACCTAGTAATATTTATATATAAGTTAATATAATCTTATAAGTTAGGGAGTAATTTTATAAAGAATATAAGAGTATAAGTCTTCTTTAAAGCTTATTTAAGGTATTTCTCTAGTAAATCTAAGTAAATACTAAACTTAATAAGGCTTTAGCTTTCCTTTTACTTTATATTCTCTAGCTAGGTAACTATTTATATATTATAGCTTATAAAGTTCTTAAGTAATATAAGGGTTTAGTCCTAGAACTTATCCTAGTTATTCTTAAGGTATTCCTAGCTATTAGCTAGTTATTCTTTAATATATTAGTCTTATCTTACCTAATAGTTTATATATATATAGTTAAGTATAAAAAGAATATTTTAGTTATTTTAATAATACTTTTTCTTTACCCCCTTAAAGGTATAGTTAAGATTATTAAGCTATATCTTATGCTTTTATAAGTTTATAAGGTATTAGAGTTTTATAATATTTTAAACCTTAACTTCTTAGCTACTAAGACTTAAGAATATACTAGCCTTTTAGCCCCTTTTTATTAGTATTTTTTCTTTATAAAGTTATAATAAGTTAGTAAGTTCTTATTCTTACTTCTATAGTTTCTTAAGTTACTTAAGCTAGGTAATTTACCCTTTAATTACTATCTTTTCTTCCCTTATAGTAAAGGGTATAGTATTAAATAAGGTTATAAAATATAGTATATCTCTAGCTATAGTATTACTATTATTTAGTAAATCCTAAGTAGTATATAGTATTATTCTAGTAAATTAAATTATTCTCCCCTTTATATTACTCTTAGGTAATTAGTAAAAAAAGCTTTAGAATTATAAGAATAAAGGGATAGCTAGGTAAAAGGTATAGGGGTATTTATATATTAACTAAAGCTTACTAGGTCTAAGTATATTATATATATAAGTTACTAGCTTATAGCTAGTGACTTACTAGTATTACGTGGACCTAGCCCTAGGGCGTGGTGTGCCTGCCTAGTGGTGCGCTAGCGCACGGGTGTTATGAGTGGGGCCTCACAGGGAAAAACAGGAAGTAATAGTCCCCTATTTTTATAAGGAAAGAGGGAAGGAGGTAATCTCTCTTGCTAACAAGCATAGGGCAAATAACACCAAGAGTAATAAGGCAAGAAATAAGTAGTAAATGCTTATAAAGAGAGATTAAAGGTCTATTAGAAGGGCAGGATATATTAAGAGAAGTTATAGTATGCTAGCTAGTTTAGCTAAGGTTATTTAATATTAGGTTTAATATAAATGCCTTGTGGTAATAGAATTAGTTAGTTAGTTAGTTTTCTTATAATAGATAATAGAATTAATAATTAATAATAATATCCTAAAGGCCTAAGGGTTAATAAATTAATTCCTTAGAAGCCTAATAAGCTTATAACTAGGATTCTAGTCTTTTCCTTTAGCACACTTATGTAGTTATACCTCTTTACTATAATAACTATTAATTTAGTATAATAAGGGGTAGTAGCTATAGTATTTATAAAAATGTCTTTTCTTATAATACCTAACTTATCTATAATTATAAAGTTAACTACTAATTAGTATTAGTTACACTAAGGTGCTTGCATAGGTTATAAGATAATTCTATAATATTAAAGTTAATAATAGCTAGCTAAAGAAAGAGAAGAGAGGGAAAGTCTAGATAATAGAAAAGTAAGTAAAACCTATAAGTAAGGTAAAAGAGGGGGTGGTAAATTAATATAGCTAATTATATTACATGTATTGCGCTAGACCTATAATTAGTCTAGTCTTTGGCTACGATTAAACCGATGAAATCCGGAGGATTTAACAAATAGCTTATTATAGCTATTACTTTATTATTAAGAAAAAGAGAAATTTACCTTTAGATTTATAATATTATATAAGCCTATATTTAATTATAAATAATACTAATAAGGCTAATTATTATAAGATTACTAGAGTAAATTATATATCTCTTTCTAGAAGGGACTATAATTAAATTAATTAAACGTCTTTATAAGATTATAAAGGCTAGAACTTACTAGTAGGTAATATACTTTTATTACTATAGGGATAACCTTAATATAATAACCTTAACCTATAATCCTTACTTATTAATTATAGCTCTAAGTAATAAGAATCTCTTTAGTATTATTAGAATATAAACTAATAATATATTAGGCCTAAGTAATAATAACTTTTTCTAAAAAGAAAAGAAAAAGCTTTAGAAGGCTAAATTTACTACTAAAGAAAAGTAATAATTAACTACTAGGAATCCCCTTATCTTTAATAGCTATATCTTAACCTAAAATACTAATAATTTATTAATCTTAACCTAGAAAAGCTAAAGTTAGAAAATTAAGGAAGTTAATCCCTAATCTTTAATAGTAAAGTAAGATTATATAGGATAATAAGCCTAAGGAAGCTATATTATAACTATATACTAACTAGAAGCTTCTTATAATTTATTAATTATAGCTTAATACTAAGAACCCTTTACTAATAATATTATATACCTTAATAAATACCTTAAATAGTAAATTAAGAATTAGTAATAAGGACTATAATATATCCCTTTAACCCTTAAGGAAGTAAAGCTCTTTATATTTATAAATAAATTACTTACTAATAATAAGGATTTAAGCTTATAGATTAAATATATTATTATAATTAGTAATAAGATAATATAAGATAATAATACCTTTATTATAAGAGGTAATATTATTATATATAGCTTAATAAAGAGTAAGTTAGTTATATATAGTATACTTACCTTTAAATTATATAGTATAGTTTAAGGCGTAGATATTACCTACGTAATTTCTATAACTCTCTATTAGATTATAGACAGATTAAAGATGCCTTAAATTCCTATAATCCTTTATACTAACTTCTTTTTATTATATAAATACCTTATAAAGCTAGGAATAATAAAAGAGAAAAGACTAATAATTAATATTATAGCTCTTTAATAATTATAAAAGGCATAAGATCTATAAAGTTAAATAGATTAATAGGAATAATAATCTAGTAAATATAATAATAAAGGTATTACTAAATTTATTACTTTCTTCCCTAATTAATTTAAATAAATTAATAATTTATATTAAAGGTTAAGTAAAGAGACTTATAATATTAGGGGATAGGAGCCTAAATAAGGACTAATAGGTTAATTAAATTAACTAATACTATAATAGCTAATTAAAGTAATAGATTCCTATTAAGGAATTTACTTATATATACTTTTTTTTAATTTAATTTTTATTATGTTTTTAGGCTTCTTTAGCTATAGATAAAAAGAGAGACTACTAGTGTTAAATCCTCTAGATTTTTATTAGTTTAATTATAGCTAAAGACTAGACTAATTATAAGTCTAGTGTAATATATATAATATAATTAGCTATATTAATTCGCTACGCCTTTTTTTACCTTACTTATAGGTTTTACTTACTTTCCTAGTGTTTAGACTTACCCTCTTTTCTCTTTCTTTAGCTAGCTATTATTAACTTTAATATTACGGAATTATCTTATAACCTGCGCAGGCACCTTGGTGTAACTAACATTATAGCTAGTTTTTATATTATTAAGTAATATTAAAGTTATCTTATACTTAGGAATTATTTAGCTAAGTATTTTACTCTCTAAGGTTTATTTAGGGCTAGCCTTATTTCCTATATATTAGTAAGCTAATACTATTAGGGCTATTTATAGTTATAATTACTATAATTAACTAGTATATAGTATTAGTCTTCTATAGCTTTACTATAACTATATAGGGATAAAACTACCCTAAGAACCTTTCTTTAAAATAAAAACTTATTTAGGCTTATTTTCCTTATATATAGTTAAATAATTATTAAAGATATATATTTATTTATATTAGTATAGAATTCCTAGATTTCCTTTAGGTTATAAAAGGGTAAGTAATCTTTAGTTAGTTCTTTAATATATTTACCTTAGGCTAGCCTCTTTTTATTATACTAGTTTTTCTAATATCTTTTTTATTTCTTATATAAGTCTATATCTAGCTTATTATTAATAAGTAAGGGTTTTCTTTTATAATATAGTACTATTACTACTAAGTTAGCTATAGCTTAAATTATTATTATTATCTTACTATTAATAATTTTATTTTTAAACTTTTACTTTATTTTATTTAGATAAAGATTAAGGGGGGGATATAAGTCTTAACCTTTAATTATATAATAAGTATAGCCTTAAATACCCTAGTAATAATTTAGAGATAGGCTAATTAATTAGCTATAAAGCTTTTTACTACTTCTCTTAGTTTTTTTTCTTTCTTAGTAAAGGTATAGTAAGTACTTACTTTATAAGTAAGAATAAGCTAAATTACTTATATATATAGGAGTTTAGTATTTTTAAAGCTATATCCCTAGGCTAATACTACTAGCTTAAAGAGTATAAGCTATTACTAGGCTAATTTACCCTTAAGAATATTTCTATAAGTACTTTAATTAAGTTTTCTATTAACTTATACTCCTAGGAACTTATATAACTTTATAAGTATTATTTTCTTTACTTTAAGTTAGACTTTAGTTTAAGAAGGTTTATAAGACTTACTAAAGTATATAAGTTTAGTTTTAGCTAGATTAAACTTAACTCTTACTTACTTTACTTATTTCTTATAGATTTTTTATATAGCTTTAAGTCTTTTCTAAGTCTATACTATATTCTTACTAAAAGCTACTACATTTATATTATCTATAAATCCTATAGCTACTATACTTAAAATAACCTAAAGGTAAATATAAAGCTTTACTAAGTAAAATAAGAAAAGGATTAGGAAAAGAAATAAATCTTATAAAATACTAGCCTTAATTATAAATAATCTAGAGAGTTTTTTATTAAAGCTAAGCTAGCTTATTCTATTTATAAGAAAGCTTTATATTACTATTATAAGCTATTATAAGACTTCTATCTTTATAAGTAAGTATATTAAGTATAAGTAGCTAACTTTATTAAATACTAAAGATATATTTATTTATACTAATAAGGTAATACTACTCCTTCTCTAGGCCTTTTTAATATACTTTATAAGGACTTTTATTATAGTTTTTATTAATTTATTTATTCTATTACTTATCTAAAGTTTAAGAAGTAATTCTTTTATCTTAGTAAAGGCTATAAGTTACTTTACTATTATTACTTCTATAATCTTTCTTACTATATTAAGTAATAAGATTAGCCTTTATATATTAGCTTTTCTTATTTTCTTAGTAATTTTACTAGGTTTTCTAATTACTATTACTCTTATAGTTTAGAAGTAAGCTAGGAAATAGCTTACTTCTAGGATTATATTTAAAAGCTAGGTAATAGTATCTTTAGCTAGGTTATTATAGACTTTAATAAGGCTTACTAGGAGTTTATTATTTTCTAGTGCTTTCTAGCTAGCTATATTTACTAAGATATTATTAATTTTCTCTTATTTAAATTATTCTTTATCTAGTAGTAATATATTTTCTAGCTTTAAAAAGAAAAGGTTTAGTATATATAAGAGGTTTATTATTAGTTTAGGGAAGAATTTTTATACTAGTATACTAGCCTTATTATTATATATAGTAATTAGGTTAAGGTTATTTTTACTTTTTTTTAGCTTAGGAAGTCTAAGAAGCTCTAAGAGGGCCTAGCTTTAAAGCTAGGCTTATCTCTTAAGCCTTTATATCTTTTTTTTTTCTATATATTAGCTTTTTATAAGGTATTTCTTTATATATTTCTTTTCTTTTCCTTAATAATATATTCTTAGTTCTTATTTACCTTAGTATAAGCTTACTAGTTTATATTAGTTTTTTAATATCTTTATTATCTCTTAGCTTACCTTACTTTACTAACTAACTCTTAGGCTTTTCTTAATTACTATACCTCTAGGCTAAGGAGTTCCTAGGCTTTCTTTAGGACTACTTTATTTATAATTTATTATAAGCTTATAATAAGCTATATTATATAGTTATTTATTCTCTTTTTATTATATAAGTCTAGTATATTTTTAGGTTAGAGTTTAATCTTTATCTTTACCTTTATATATAGCTAGTTTATAGCTTTTTATATATATTTAAAAACTTAGGGGGTAGCTTCCTACTATTTATTAAAGATACTAATTAGCTATAAAATATAGTTAGATTTAGGGAGGTTTTTAGTATTATTATAGTAAACTCTAATATTTAGTATAGCTTATACTAGGTTAATAGTATTATCTTTATTATCTTTATATTATCTTATAAGTTTACCTTAGGGTATAATAAGTCTAAGCCTTTACTAGTTTATAAACTTTAGTAATTTATTTACTTTATTAGTTTTTCTATTTAGCTTATCCTAAAGAGAGTACTTTTAGTTAAAGTTACTAATAAATATACTTTAGTTATAAGGCTTTTTTATATTAATTATATAAATAAGTATATTTTAGTTATTACTATATTTCTTTAAATAAAGGGAATATATATTAACTTCTTATAGTTTTATAAGTAACTAGTTAGTTTTTTCTTAGGCTAATTATAACTTATTTTATATTTCTTATTTATATATACTATATTATATTTATTATAGTATATAAGGTAAAACTAAGTAATACCTAGTGCTAAGGGCTATAGGTTTCTTATATATTCTTATTCTTAAATTATAATTATATTTATATTAGTCTAGTAATAGAGTACTACATATACTAGTTTATTTTTCTTATTTATATTTTAAAAAAGAACTTATAATATTATTATATTAATTAGGGGGGTTATTAATCTTTACTATCTTATATTAGTTTTAGTCTAGCTTTAAGTTACTTTATATACTATTTAATACTTCCTAATCTTAGTTATTTAGTACTTTATTTTATATTTATAAGTTATTCTTTTTTTTTACTTACTATAATAATAGGTTTTAAGACTATACTAGCTCTTTTACTTAGTAAGGTTAGGCTTTTACTTAGGAAGTTAATAGTAAAATAAAAGAGTTATTTAAGATATTTTACTTTAGTAGTATTTTACTTCTTTTTTAAAATAAGGTAATCCCTTAACTAGGCTAGATATAGTCTAAGGTATAGAATATAGTTCTTTTTTACTTATTTATTTTTTATTAAGTAAGAGAACTTTTTATTCTTATAATAGCTAGCTTTATACTTACTATATCTTAGTATTACCTTATAAAACTTAGCTATATAGCTTATTTAGAAGTAATTATAGTATTATTAAGATTATAAAGTTTTATTATATAGTTTAGTTTAGAAAAGCTTTACTTTAAAGACTATATTATCTTAGTATATTTTATTAGTATTTTTAACTTTAGCTAGACCTAGTATTAAAGTAGTTCTTTAAGTACCTTTACCTTAGGGTTATTTTACTATTATTTTAACTATATTTACCTATTAGCTTTTCTTATTTTAATTACTAGGTTTTTAATAAAGGTATATTTAGTTAGGAATCCCTTAATAATAATACTAAGTATATAGTAGTAAAAAGCTATTTCTAGCTTAAATACTTTAGTAATTTATTTTTAGTTTTCTTTATATTAAGTAGTATTTTCTTTAAAGATAATAATTATATCTTTACTAAGATATTTTCTAGCTATTACTACTATAGCCTAGCCTATAGCTTTATTTACTATTATTACTATATTTTCTATATTCTTAAACTAAAGTAATTTCCAAATAGTATTTCTTTTAATAAGTACTTCTTATTTTTATTTACTAGGGATTTAAAGGGATAAGGGTAAGGTATTTAGTTATTTAGAAGCTAAGCTAGTAATAATACTTACCTAGGTTAAGGTATTACTTTCTTTAGCTTTTTCTTTAATAGTCTCTTTAATAGCTTATTTAAAGGCTTCTTTAGTAATATAAATATTACTATTATTATAGTTTATTACCTTTACTTTAGCTTAGGTATAGTTTACTACTTATTTAGTAATAGCTTTAGTAATATACTATATTTAGATAACTTTATTACTAAGGATAAGGCTTATAATTTTATTATAGAATTTTATATTATCTAGATATTTAAATTAAATCTAGTCTATTATAAGGTTATTCTTACTACTTTAAATATTAAACTATTTAATTCCTATATTTAAGTAATAGTAGCTTTATACTAGCCTTTTTTCTTTTAAGTTAATTACTATTAGTATTATTATTATACTCTTACTACTAGCTTTATTATAATATAATATTATAGGGGGGGTAAATAAAGGTAAGGAATTTAAATATTAATGTGGTTTATATTTTAGAGGCAATTCTAGACCTTTAGAGCGGTGCGGAAGTTTATGAAGTAATTAGAAAAAAGCCTATAGTAATAAGTATATTATATATATAAGGTAAGTATATATAAACCTAAAAAAATTAATTAGCTAATAATTATACTTTATAATAGTATATATAATATACAGACGCAAGGGGGTTTTTCTTCCTAGTACAGGGTTTTCCCTTTTGACTTAGTAGTAGGAGTACTAGTAATAGCTGTCATGGACTCGAGCTATAAGCTTAGGTCAAGTCTAGCTCCGGAAAGTATACGTACTTTATGCAGCTAGGTTAGGGCTTTACATAAACTATATATAAACTACGCATAAGGGACTATATATTTAAATACTATATAACCACTAGTATAATTCCTTTCTTCTTTTATAAGAATAATATTCTTATTCTAAATACTTATATATAGTAGCTATAAGGCTAGTTCTTAATATATATTATTCTTTACTATAGAAATAATATAGCTAGTAAATATACTATTACTACTAGATATAATAAACACTAATAAGTTAGCACTCTTATAATAATAAGTAAAATAATAAGTAAAGTAAATCTAGTACTTAGCTAATATATAAAATATAGCACTTATACTAATCTAAGTTAAGTAAAAGCCTTTACTTATAGGCCCCCTCTTTAATAGTAATAGGGTTTTATTTATAGCCTAGAAAGGTCTTATATCTTATAAGCTACTTATAAATAAGGATTTTATTAGTAGTAAATAAGATTAATAATACTTTATTTACTAAAACCTATTACCTAAGGTCTAGGTATAGGTTATACCTTTTTTTAAAAAAGGTTACTTATAAAACTATTACTTAAAAATACTTCTTAATTACCTAGGGGAAATATTTAATAACTCTTACTAATAGGAAATAGCTATTATAAAACTTAACTAGCTAATATAATAATAAAATAAAAGGTTTAATAACTTCTATATTTACTTTAAATAAAAATTAGCTTTAGCTAAGGGGCTTAAGTAAGTAAACTTAGTAAAGTTATTTAAGCTATATATAGTGCTTAATAAGTAAATAAGGGATTATAGTATTAGTTAAGATATACCCTAGGCTAATTATATAATAATAATAGCTTACTATTAAAGTATTATACTAGATATTAAATTATATTAACTAGAGAAGAAATACTATATATAAAGATAGGCTAATCTAGTGCCTAACCTAAATAAGGCTAAGGTATAGGATAAAAATATACTAATAATAGATATTTACTTTATAAGTATAATAAGAACCTAGTAAGGCTTTAGAAAGTCTATAGGATAGTAAAGGTTAGGTAATAAAAAAGGTAGTAAGTAAGCTAAGTAAGTCTTCTAAAATATACTTAATTTATACTATAATAATAAGTAATACTTATAATATAGCTTTTTTAAGTATTTTACTATAGTATACTTATTATATCTTACTATTTACTTATAAAAGAAGTCTTTTATTAATACTTATAATATAAAAGAAATACTTATTACTAACTTAGATAATAACTTTATAAACTAGTTAGAAAAAAAGTAACCTTATTATTAAGTTATTTAATAAGGAATATAAAAAAGAAGTATAAGAGGGCTTTATAGTATATAGTTATTACTAATAAGAACTATAAGGAGATTTAAAGTAATATAGACTTATCCTTTTTCTTAGTTCTTATATTAATTAATAAGATTACCTTTATAAATACTTAGGTTAATATAGGCTATAACTACTATACTACTATAAGTAAATACTTAGTTTAAAAGCTTTAATTAGAATACCTTCCTTTTCTAACTAAAAGGTTAGTTTATATAGCTATTAGTATAAAAGAAAAAGAAAAAAAGAGTTAAAAAAAATAATTATATATATTATATATAGTTTATTTTTAACTAGATTTAGATAGATAGGAAATACCTATTATAGTATATATAATCCTAGGACTAATAAGGTAACTAATCCTAGGTATACTATAAATAAAATAAAATAAAATTAGCCTAAATATAGTATAGTAATAAGTTTATATAGGATTAGTAAATAAGTTATATATATAGGCTATAGTAAATAAAAAGGTTAACTATCTTATAGTATTAATTCTAGGCTTAACCTTTATAAGTATAGTATAATATATAAGGAGATAAAAGACAAATATCTAACTTTACACTATAAGCCTATAGGAAATCTTATCTATTTTATAGATTAATATAACCTTAAAGCCTATAAAAAGAAAGCTTCTTACTTCCTTACTAAAGGTATTATAGGATTTTAAAGACTTATTTTTAGAAAGTAAGGTAAGCACTTTACCCTTATACTAAGGGAAGTTAGATTACTATATTTAACTTAAGTATAATATAAATAGTAATAAACCTAACTTACTATAAGTACCTTTATATAATATACCCTAAGAGTATTTACTTAAAATCTAAAAGTAAGTAATAAACTTAATAAATAAGGGTTAGATTTAGGTAAGCTTTTTATTAGTAATAGCCCTAGTATTACTTATAAAAAAACCTAGTAGTAATTAAAGGTTTTATATAAACTATTATATACTTAATAAAATTATAAAATAAGACTATTACTTACTACTACTAGTAAAGGAAATATTATATTTACTATTAAAAGTAAAGTAATTTATAAAGCTAGATATATAATTAGTATTTTATTATATATATATTACTAAAGGTAAGGAGCACTAGACTATATTTTAGATAAGATTTAGCTTATTTAAATAGCTTATATACCCCTTTAAGTTAGTAAGTATACTTATAACTTTCTAAAGGTATATTAATAGTATATTAAGTAAAATACTAAATAATTATATTACTATATATCTTAATAATATACTTATTTACTTAGGTAGTTTAAGGAGGGATTATATATAAAAAGTCTATAGTATACTATTTAGACTATAATAGGCTAGTCTAAACCTAGATATTAAGAAGTATATCTTTACTACTAAAGAGGTTAAGTACTTAGGGTTTATTATCTAGGTAAGAAAGGCTATTTACCTAGATAAAGAAAAAATTATAGTAATTTAGGATTAGAAAGTACTAACTAAGGTTTAAGGAGTTTATAGTTTTCTAGGTTTTACTAACTTTTATTATAATTTTATACTAGATTTCTTAAATATAGTAAGCTCTCTTATTAACTTAATAAAGAAAGGAGCCTTATTTTACTAAATAAAGGAGTATAATAAGGTATTTAAAGTATTAAAGTTAGCTTTTATATTATACCTAATCCTAGCCTAGTAAAATCCTAAAAAAAATACTTTAGTAAAAGTAAACTACTTAGAAATAGCTTTAAGTAATTATCTCTCTTAGTTTAGTAGTAATAGTATTTTATATCTAGTAGTATACTATTTAGCTTAATTATAAGTAGCCTAGTAAAATTATATAATTTATAATAAGAAGCTACTTATAATTATCTTTTATCTTAAGGTATAGTTAGTAAAACTATATAGTATAAGTAAACTATTTATAATACTAATAAACTATAAGAATTTAAAGTACTTTATAGTACTAAAGAAGATATTAAAGTATTAGGTATAGTAAGTAAAAACTCTATTACTATTTAATTTCTATTTATATTATAAACTAAGTATATAAGTAAAATAACTAGATATATTATTATAATATTATTAAGATAAACTAGGTATAGAAAAAGTAAAGGTACTTATTATTTAATTAGTAACTAGTCTTATAAAGTTCTTCTTTAAAGGGAAGTAACTATATATATACCTTAAGCCTATTATAGTAGTAAATAAGAGTCTCCCTAATAGTAGTCTAACTATATTAAGGAATTTACTTACTAGTAAGTTTATATTTATAAATAAGTATCTTTAGTCTTTATAGAATTAGTCTTTAACCTAGGATAAAGCTTATAAGTTATAAGTTAATATAGTAGTTATAAAGGCTAGGAAATTCCTAAATACTACTAATACTAGAGAATAGATTATAAACTATTAAATTAGTATAAAAGAATTACTCTAGTTTTAAGGGTAAATATAGGTTTCTAAGTAAGAGCTACTAACTATAATATTAATATAATATATTTATAACTTACCCTTATTAAGGCACCTAGGCTAGAATATAACCTTTAAGGCGCTTTAAAAGGACTTCTATTAGGATAGTATATTATAGGATATAGCTTAATTTATATAGAACTACTACTATTATAAAAGGTAAAAAAGCTAGTAACTATAATAAGGCTTACTAAAGCTAATTTTACTACCTAATAAATACTAGTTATAAATATTTATTAACTTTATAACTAACCTTTTTACTAAAATATAGGATTAGCTATAGTTCCTTATAGTTATTACTAATTAACTTTTAAAGTATATTTAGTTAAAGGTAATAATATTAATAAAAGCTAGGGTATATATAAAATAATTTAAGTATTACTAGTAGTGGTTTTATAGGTTCCTTATATAAATTATTATAAACTATAGGTTAGATTAGCTTAGTAATTTTTAGACTAAGCTTTATAGTAAGGTTAGTATATAATAGTTACTTTCTACTATATATTACCCTTAGATAAATAGTAGTATAGAAAGGGCTAACTAAGAAGTATAGGCTATATTATATATAATACTATCTTTTTCTTAGTTTAAATAGCTAGATTACTTACTAGCTTACTAATTAGTATTAAATAATAAGGATTTATTAGTAACTAGGATAAGCATAAATATAGTACTCTATAGGTTTAATATAGCTATAATTTAAGATTTATCCCTTATAAAGCTATTTACTATATTAGTAAAGGGAAGGGCTTAAGCCTTTTTATAATATTTAAAGAATAGTATAAATTTAATATAAGCTATAATAGCCTTTATCTAGTAATAATAGTAAGAGAATATAAATAGTAACTATAGGCTAGTGGAGTAATTCTAGGTTAGGGACTATATATAGCTTAGTCTTTATAATATTAAGATAAACTATTCCTATAAGAAGTTAGATTAGGTAATAGCTAAATATAAAGTGCTTAAAGTACTTATACCTTTAATAGTTAAATTAGATATCCTAAGGGAACTATATCCTATTTTTTATATTAACCTAATCTAGTGTGTAGTAATTAACATATTACTAAGTTAAAAACTAGTAAATAAATATTTACTACTAAAACTTATTATAATAAATACTAATAATAATCTTATAAAGTATTAGATAAAGGATATTCTTATAGCTAAAAATATACTAGGCTAGGGTTTATACTAGAATATTTTAGTTAAATAAAAAGGTTATATATAGCTAACTTAGGAACTATTAGAAAGTATAATATATATAAAAATACTTAATTAATTTAAATTATAATAAGGTAATATATAGATAAATAATAGCCCTAAAAGGGTATATTTTAATTTAGCTATAATAAACTAAGTTCTCTAAGTTCTCTCTAGTATATATATACTTAAGCACTAGATTTTTACTATAGTAAAAAGTAATTAAAATAAGAGAGGGATATTATTAGACTTCTTATAGGGTTAGTATACCTTAGTAATAATATAAGCTAGCTTTATAATAGTTTTAGCTATTTATTAAACCTAGATATTACTAGCCTCCTAGGTAAAGATAAACTAGGTTAAGTTATTATTTATAGTCCTTATACTATAAAAAAATTTAGTAACTAGGTTATTATAGCTATAGTAAGTAAGTATTATCTAAGTAAGTATAAGCTACTATACTTTAAAGGTACCTTAGGTATAAGCTATACTTATAAGGAAGAAAGCTAAGAATTAGGCCTTAGCTAGGTTAATTTAAGCTATAGCTAATATACTATTAAAATACTTATAATAATAAATAAAAAAATTTATAAGAATAGTATATTATCCCTTACTATTAGTAAACTATAGTATAGCTAAAGTCTTAATAGCTTTACTTATAGCTAAAAAGGTCTTAAGATATTTAAAAATATAATAAAGTTTTAAGTTAGTATTATATAAGTACTTCTCCTAGATATATATATAATAACTAGTATAGTATAAGGTATAGGCTTAGTTTAGCCCTAGAATATAAATATATTTACCTTTATTCTAGAGATTATTTATATAAGAATTATAAAGAAAATTATACTTCTTATTATTAGAAAAGGCTTTTTTCTTAAAGTTTTTTTCTAAAATATACTTACTAAAATAAGTTCTTTTAAATAAGGTAAGAAAAAGTAAAAAAAAAGAAAAAAGTATTTTAAAGGTAAGTTAGTTAGTAAAAGAGATAATACTACTTATAATAAAAAGTAAACTAAATATAAAAAAAAAGCTTTAAGGTTATAAAATAATTAATAAATAAAGGTAAGAAAGATATAAAAAAAGATATTATAATAATATAAAGGTAAAAATAAATAAAATAAAATATTTATATTTTAAAATAAATTAGTTAAGCTCTAATTAAAGTATAGGTTTTTTATATTTATAAATAATAGCTAAGGGTAAGTAAGGGTAATATATTATATAATAAAGGGTTAGGTAGTTAATAATAAAGAGATTATTTAAAGTAAAGTTTAAGTTTAGTAAGTAATAAATAAAATATAAGATTAAAGTAAAGATAATAAACTAAATAAGGTAAGGAGATAACTAGTAATAAAAGGCTATAAAATAAGTAACTAGTATTTTTAAGGGTAAAACTAGATTAAAATAAGGTAGTTTTATACTAAAAAATTTTTAAATCTATATAGTAAAGATATAATCCTACTAAGGTAACTTACTAGCCTTACTAAGCTACTTATATTACTTTATTATATTTTTTAAGAGAGGCTATGTAATAAAGGTTTATATTTAATATATACTTACTTTTTAGTAAAAGAAAAAAAAAGTAAGTAAGAGGGTATATTATAAACTTAAGCTATAAGCTTAGGTTAAGTCTAGCTTTAAAAAGTATATATACTTTATATAACTAGGTTAAGGCTTTATATAGACTATATATAAACTATATATAAGGGACTATATATCTAGATGCTATATAACCACTAGTGTAATTCCTTTTTTCTTTTATAAGAATAATATTCTTATTCTAAACGCTTATATGCAGTAGCCATAAGGCTAGTTCTTAACAATAGCTATCTATAGAGCTAACTAGCGTAAATAATATATATATAACCTTAAAAAATTAATTAGCTAATAATTACACTTTATAATAGTATATATATTATATATATAGTATATATATAGGATAATATATATATAAGTAAAAATTTATACTTTATAATTATATATACTAGGTATATACTAGGAAAAAAATTATATAAGTAAAAAATTATACTTTATAATTATATATACCTTATATATACTAGGTATATGCTATTCTACTAGTTATAAGGCTCTACCCTAGATACGAGATTAACTTTGTTGCAGCCGAGATTTACTATGTGCCCCTGTCATGCACCTCTCTGCTGGCAGGGCAAGGGCAGTGATGAATTCGTCTGGCAGGTACGCACCCGTACGGACCGTAGTACTTGCTTGGCACAGGTTTACATGCACATAAACAAGGATCAGACGGGATCCCTGGTCGCAGGTAACATTCTATGTAGGCGCGGGGAACCAGGGACCCATGTTCCGCCTCCTGGATTGGATTTCTTCCAGAACAAATCATCGAACGACTTGTGCATGTGTGGCGCGTGCGTGGGCGCGTGCTTGTGCGTCCAAATTTCAAGTGGTTGCGACCTAGCAACACCAGAACTGCTGACATGCACGCATCCCATGGCCAACCCAAACAGGGAAAAAAATATATATATAAAAAAAAAAGGGGGGGGGGGGGGCAATGTTCAGTCGGTCAATCTTGTTCTGCACATGGCATCAGATGCATTCCTTCGCTCATGTCTCGACATTTCTATATCCACGTGGGATTTGCGCCTCCACGAATGGTGCTCATGTACGGATTACACTGCGTGTCTCGCTCTTATGACCCGTGTCCGAACCGAGGCAGGCGGACATGATCTCGGGAGTTTCTCCTCCGCTTTGTTTGCCGTTTCGGGCGGAGGAGCTGTGAAGGGGGGAAGCCGGAGCGTTTCTCTTGCATTCTCTTTCCTCTTCGCAAATCGGCCGATTTGAATTGGACACGGGGCGGGGCGGCCCCTCCCCCAGAACGCCAGTTCTCTATGCATGCATCTATCATCTCCCTTGCAACGCCCCTTGGTGAATGTACGTACATCTTGTCTTCCCATAACGTCGACCAACACGGGGGGAATCAGAATTTCCCCTGCGTCGACCTCTCGTTGCACACAAAACAAAGACGATCCGCGTCTTTACATGCCTCTTTTAACCGCCCTTTCACATCAATCATATGTCGTGGACAGCGCTCAGTCGCTTCGTGCCGTCTTGTCTCCCTCGAGGTAAATCTCGGTTACTGGGTCTGAGGGGTCATCTTTCGTTCCGTCTCCCAGCTCGGAAAGCACGCCCTGGTTGTCCCACGATGTGCTGCCCTCAAATGGGCCTGCTGATGCCATGTCCGTGTCTTGCTCCGACAGAGCTCGACCTCGATCGTCTCCTGACGAATCAAATTGTGCATCATCGCTACCGCAATCTGCTTCGCCAGAGCCAGAGCCAGACCCAGGCCTGGGGTCGTCCTCCAGATTGGTGAAGCTCCAGGCCTGAGTCATGTCCAACGGCTTGGATCCCGCCGTCTGATAATTGCCATCGTCCTCAATGCTACGACGGATGGTACTGCTGTTGTATGCGGAAAGTCCGTCATCTTCCTCCCCATCCTCATCTTCACCGCTCAGCCCTCGTAATGATGTCACAGTCGTCCTGGTCGAACGCTGCTGCGCGGCATTCTCATCGCCAGACTCGTTTGCCTCGTTGTCCGAGTGCTCAGCGTCAAACTTTTCAAACATTTCCTTGTATCTCGGACCACCGAGAGGCCCACTGCTCCTGCGACGGTAAAAGAGCAAATATGCGGCACTAGTAATGACTGACGTAGGGTCTGATACTACGTGCACTGAGGAGTCTGAAGATCAAAAATCAGAAGGCTTCTCAACGATGAATGTGCAAGTTATCAAGTAAACAAACGTACCATTGTAGTTGTACCATCGCCCATCAACAAAGTTTCTGGCGTATGCTGTGTAATGTCCGCCTCCTAGACCACCGTAATGATCATCCACGGCAATCAAGTCGTAGATCTCGGCCTTGCCGTCCTCCTTCTGAATGACTCTTGAAGTAAGATCGAGGCCTTCAATAGGGAAGTCAACAAGAACATCCAGCTTGTCGCGACGCCATCCAGAGCTGCTGAAGCGTTTGAGATGAACCACCAAAATGTCCGGGGTCTTCCACAGGTCAAATATTTTGCTGGCTCTTCTATGCTCTTTGCATCGAGGACAATACCACATGTCTTGTTCGGAGAGGATCTCTGCACGCTCAAACTCGTCGAGACATTCCTCAAGTGTGATGCCACGAGTGCGCCGTGAAACTCGTCGACGTTGGACAGTCTTCAACGCAGGATCGTGCAGGGTTTCCAGGTCCACAAACGTCCGGCCTCCCTGTGCTGCATCAGGTTGCTTGGTGCTGTTTCCAAACACCGTGTCCCATGCTTCTTCGCTCCAGTCAACGACAATGCCCTCAAATAGCCGGATCAATGGTCCCCCGTCAGCGATGGCGGGCGGCATGGGCTGGGGAGCTGCCGCAACTGCTCTCTGCGCGAGTTTGCTTGTTCGGGATTGTTTCTCACGTCGCTGGGCCGCCTTCTTCACATGTGGTCTGTGACCTTTGGACTTTTTGCGGCCGCCAGCACCGAACTTGGTGGCATTTTTACCGGGTCGACCGTGAAACTTGGCGCATCGTAAGCAATCTGGTATTTGCAGCAAAGTGGGAAAAGGGGATGCCAAAAGGGGAGGAAAGATGAGCAGGAGAACAAGGGCAATTCATACCTTGACGACAGGCTGCGGGTCCTCTTCGCTGGACTCCTCCATCATTCTTGTATGTGACAACTCTGTTGCAGCAGCTTGCCCCTCCTCTGCCTCTGCCTCATCGCCGCTCTCTTCGTTCCCGGAGCCCGTACCGTTGGAGCCTTCTGGGCTCCCCTCATCACCATCCTTGACGCTAGGCTCGGGAATGCGGTCAGCGAGCTTGGGCAGGGTTCTTGTATTATCGACACCCGACCATCCGGTGGGCACAGGACCGTCGGAATCGTTTTTGAAGTAGCACAGCTCAAAGAGGTTCTGCAACTCCGGATTCAGGAACACGTTGGGGTTGGTCCACTTTGGTGCCTCCGTGTTGAAGTGCTTGAGAATCTTAACCACATGGGGGGAAGGGCTGGCGTCATGTTCGGCCGCTTCTTTCATGGTGATATCAATCATGTCATCCTCGCCTTCGACGGACTGGGCAGCAATCTTACTGTCACCCGAAGAATCGGCGTCTGACGCACTAGCGACAACCATGTCTCCATCGATGCCATCAGAGGCGTCCGATTCCTGCACATCCTTGAACTTGGACCACGTGGAAAATGTAGCAACCTTTTGCAGAATTTTGCGCTGTATAGCCTCATAATTGGAAGCCTCCTCTCTCGTCAAGGTGATGAAATGTGGCGGAGATACGCCTTCGGCTCCGCGACCCACGACTTGCGGTCTTCGATGCAGAACTGGCACCACCATGTTGTCACATTCTTCTTCATCCCATTCAGCCGACTCTGGCGGAGTGTCAATATCCAACATGGATCGAAATTTCCTTTGGCGTCTCTTGCTGGGCCAGTTTGTGGGAACTGTTTCCAACTCGTGGATCGTCGGTGTATCGGAGTTCTGGATCTCTTCCGAGACATCTTGATTGTTGTCATAGATTTTGAAGAATTTATCCTTGAACTCTTCTGCACCCATAAGTCGCTCAACAGGCACACCAGTTTTATCAGAAACGAACTGCTTGAGCGACTCGATTGAGCTGTGCTTTGATAGCTCCACCTCGATCTTGACGGGAACGTCATTGAGAGGGAAAAACTTGACGGATCTCGACCACATGTTTTCCAGCGGCAGTGGGAGGGTCAGGTTGTTGAAGGGATCAAAAGTGATACTGATCTTGCCACACTCGGGGCACTTCAATGTGGACTTGTAAAGACCAGTGAAGAGGTCCGCAATGACTGAATCGTCTCTGCGACAGGTAATGTCCCATACCTCGTCAGCCATCTCTTTGATGGCCGCCGGATTATTGATCATGTCGTCAGTAGAATCAGGCTTTTCAATGTATGGCTTCTTCTTGACCCTGCTTAAATCCTCCTGGAGAGCGTCCAGTAGGAACCCCAAGAACTCCTGAGAGTCTTGCTGGCTCCAACCTGAAAAGGTAGGCCGACAGCGGCCAACAGTCGCCTTGAAGTCTCGAGGGCTGACGGAGCCGCGGCTTTCTTCGTAAATCTCGCGCAGAAGACCACCATAGGCACTCGCTACCCTGCCCTCGAATCCGAGCACATTTGTCTTGTTAATCTCCTTGATATATGACTCGGTCAGGAAGTACTTGGTGAGTTCTTCAACACTCCGAACACATTGAAGCGCAGAGTTCATATAGCATGTATTGCCAAGATTGTGAAGTCCGACAGCGCCGGTACTCTTGCCGTGGCGCTTCTTCTGCACCCGGCCACGTGTCACGGGACCATCAGGTGTTGGACTACTTCGATTGCTGTTGGTCTTGGAAGACATTGCGCTGACGGCAAGACGAGGCGGCCCAGCCTTCTCGGTTTTGAGGCGGCCCGTATAGTTGCTGACGAAGGCATTCCCAATTACCTCGTCCAACACCAAGGTCTGATCAGTCGTCAAATCATAATGTCGCAGAGTGGACTGACCAGTGAATTTTTCATTCGCAGTGCAGTCGATTAGCGGCACAGAGGCTTTTGAATCGCGAACCTGCGAGAAGGAGGCAATATCGACCAACAAAGTCGGCCAGATGGGCCGGCTCGCTGCTTCGCCTTGTGCTCGCCCTGGAGAGTCCGGGGGCGTGAGAGCAGACGAAGAGTCGGGTTCTTGATTTGTCACCTGTACTGTAGCTGGGACGGTAAAAAGGCGCACCTTGCGTTCCAGGTTTATTCCAGCAAGCGACTTGATTTCCCTCAAAAAAGTTTGGGCATGTGCAGTCGAGCTTCTAACCAGGACCAAAGGGGGTGGGTTCTTAGCCTTGAGGGACTGTTCAATGGGTATGGCGCTGACATCTGACCAAAGTCGGTGAACATGGAAGATTGGCGGGTGAAATTCGTAAAGAACATTGGCGGGTGCCTGTTTGCTATCGGCCGTGTTGACGGCTTGGCGGGCAATGAGTTCCTGACCCTCTTTGATGCCGTACCAGTCCATGACTAGCTTCCATGCATCTTCGGGAAATAGTTCAAACGACTCCAGTCCAGTCCCGGGGACAAGGCGTACGAAATGCTTGCCGCTCGAGTCTTGTATTACCTCTTGCACAATGTCTGAATTGTCGACTGGGCCCAACGGACGAGAGCCCTGCGAGTCTGTTGTCTCAGATTTGGACCCAGTTTGCAGAGCAAGAGCCTTATCAACCCAGGTCCTTGACACCAGGTAGGCCACGCTGCCTTCCTCCACCGGTGCATCAGCGAACGCTTTGAGCAACCTTTTGATCATCTTTACTTGTTCCAACAACGGAGGAGGTGCTACATTGCTACTGTCAGTCACTCGCTCACGTATTCTTGGTGCGGTTCCTCACTCTGAACCCATCGGTAGAATCATCTTACGTTGAGACGATGGCGCTTCCTGCCCATTCAGATCGGGAGCATCGAGACTCATGGCCCTAGGAAGCTGGCTTGACGAAACATCCGTCTCTTGACCGCTGTGGGAGCTATCCGTCTCCACTGCACTGCCATTCTTGCTGGGAGCTCCGCCAGAGTCCATACTCGAAGCTGTTCTTTTCAGTGGCGAGGAGGACCGATGGGGCAGTTCAGCATCGCCGTTCATAATGGCCCTTCTTGAGACAGAAAAGGGTGGCTGGCTTCTGCCTGCGAACCTAGCAGAGCCAGTCTCGTCTCCTCCTTGATCACTATCGAGAGACAGCTCAGCGTAAGCCGAGGCGCAGGGTGAAGAGGCAACAGATGACGCGTAGTCGGAGGAGACGAGGACGGCGGCGTGGGTTTGCAAGCGCGGGGGCAGGCTCGAAGCGGGCAGCGAATCCGGGCGTAAGTAACGAGGGGCAGAGGCGTCGTGAACGAGTCCAGAATCGAAGGATTCGGCGGCGGCGAAGGAGAGAAGAGGATCGTCGTCGGGCTCGCACGAGGGCAGAACGGAGTTGGGAGAGGGTGAGCTGGTGGATTTCAAATCTTCCTTGGTCGAGGGTGACGGACTGGCAAGCTTTCTCTTCTTTGAGGAAGACGTCTTGACAGTGAGCTGCGCGGGCAGCTCGGAAGCAAAGGCTGATGGATGATGCCGGCGGAGGAAGACGTCAAGTGTCGTAGGTGAAGACGCGATGGAGAAGCCTCAAGCATCAGTGAACAGCCTGGGGCGAATTTTGGCGGTGTTCGTGGGCAAAGGGGAGCAGGAACTGTAAGAACAGGAGGAATTGCAGATTGGATCAGACCAACGGCGTGCCACCCAACAAGGACAAGAAAGAGGGCGGGTGCAACGTAATGAATGGTGCGGGTCCGTAGGCGCCCCACAGGGGTGACAGGGCTGGACTCGTCTGGCAGAAGGGAGAAGAGAAGGGGGGGGGCCGACAACTTGAAAATGGAAAAAAAAATTGGATTTTTTTTTTTGAAATTGAAGCAACCCCCTCCTACCCCAACCCAAGTTGGTGAGAGTCGCCTTGTGGGCCGCCCTGGTCCTTTGACTCTCTGTATCTAGATGTGCCTGCGTCGCAAACATGACGTGACATGAGAACGCAGTTGACGTCTCATTGTCTCATTGCTCACGCAGCCTGTTGTCTCCTGAACGGTTTTCCCCACTGCACGGTAGCGGGACCTCATTGGTTGGCTGGCCCTGACACTCTCCGGCGTTTCGTTTTTCTAAAAGTCAAGTCTTGAACTCAAGTCGGCTCGTGCGGATTCATCACAGCTAGGTGAACGAGTAACAACAATGCATTCAGTGCTCTATACGTGTTCCAAAGCCCTGTTGGACTGGACCATGACGCTTTTCTATTCAACTAGCACTGCACTCACTATACGCCAGCTACTTCATCATGCAAAATGCACGACTCATTGCCGAGTCCAACAAACTGTAAGTCTAGCATTCACCATGCTTATCCAGTATGCTTGGCAGAGCCTTCTGCAAACAAACCTCCTGCTTCTTGTTGCCGTCGCCGGTGCTGTCTGTCCATACGCAGCTCTTCTCCCACAAGCACTCTCGTCCTGTACACGTCGACATTGAGCAAATCGCACCCACGGCACATCGTATATATTCATTGGATTTTTTTTTCATCCCCTGTTCGTCTGTCCCAGATGTTCTTTGCTTTGTTTGAGAATCGTCTTCTTTGACATTTGTTTCCCCCTTTGTTGTATGTTGTGTTGAAGCCGCCTTCACAATTTGGCGTCTGATTCTTCGAACTCGCTAATCTCCTTGACGGGCCGAGCACCAGAACTGGCCAGGAGACCGGCCTTGTATTGGCGCACGTCTGTGATCTCTTGGGCTGTGTCAACAGCAGAAACGCCACTGGTCGATCCATCGGCCACCTCACTGTGCGCAGCCTGGCTTAGCCCGATTTTCTTGATGTCCTCGAGAACTTCCTTTAACTTATCAGAGGCAAGAGGGTTCTCGCTCTCCAAGTAGGCCCGAAGGAGGTCAATGCTCTGTCGTTTCTCTTGCGGTACATCCTTCAACCCATGCTCTTCCAAGATGTTGATGATTTTGGTGTCGAGCTCGCCTGCGCCACGGGCCTTGAGGTGAACCGAGATTCGCGCGCGAGTGGGCGAGGAGGGGCTGAAGTAGGTGTCGAAAAACTCCTTCATCTCTGCCTTGGTGAGGTTCTTGACGTGGGCTGCGTCTTGTTGGGCTGTTGTCCGATAGTTAGTCGAAGGTCAAGGGACTTGGAGGTCCTTCTATAAACACCCATGTGCAGGTGCGGTGATATTCAAAAGAGAGGGGAGGAACTTGACTAACCTTGTTCAAAGTCATAAAACTCGGTGGAAATTTGAGCCCAGTGAAGTGAGGATTCCTGGTCAAGATTTCGCAGCTTCTCCAGTCGTTTGATGATGAGACTTCGCTTATGGCCTTCGAATTCGGATTCACTCATCTTGTCCAGCATATTGCCAAATTGTGTCAAAAAAGCCTCGATGCGTCCATCGAGGTACTCGGGCGACTTTTCGCTCTGAACCAGGAACCGAAGGCCGCAGGTGGTCGCAAAGTTGCGCAAGCCTGAGAATACAATGTATCCAAGTTGTTCCTTTGTTCTAAGCTGATCGAAAGCAGGTTCGTGAATCATCTGGTCGACGAGAAGAGTTTTGGCTCGAACCTGACGATCACCTCGATCGCCGACGTAGAACCAAGATTCAATGCAGTGGTTGACATTGGCGGGATCTCTGAGGTCTTTCTTGTATACAAAATTGGAGCCACGGGGAAGTATGAGAGATCGGATGATGGGCCACTGAGACCGAGGCAAAATGCGGGGCTTCAACGTGGACTCGACCATGTCTGTTACCTTTAGGGCATCGCCCCTATACATGTTACCATGTGCATACACCTCAATGTACAGCTGCGCCAGCATCTGCTTGTGGAATAGGCCAACAGCTTCTGCGGTAATGTTCTGGAGCTCTGCTGCCATCTCTTCCACAACATAGACTCGCTCTGAGTTGAGCCACGACAAGTAGTCGCCGACTTGCTGGTATGATGACTGGAGCTGCCAGTTGTCGTAGCCCCGTGTGAGCCGTTCCTTGACGATATCGAATCGATCGTTCTTGATACCGAGGTCTCGGATAGTGACAGCGACTTGCTCTAGCAAGACGGGCAGTTTGTCATTGTATCCAGAGATGTCTAGGAATAAGCCTCGCGAATCCAGGGTCACCGTGTATTGGAGACCCGCGAGCTCCGCATCATAAGAATACTCCTCAAGCGCGTCTCGGACGAGCTCGGTGAAGAGCCTCGCCTTGACGCTGTTCTCGGCGGAAGCAAAGATGATGGGATTCTTCAAGCTGACAATGACATTGGCTTTGGGGACCCAGAAGGTGTCGTCCTTTTTCCACCAAGTGCGAGCACCGTCATCGTTGCGCAAGACACGCGGGGCCAGAGCAGGCTGCGCAACCTCCTTCTTCTCGACCTCAAGCTTATTAGGGATGAAGTTGTTCTTGTGAGGCAGATGGAGGTCTGGGAGCCGATCGGCCTTGGACATTCGAATGGCTGCTTTCAGCTCCGTCATGAGCTCCTCGGGGATCCTCTGGAATCGGTACTCAGTCCCGTACCACTTCTCCTTCTTATCCCAATTGCCTGGGAAGCTACGGGAGACAATAGTCATCTTGAGATTTTCTGGTCGCACCTTGTCCAAAGCCCTGGCAATGGCCGAGGCGTCAAACGTCCGCAGCCGGCTATGCCCGCTGAGCAGCCACTCGCGGGGTAGGGGCTTCTGCATCACGGAGCTGGTTCGGCTGGTGAAACGACTTGCTGGGGTTTTTTGTCGGAACTTGAAGTCCACGTCAGCCATGCCCTTTTGCTCCTCGAATATCCATTCTTGTGGGGGAGACTCTCGCAGCATGGCGACGTATTGAAAGAAGATTTTGGCAATTTCTGGATAATGTTTCAGACCCTGCGATTGAGGTTAGCAGTTGCCCAAGGTCTTGTTGGAGGCGAGGCAGAACACAAACCTCCTCAGTCAACCTGACTTGAACGTCAAAGATGCCAGGCGTTCCAGGGCAGACGGGATATGCGCCGGCGGAAAGGCTATTAGCCCAACCCTTGCTCTTCACATATGACATGATACTTCCGGGCCCTTCATGGCCGATCAGATGGCTAATATATCTGCTCGGCTGGGATTCGTAAAGCGCCTCCTCATCGATGAAGGGAAAGATGAGGTTCAGCTCTCTCGAGTCCATGACAGGTTTGGCGAAGCACTGTGTGCCGAGGTCGGCCTCACGGAATGGCTCCTCATCCGTCCATCTGTTTGGCGGCAGATTCTTGTTTTCAATACCCGAGAACAGCTCGACAACCCACTTTTGTAATACATCCAAGGACTCGCGGCCGAGGACAACCAGCTTCATCCGGTTGGCGGAGTAGTGCTTGTCATGAAACTCGATAAACTTTTCGCGAACGTTGATGCCTTGCGATTCCGGCAATGTCTTGAGGACCTCCAAATTGCCCGTGGAAAAGTGACAGTACGGGTGCTTAGGGTTGGACAGAGACTTCTCCAGCTGGTGCAGGCGCCATGTGTCGTTCTGCAGATTCTTCTTATTCTCCGAGTCCACGGCGCGAAGCTCTCGGTCCAACGTGCTCGGGAGGAACAACGGCTCAATAAAAAACTGTGCGAAGCGGTCCAGGGCGCCACGGAGCGGTGAGGGATTAGCATCTGAAGGGTTTTCATCATTGGCAGGTTTAGCCGCGACTTCAAAGTAGTAATTAGTAGAGGTAGAGGCGGTGTACGCATTGGAGCTACCAGAGTTGGCCGACAAGTATTGGCTGTACTCATTCTCAACAGGAAACTTCTTGGTGCCCATGAAAAGAAGCTGTATTCATCAAGATGGCACATCAGTCAATGGGTACATACGATAGGGTGGGCATGAGGACCCGGATGGGTTCATCAACTTACATGCTCCACGGCATGGGCCATGCCTGGCATTCCATCTTCGTCGCTGAAGTTTCCGACATTGACATCAAGGGCGGCACTGGCCTTGTCGGTCTCGGGATCGTGGACCAGCAAGGCCTCCAAATCGTTCTCAAGACGGACAACGCGGTAATCACGGTCATCGAGGGACGGTTTCTCGAGGGAATTGGTCAAGAGCACGACCGGCGCATGACGGCCGGTCTCCATGCCCGAGAGCTGCGCGGGAGGCATAGTATGGTTGCGACGAGTCCCAGGCCACAGAAGACGGGATGCAGGACGGGATGCAGGACGGGGTGCAGGACGGGATGCAGGACGCAGAGGAGGGATTGAAGAAAGGGTCCTGGCCGGCGATGGGAAGGAATGTGAATTTCGCAACTCGGTGCCGGAGGACAGCCGGTCCGTCAAGTTGTTGGTGGGGTCAAAGTGGTGGCTGCGCGCGTGCGGGCGTCACCAGTGGTCGATGGGTCTGTGCGACGGTGTGCGTCCGTAGGTGTAGCAGTAGTAAAGGTAAGTACATGTAATGGCATGCCACTAGTGAACGAGATGCCCCCCATCGGCTGAGGACGATGCAGAGAGGCGATCTGGGTTTGGCGGAGGAGGTGGTGCCGGCAGTTTGGTAACGCGAAGGAGGGGGCGAGGGAGGAAGTGGGAAACTATGATTAGGCAGAAGCTTGGTGCTGGCTGGCTGATATCAGTGCTATCATGTATACGTCCGTAAAAGCTGGCAAAACCGCCGGTTGGAAGAGGTGCAGTTGGCAAGGGACGCAAGGGACCCAAGGGACCCGTTGTCTCTGGGCCGACCGCCAATGTCTGAATGGACGGGGATCGTTGCCGTTGGTTGCCTTTGCCTTTGATTTTTTGTCTTTGTTCTTGTCCTTGTCCTTGTCCTTGTCGTTGCCGCTGTCGTTGCCGTTGTCTTTGTCGTCGTGGCCGAGGCCGTAGCCGCTGTGGGAGGCGTGAGGAGAAGAACAACGACGATGTGTTACATGGAGCGCGGGTTGTAATGCCGGCCGGCAAGACTGATAGGTCTGACAGTGCGATGAACAAGTGCAATCAGGCTCTGACTCGCACACCGACTCGGAACTGGGCGTCGACAAGTGGCAGGCAGAACGGACGTGCTGCCAGGTGCGGTGAGTGAGGAGCAGCAGCAGCAAAGGAGATGCAGACAGACAGACAGACAGACAGGCAGACAGACAGACAGACAGACAGACAGACAGACAGCTCTTGTTGAGACGGCTCGTTCAATGCTCCCGGCACAGAGCAGAACAGTGATTGTGTCCCTTGTTCTTGATCAACAAGGGCAACGAAGGAGAGCGATTAGAGATTAGAGATGGCCAGGTTACCCTTGTCCCAAACCGGTGTTGTACGGAAGGAAGCATCACAGCCAGGGGGTCGCCATTGGATTGGCTGGCTGGCTGCAAGTTGCAACGTCGCACAATACGAATCAATCACCAGTGCAACATGTGCATGTCTTCTTTTTGCGAAGTTCTCGTCATGGCTTCTGGCCTTGGTGCTGACAAGTTGATCCCCCCGGACCCTGACCCAACTACGCGCGTACTACTCTGTGCTTTGTGCGCTGTATTACGGAATACCAAACTACTGAGTACGACATATCGAGCACGCACTGGGCCACATGTTCCGCCCGTCCGGAACAAGGAGGGTGCGGCCTTGCAGATGCGGCTGAGCGCCGTCACGCACGGAATTTATGTACTTGTACCATCACATGTACCATCATCGCCAACTTGACTGAATGCATGTGTGCATACGATGCACGGCGCGTGCACACCACAAGCTCGCAAACAACCCTGTTCGCGCTACCGGTACGTCACCCGCGCCATCAAGTGCCATGAAAACGACATATAACATATCATCCGTGGGGACATCCATCAATCATTACCGGGCAAGCGCGGCATATTGTTGAATCCCTGCCGTCTCGCCTCGGGAGTTCTTCCTACTTCAACCGGCAATCCCTTGCTTCATCTGGGCTGTGTCTCTACATGCGTCGATGAAGTCGCAGTCGGGCTTTGAAACTGTTTGCCCGGCCTTATCGAGTATCACGAATGCAACACCTCCATGCAGATGGTGTGCATATTTCTGAAGCTCCAAATGGTCACATGTGTACCAAGCCATCGACTGGCTCAACAGCGTAGCTGGGCTTGAGGAGTCCTCGACGGTGAGCATGATGGACTGAGTTTCATCAAACTTTACTTAGAAGTATTCTATACTTATCCAAGGACAAAGTCACTTTGAAGTGATGGTTCTGGGAGAAATTCTCTGAAATGATCTGGGCGTACATGCAATCCAATCACTGGTTTCCTCACTCGAGTGCGAGTGTAAGTAAGCTGGGAAACTCAGTGTCAATACGTTTGCACGCATTTTGAACACAAAAGCGTCGGAAGACTCGTCAAAAAGGTGATGAGATAGCGCTGAAAGTTGCCCTCACGGGCTATTCTCGATATGTTTATGCCGTCATCGGCCGCACCCGCGTCTCTTGTTTGTCATTGTCACACCGGAACCTCGTTCGTGGTTGGGTTGGGCCAAAGATTCAGTCCTTTGTTTGCTCGACTACGCGAACCTTGAAACAAGGCCATCGTGCTCAAGGATGACTCTGCGAGGCTGCAGACCCTTGTAGGCTTGCAAATAGCCAATTAAGATGGTTACTTTGTGGTTTGGTCTCAGAAGACGAAAGAGTTCTCGCATCGTGTGGTCCATTATCGAAAGTTACGGGCACCAAAGGCTCAGCTAACTAGGCTTGTTTATTCGCGTGATCGATCGATCTTATTGCTGGTCTCCATGTGGTTGTGACGGAGCCAAGCAGCCCCCCCCAAAAATGGTCGTCTATTGTCTGCGTTGCTTTAGGTTTAGCCACTTCTTTGATGGTGAGAGTGGTTCATGCAAATTCTACACCCGCTTACCATGAGCAGGCTTGCTGGTCGCAGTCGATTGTATTTGCGGTATACATCTCTCTGGGTATTGGTTTTGAAAGCTTGCCAATGAACAGTGAAGAGGCCGCAGAATCATCACCAAAGAGCATCAAATCGAGGCTTGTGCATGACTTACAATGCTGCTCAGCATGTCGTTTAAAAAGCAAACGTCATGTAGTTCAATAATTGCCCTGACCCTAAACCCGCCAAGACGACTACATCGATCCGAGGCCGTCTGGAACCTGTCGCAGCTTCCCGGTCCGGTCAAAGGTTGAAAAAAGATAGTTTCTTTCAAGTCATCGCTTTGTGCTTGAGTCATAATTATGCGGAAGACACATGAAAAATATGGAGAAGTCAATGCGACTCCATGGCTCTTTCAGAAATCTCATAGCCGAATCCAGAATATTATGCTACGACTCCGCAACTTCAGCAGCAACACAGCCTGACACAAACTAACACTTGCTGGTGCTACTTATTCTTCGGCAGGCGTGATATTATCAAGTAAACATTGCAAGTCGAACATCAAGTTTCGGCTCATGACCTGTTTCGGGCGTTCTTCTTCGAGCAGTCCGATGCTTTGTGGCCCGTTTGTTGGCAGTTGTAACACTTCATTGCGGTCGTATTAGGCGAACTCTGGGTTCCGAATTGCCCGTCACCGGCTGAAGAAATCGAAGTGAGATTGTTCAGGCGGACCTCCTTCTTCTTACGCTTGTCTCGGAATTCTTTGGCCCGAATCGATTCCTTGTCACTTCTTGACCGAGATTGTGAGCGCGATCGATCAAAGTTGTTTGATGTATTCGAGTTAGCATCGGAAGGTCTATCCTTGCGCTTGCGATTTGTGTTACTACCGTCGTCTGCAGAGCTGGGACTCGACTCGTCGGTTGAATCAAAAGTTTCTTGTCGCTTTGTCTTGTCAACACTGTTAGTACGTAGCCCTAAAATTGTCTTGTTATGATATGGAAGTGACAGCTTACACCTCCATTCTGCTCCAAGGGTTTGGTAGATGTCCGTCCTTCAGCATAGCTGTTCTCGTTGTTGTCGTCAGAGTCAACATCGCCGTACCCTACATAGACAATATTCAACGGGCGCAACTGCTTCTGACTTTGGGGCTTGTCAAGTCTCGTTTTCAGAACCCAGTGGCTATCCGCGGCAGAGTGTTTTTCCAAAGCGGCTTGACGAGTGGCTTCCTGATCGTCGAGTGCTGCTTGAATCAAAGCTTGGTCGATGTTGGGATCGATGCGACCTGGCGCCGGCGACTGTTCAAGTTTTCTTTTTTTCACTGATGGTGCATCTGAATCCATTGATCCAGCAGATGACGTTGATGCTGCCGCGCGCTGCATAAACTTCATCGTCAGAAGCCTTGACGAAACTCCTTTGGGTGTTTCTGGTGCCATGGTGATATAGAGTTGGGGTTGTTGGCCGAGGCAGTATTCGCGTATGGCGCCAAGTTTTAGGAAGAAGAAGTCACTCAAACACACATTCACTATGAATTCGGCAAAGCTTGTCGACGCTCGCAGTCAAAGCCTTGTACTTGGTGATGATGCAACATTTAAGTAGTGGGTCGTGTCCAGCACTTTTTCTTTCTTCGCTTGGAAAGCTTTCGGAAGCCGATTATTCCGGCTGTCACACTCCTCAAGCGGTATCTCCTCCAATCTCACGCTGAGGGATCCAAATGGGCAGCGAATTCCAAGCCGACGACAACGATCGAGATAATCAACAACCTGTAAAACATGGCGTCCTCTCAATTGAGATCCTTTGGCACTTTGGCGTGCCACATGCGTGTCTCCCGACGCGCATTCACAACCACCGCTCGCCAATTCGAGGCTGCCGTGCCAGCCAGGTCCCGAACCGAAACCACTCCTGCCTTGAGCGAGGATGCGCAGACCAAGCCGATCAATCAAGCGCCCAATCGGGCTGACATTTGGTCCCGAAGCCAGAAGCCTAGATCAAAAGCTATGACTGGTCCTCGATTTGAGCAGACTGATTTCGATCTCCAGGTGAATGACTACGAGCCAAAAGACTCTTGAACCAACGACGCTGACCGTAGGCTAGCCCCAACCATTATCCGCAATCGAAATGCTTCACAAAGAGCCTGTTCGATGGACACATGATCGCGTCGTGGCTTGCGACGGAGGCGGCGGTCCCGCCGGTCACCCACGAATCTTCATCAACACTGATAAGCCTGAAATCGCATCGTGCAATTACTGCGGACTTCCATATGTATGCCTCCAAATTTCCTTTACTGGAATGATTTCTTCCGATGAAGGACTAACGAAGAAACAGGCCAACGAGCACCACCGGAAGCACCTCGAATCTCTCCCCCAGACATCGTATCCCCTATCATGATTGCACACACTTGGTAGTTGAAGACGAACCGGAAGACGTGGTTCAAACAGACAATGCGAGATTATAGAAGGATCACACATCGATTAGAGGGCTATTGGGTCATTTGTCTTCCTCGCATTCATGGAACTATGTAAATTTGTTTTTCTTTTGTCGAGTAGCTGCTCGGTTGAACTGACTGCGTCAGGCACCAGGGTCAAATCATGCGCCCCGAATCACAACGAGTGCCCGTTTCTTTCATGCTCAATGTACCAGCAACACCTCTGAGTGAACGTCTTATCTGCTTTTTTCCTACATTTGTGTCATAAGTGTTTATAGAGAAGTGTTTCCGCATACGTGGTTCATGCTTCTTTGAACCCGGAGCTCAAGACAGACCTCTCCTGAACCGACTCGATCAATATTCACCGAAGTTGGCTCATCAGAATTCGACGACATTTCAGAAATGGTAAAAGGAGCACTCACATTTCCCTATCTGGAGTAACGATCCTGAACAAACGATTGTTCAGAGTGACATGTGCCGACGTGTTGCAATACATAAGCACAGCAACATCTCCAGCCACCATGTCTGTCCACCAGGTATTAGGTAGGACCCAACCTTTTTGCTCTTCCAAGCCCCACCTGATCGTCGTACATCCTATCCCACCACCCAAAGCTGGAAACAACAAGAATGCCTCACCACTCTTCTTCTCAGCGCCTGTCCCCCAACACAACTATAGCCCTCGTCTTTCTCCTCTTCATCGCCTTCTTTCCGGGTCTCTTCCATAGCATCTGGACTCTACCTTTTAACATATTCCCCCTGTTTCGCACGTCCTCTGAAGGGTATACGGGCACCGGCACAATGACGTGGTTCCAGAAACAATTTACCCTGCCCGCCAAGTCTCGCGGCTCCTTCCTCATCACTGATCAGGTCGTTGGCGCTCTACCTGAGATTCGAAATTACAAGGTTGGATTATTGAATTTGTTCATGCAACATACGAGTTGTGCCCTGAGTTTGAATGAGAACTGTAGGTCATGGTTTCGAGTTGTTGGCTTTTTTATATGTCGTTCATCTGTTCCTTTCCCCCCCCCCCTCTCTCTCTCGTTGCACGTTTCAGTTCCACGCCCCATTGGAAAGACTTCAAACTAAAATATGCGCTCAGGGGATGAGGATGTTCGGGCGGATATGAGTGATGCGCTGGACCGAATTGCCCCCGCAGAAGGCCCCAAAGGCGAGGCTCTATACCGACATGAGTAAGACTCGTCTAATCCCTTCTTTTCTGAAGATTTGCTAAAAGAAAATCGCATGCAGTGCCGAAGGCCCAGATGACATGCCTGTGAGTGGAAGCCTGCCGTTGTGGGATACAAAGTGAGTTTCATGGGCTGACCTTAATCTACAGGCTCACATCAAATCGGCTCTGGTCGGAGCCAGTGTGACCATACCAATTAAAGATGGAAAGCTTGTGCGTAAAACCCACTGTCAAAGACGCTGAAAATCGTTAGGGACTGACATACCTTCAGGCTACAGGAACTTGGCAAGGCATTTGGTATCTTGAGTTCCGTGCCAGCAAACACCAACGCCGTATCATGGCTACCATTCAAGGAGAAAAGGCATGAGAGTATCTTGTGAGAATTTAATCAATAACTGGTGCCCAAACAGAAGCAGCGTACGGCAAAACATTTGAGCTCCTGAGTCTATTATACATGTCTGTCCACCATGTGCGCCTAACGCCGTCGCGTTGCTTTGTTCTTTTTTTTTTTTCCATCCCAAGTCAGCCTGCCTAGTAGCTATAGTGTCCCGTTCTCCTCCTTCATATCCGTATCGTCCCCGGCTAGAACCTTGGTCTTGGGCACGTAGCCATCTGGTGGACCAACACCCGGTGTCATAGCAACTACGTTGCCGTCCTCATTCACAAACTCAAAGTTGTAGCGACTCAAAAGATGCGGAATGGCTGAAAGTTGTGGTCCGTAGCGAGCTGTGTTGTCGTAGAGTTCGAAGAGCGGAACGGCGAGCAGTTTCATGTTCTTCGGGACACTCAGCACCTCTGCAAGGCGAAACACGTTAGTAAATGACGAGGCAAGTTGTCAACGGAAGTAATTTCCGACTTACTCGTTTTGGGTAAATGAATAAAGTATAGCTTCTTGCACTCCTTGGGCCTTGTGACATGTGCTGGAATAAAAGGATACATGAAGGTCTCAAAGTTGGGCCTCCACCACTGAGCAAGACACTCGCCGATTTCCCAATCTCCAGCTTCCTCCCCCTCGCCGATGCGACCCACGGGGGCAAGTCTCTCATCGAGTCTGAGCTTGAACCCTTCCTCTTCGTCGTCCTCTGGCCGAAGATAGTCGCCAGGCAGCTTGAAAAATGCATTTGCGATTTGAAGCATCAGAATGTGCGGGTGGTTGTGTTCATGACAAACGAGGATGCCCTCACACGTGCGCCGCATGCCATGTTCGGAGAAATGCTCCTCAAGACGTTTCAGACGGGCGATGACAGAAGGGTCTTCTTCTGGCTGCGTCTCCTTGACGCCAAAAGTATAGTTCGAAAGGGGATAGAGAGTGACTTTGCCGGGTTGCTTGGAATTGAAACCCTGAGGGACGGTGGGCGGCTGCGCAGATTGTAGCGCCGATGGCGGTATCGTGGACATTTCAGATGTGATGTATACTCTCTAGATACCTGAAAGTGACTCCGACGTGGGCTGTTAGTAGATAAGCCTGCTTAGCAAATGATGGACGGGCAGCCTTTGTCGGAGAGCCGTGTGTTGTTTCGCGCCAAGCTCGAGCATGTCTGGTACATAGCTCTCGTGAATCGTGGCAGGTGGTGCCTCTGTCAGGAAGGCGGTGTGGATCCTCCTGGGGATCACCAAAGCTGTTACTCCGTATAATAAATTTCAATACTAACCCCCAACCTAACAGAATTCTTTCTTGTGTAATACTTGTGTAATACATAGTCATGGGCCTAGGATGACTAATCTATGAACCTGTAACTTCTTATCGCCAACTTTTGCTCTCGCCTCACAGCACCCCGCAGCCTCAAAGCTTGTTCCCCCACGCTAGGTCACATCCCGTGTCACACCGGGAAGTACTGCAATTCTTCTTAAGCAATTGCTACCCACCGGCAGCCAGTGGATGTTGTTATAATCCGTAGAGCCATTGCATCTTATCATGCCCTCTCTTAACAGGCTGCAGGTAGTATCACAGCTTTATCTGTTCTTTTCCGGACAAGGCCGCATTTTATGCATTCTGTGCATGATGGTATGGGATTCTATTCCTACTGTATAGGATAGGCTCCGTATTTACTGTAGTCAGTTGCACGTGGTCCATTGCATTGCATTGCATTGCATCGGCAGTGCAGGCATCACGTGGACCGTTTCTGACTGTTTCTGAGGGCGAGAGCTCATTTGCGTGGCGATGGAGCACGATTCGCTTGCTCACCTAGGGTAGCCTGTAGGTATGTGATTGTATGTGATGGACTTTTTCTCAACGAAACAGGGCTGCTGAGGCACTGAGGCACTGAGGCGGCAAGTGCCTGGCGTGGAGGTGGGTGAGGCTGGAAGTTGTGAGGAAGCTGCAAGGCAACGTGAGCTGCTTTTGGGGTTGCCATCTGTGCAAAAGACGGTAACCGGTGAGCGGCGAAGGATGCCGTGGCACTGAATCATGCATGCGCCATGGTCGCCGCCCTGCATGTACTCCCAGTGCCCTCCATGTATGTAATGATTATTATTATTAGTAAACCAAACCAACCGTTGGCAGACTCATCCACCACTGCCAGGACCAGACACGATGGAGTCAAGTGCCCGTCAGCCCGTGTGCAGAATGCCACCCACCAGTACCAGGCCTGGATAAGGCTGACCTCCTAGCAGACCAGCTAAAAAATGGATGACTGTCATGCTCCGTACTCCGTACTCCATGTTCAGAATCAACCCTCCCATGCCTCCCTCCCATGCCTCCCATGCCTCCCATGCCTCCCATCCCTCTCTCATCCCTCCCACCACAACAGGCTCAAGCGGAGAGCAGCAGCAGCAGCCCACCAAACTCCAGGCAGCCAAGGTACCCCGCCACCACCTTCCGTCTCCGGAAATCGCTGATCCTTCCACGTCGCCCATGCGAACAGCTTTGGTTCGTTCCAATCCCAAGAGTCTCCGCGTTGCCAACGTTTCGCCATTTCACGAACCATCCTTTTGGCCGCCTAATCTGCCTGTTGTTGAAACATCTGCCGGTGCAGTGTCTTGAACGACAAACTGCCGCCTGCTTTGCTGCGCAGTCAGCGGCTGCTGCATGCAGACAGACACCGTCACCATTATGTGCACCGAACACACCAATCGCGGTGCGCATCCTGAACCGCATACCGACCAAGACTCGGCCCAGTCTCCAGAACAAGACCTCTCCGTCTCATCTGCTTTAACCGTCAGCATCAAATCTGCCGACGACGCCACATCCTCGATATCCTCAGACAAGAGCGACTCAAAACCCCCTAGAAGTGCCATGCGGCGAACATCTAGCATCTCCAAGATCCCACAAAGCCCGAGGCGGGTCCGATTTGATTTCATGGGCGAGGAAGTGCTTCCAACCTCATCTCCCCAGCAGTCTGCCTTCATAGCCGCCCGTATTTCATCACCAGAACCTGCAACTAATGAGGCGGATTGTGCTTCGAATCTCGCGACCGATCCAGGGGAGGATGAGGAAGAAGAGGCACCTCCACGCAAAGTATCATCATCCGATGCCCTACGTGCTCTCTCAAGGGCTCCTTTAGATGAAGATGGGACTGTCTGGACTGTCGTGAACTCCGACTCGGAAGAATCTGCGACAGACGGGTCCCAATTCGCGCAAAGTCGCCAATCAGAGAATACTGATGCCTTGCCAAAATCAAGCGCTGCGGCCACCTCACCTGGAATAGAACCGAAATCAAACACGCTCAAAACTAAAATACGCTTCAAGAGTGCTGTATCCAATACCGTGGCGCAAAACGTGAATAATCTAGAGGATGACTCGACCGACGATGAGGACATTCTTTCCATGGCCAAGCATAAAGCCCCGCCATCACTTGCATACCGAGGGCCAGCGGTGCTATCCTCTTTACTTTCCGATAAGAAAGTTGTGCCATCTCAGTATAGTAGCCACGATGCAGAGCCTTCAAATTCTGAAAGAGCAGATATGACAGAATCTCGCGATGAGTCCACTTCACAGACATTTCGAACAGCGAATGAGAGAGACGATGACATGTTCCTTTTCGAAGAAGACTACCTCGAATTGCCAAAGCGAGGCTTCGAGAAAGAACCTGTAGGACCGGAACAGGAACAGGAACCGGAACAGCCAGAGGAGGAATACTCAGATCATGAGATCTCAACAGCCCCTGTGCGGCCAGCTAGCCTCTACGCAACATCCCCGGCTGTTGCGATTCCCAGGAAAATGGGGCATGACGACGAAGGGCTTTCGACTCCGTCAAGGCCTAAATTTCAGGCCGGTACTGTCGGTTCTTACAAAGGCCGGCCGCTCATAATGCCCGTGATGCGAAACCCTGATATTCTGGAGGAGATCCACTCCTTAGAACCCGTTAATCCCGTCGTGGGGAGCGTACATGATCGCAGTCCAGCCGACGACTTCAAGTCCATTACTGCGCAGGAATCCATTGAGCAAAGACTAGCTGCTAGTGCTCCTAGGAGCTTCAGCGAGCGCCTTATGATAGAAGATATGATGGAAGCAGCGAAAGCAAGTACGAGAACGTCGGGAGTTCGGCAATTGTGAGCTAACCATTTTGTGTACGAATTAGTGTCTTGTCTCTCTTGACCACTTCTTCTCTTTTTTTTTTTTTTTCTTCATTCTTCTCTTTGATTATTCACGGGATTTGGTCTTGCGGTTTACAGCGCTTTGTCGAGAACAAGGAATAATTCAGGGGCACACGAGGGAACCCAGCGGCATTCTTGAGGCGTTAGAATTTGTTTACTAGGACGGAGTCTACACATAATATCGGAAAGGGCAACCATTGGCCAATTCGTCTAGGCCCAGGGATTGTTGATGTGTTGGCAGGAAATCTAGAGCGGCCGGGTCTGGTTGGTACTTGATGGTTCATGAGGCAACGATTCGAAAATCGAGCGGCAGTCCCCCCCCAACACAAAAAGGCCAAAAAAATTCAGCAGTGATAGATGCAGGTAGCCGATTGCTACAAAAGTTAAAACTAGGCTCATCAACATGACTATCTCTCGATTTTGCGACTTGTAGTTGGAGCGGTCCCATCATTCATGGACAGCAACAAGTACTCAGTATATCGCTGTAACGAGGTTATCGACCAAGTGACAGCTTAGTGGGCTGGTTACGTGATCCGTACATCGCATGCAACCTGCAACCTCAGCAGATCCCTGGACCTCGCCACCAGATCAATTGCAAGATTGCCACGGCACAGGGTATATATCCTCTCTCTCAATCGCTTTCCAATCAAAACTCGGCCGCAATGGGTGGTCTCAACTTGGAGATTTTCAAGGTACGATTATGGCTACGCGATTCGTTGACAGCGAGTTCCTTTGGTTCCATTTTTTTTTTTCCCATCTGACCCGAAAAATCGGTACGACAAAACAGTTTGGCATGTATGTCATGTTTCCCATCGGGACCATGTACTATTTCGGCACAAATCTCGACAACCGATTCTCAGTACAGGGGTTTTGGCCCAAGCCCGAAGAATGCAACAAGTTGCCTCGCGACAGAGAGGAGGTCAAGGCCGAGTACGAGCGGATTGTGGCGCGACAGAGGTCTCGTCAATCGTAGCTGCCTTTGGGGCGCTGGCTCGATGATAAGAGTAGGGGTTGACAGATTCGGCGAGGAAATGGCGGTGAGCTTAAAGAATGCCAAATCTCTCTGCTCATCTTCTTGTCCGCAACGGCTCTGATGTGCTTTTGTCTTGACAAGCAGGCCCCTTTGCTGCCCCGGCCCCCGGGGGACAACATATGCTTTAATGAATGGGAGAAAGTTCCGGCAGATCCGGGTACGTGAACACGCAGCAACGGGTTTTTGAATGCGCAGCAGTAACTAGGTCTAAAACGGATAGATGTCTCTCTATATGAGTCTGAATGTTTTCCTATCTCCTTGGTGGCCCGTAAGGCCCCGAATGCGCATGTAGCTGTGTACTCGGCTGAATCAAAGGCACAGAGAGAGGATTATGAGTCGAGACGGACTCTGGCTATTATCTGTTTTCAGACACTCATGTAAATTTTGAGTAGGCGTTAGTCTGACAGTCGGCCTCATTTGAGCTGGCAGAGACTAAGACTTGTCACAATAGTATATAGTTCATGTTGAAGTTGTTTCGTCAGCAGCACTAGAGTCCTCGGAGGTTCAGCTGTTCAGCTCATGTGTCTTGGTAGGCTTCTGCTACCCCAAGGTCTCATTCACTGATGGCATAGCTTTAGCTTAGTGGGCTTTCCTATACCTTACTTCTTTTTCTAAAGCCAAGGACATCAACAATAAAAGTCACTTTGTCAACAGAGACACGACGTCGCCATGGCCATTCTCTTGCGCCAGCATGAGTGGAGTCGCTCCGTCTTTGTCCTTGATGCCAGTACCTGGAGCAGGTTTCTGCGAAAGCAAGGCTATAACCGCTTCAGGGTGCCCATTCATACAAGCCAGGTGCAAAGGCGTCCGCATGTTTTGATCGGTCTCATTAATGTCGACGCCCCAGCGCAAGAGCCTCTCAAGAATGTCGATGTGTCCATTCATCGCGGCATGATGTATAGCGCCATCTCCTTCTTGGTCTAGCTTCGCACCGTCGGCCCCGTGGCTAAGCAATGCTTCGAGGATGTCAAGAGTTCCGTTACCAGCAGCGTGCCATAAACATGGATTGCCATCCATGTCGGCACCTTTGTCCAAGAGATGCTGGGTAAGTTCTAGATTCCCATTGCCAGCTGTTATGCTTAGAGGCGTATCGTCCCAGGCTATACAGTCAAGATCAGCACCGTTTTCGAGCAGAACATCAATAACTTCCTTGCTGCCAGCATCGGCGGCGAGATGGAGAGCCGTGTAGCCTTCATTATCTCCAGCTGAGACGTCCGCTCCATGTTGGAGAAGAAGCTTGGTGACTTCTAGATGGCCTTCGGCAGCAGCGTTGTGTAGAGCATTGCGGCCGTCTTCGTCCACGTCTGATGGATCCGCTGAGTAGGATAAGAGAATTGTAGCTGCCTCGCAGTCGTTTTTGCTGGCGGCAACGCACAACAATGGGCCATGAGGACTCATTTGCCGGGCATTTCCACCACTTTTCAGGAGTCTCTTCATCACTCTGTGCTGGCCTTCTATGACGGTATGAGCCAAGGCGTTCCATCCATCGGGGCCCTCAGCTGTCACATCAGCTTTTGATTTCAGTAACGCCTCGATCAATACTTCTCTTCCTGTGTCATAAGCGACATGTACAGGTTGGCGTCCCTCGTCGTCCACCACGGTCAAATCAGCACCGGAATTTACAAGGAGTTTCACCACCTCCACCTTATTCTCCATCAGTGCGTCGTGTAAAGCCGTTGTCCCCTTCCAGCCGCGCATATTGATGTCGGCGCCATTTTTGATGAGTACGTCCACAACGCTTGTATGCCCTCGGCAGGCGGCCGCCGATATGGGCACTTTTGGTGTTCCAGGGTTTCCGAGTTTCGGGCTGACACCATAGTCAAATAGTAATTGAACAAGATCCGCTTTGCCTTCAGAAACTGCGTTCTGGAGAAGGCCAAGCCCAGTAGCAGACCCAGGGCCAGCGGCTGATCCAATTCCCTGCTTGGCCAACAGCTCCACGGTTTCCACGTTTCCATGGTAATGTATCGCCAGCTGAAAAGCGGTGAAATTACGGGAATCCACGATTGCCGGGTCGGCGCCATGGTCAAGAAGCAACCTGATCATGTCTGGGTTGTCGTGTACAGCAGCCATCTGGAGTGCCGTTCGGTTATCCTCTCCACTAAATAGCTGGGATATGTCGGCACCATTTTGCAGCAATATCAAGGCTATGTCAACTGCGTTAGACTCCGCTGCAGCGATCAAAGGAGATTGTCCGCGACTGCAGGTCTGGTTTGGATTCGCGCCTGCTCTGAGCAGCAATTGAACGGTTTCTGCATCGTTGCCTCGTAACGCTGCATACACCAAGGCGGGATAGCCTGTTTCGTTTAATTCGGACACATCGAAATCATAAGAAGCTAAGAGTGACTCTATCATACGCGCACGACCGAGTTGAGCTGCCTTGTGCAATACTGGCGGCCTAAAACATTCGGCGCCAAATCCGGCACGGGCAGCAACTTCGACTGTAGCTGGAGAATTTTCATGCACGGCCCAGAGAAGTACACTCCTGCCGCCGCCAGGGTCTGTCTGAGACTTTCTGTAGAGGATGGGGTTAATATGATCGTAAAACAGATAACAAGCCCTAGCGAGACGATTCAGATCAGACGTGGAGGAGACGAATTTGCTGATTTCGACTACGAGTTCAATCGGGAGAGTTACCGGCATTTCTCAGGCAGCAGGGTTCGCGACGCAAAACGGACGAATTCTCCACGTTAGAACAGGATGGAGAGGGAAAAATATGCGACAACAGTGGACAGCGACTGTGGAATCAAAGAATGTATTGATGATCACTGCGGAAGAAGATGTCTGAGACCTCGAGACTAAGGAGGCCTTCCTGTGCCTGAAATGTGAGGCTGCAACTGGCAGGACTTTGTTTAAAGTGGACCTCACACACAGACGAAAAAAATGTGTATCCAATGTTGAGGAAGGAAAGAAAGAGATAAGAGCTCGACGCAGCTAATCTCGCTCACTGGCGAGGGCGCAAGCCGAGCCACCATCGGGCTCAGCCAACGGACACTATCACGTTCACTCGTTGATGTTCTCAGTCAGCTTTAAGAAACGAAAGGGCTGCCCAACAGTGCATTTCCGTCTTCAAGAGTCATCCTTTATGCCTCGGTGACGATAGGCACAACAGGGTCAAGTGGTCAACGAGAGAACTTTCCACATCAGGTGCATGACCAGGGGCAGCAGGCTAATGACAGCGGGCTTCCTGCTTCCTATCTGGGTATAGCACAAAGTTCCATCTCATTTCTGACGAGTCAAGCTGCATTGTTACGAGGGGACGTAAATTTCCCACCAGAGCTACGATAAATGCGATCACAAGCGCGATGCGTGAATCTGCATCAACAAAACGAAGAGGGGACGACGAGGGTGATGCCTCAGATTTGAGGCTGTGATAACCTCAACACTAGTTCAGATTACTTTGGACAAATGCCTGACATATTAACATGGCCTACGCCTGTCAACAAACGTGCTGCGTTATTCTGCAAGAGAGGTTTTTTTTTTTTTTAAAGTACGAGGTTTACCAAGGAGATGTTAAATAATTAGATATCAAATTCCGCCTCTCGTCCGCCATTTCAATCCCGGCTCAAGTAGAAGCAAAAGTCTTGCCGTATGAACAATATCGGTGAATTCAAGTTCGAGCTACCCTGATGTTGTCATAGGTTTCAGCCGTCCCAACTACTCGAACACCGACTTGTAACTGCCGGCGTATAGAGAGCCGGATTGGGAACGAAAAGAACCATCATACAACTTCCACTCGCTCAAGTCACCATGGTCAAAATTGAAGGTGGTAGCGATACCGACACAGGCATATGCGGTGACCTTCAGCCCAGCACAATCTCCACCGACTCGAGGATTTCACTTGAGAAAGTCGTCAAGTGAAATACCGCTGGTCTGAGCAATGCCTTTGCAGGTATCATCTCCTTTCACAAGATGGAAGTTATCGCAGTCAGAGACAATGTTGGGCTGGGTTGGCTCCGGCGTAGTGATGCCTATACACAGATTTGATTACTCAGGATGCCCAAGAGTACTCCTGTGATAATGGCAGCCTTACCATTAGGAAGCCTGGTCGATGTTGCTGACGAAGATGATGTAATGGAAGCAGCAGCGGAGGAAGATACAGCCGTTGGGGTAGGAATAATAGTGGTGGTAGTGGTGGTGGTGGCGGCCGTGATAGGGTGGTCCGCCTCATAGCATCCAGCAAACGCAATAGTATCATTGAGCCAAGCACCACCACCCGGCATTGCATTCATAGCCTTATACCACCTTCCCGGGCAATAGGTAGCGAAGTCAACTGCCTCTGAGCGATAGCGCGACCACCATGACGACGCGGTACTTCCATATGCCGAGTAGGTTGACGAAAGTGTGGTTGGAATAGTGATGGCACACCATTGTGATTGGGCTGGAAAAGTGCACGTCGGAACGCCCTGAGCATTGGTACCAACAGGTGTACAGCCTTTAAGGAGTTCATCGCCATGATGAAGGAGAGCTGTTAAAAGCTCACCAGTTGGCTTTGGCGGGTCAAAGTACTTCTCAAGCACTTCAGTTGTGCATGGCCATGGATCTTGTGTGATAGTCGGACTGATTGTAGGCAAGATGGTATCGTATATAGAACCCAAGACTGTAATAGCCTGCGTCATGAAGCTCAGAGTGATCAACTTCATCTTGGAAAGCTGTGGAAGTGATGACGATGGCAAAAGAATGTGATGAGAGATGCTGCAACCCCGACGTAAAATTTCAGCTTGACGCGGGAAACCTGGGTATTTACTGAAATGACAGCAGATGAAATTTCTTCTTCAGGGGCGGCCAATTGATTGAGTCAATGTTGGTTTTCGCAGGTGCCAAGCCCGAGCTTCTTCTCCTTCATACCCACTTACATACGCGTTGCCCGTTACAGTCTAGGCAGTTGGAGACATGTCGGGAAAGAACGAACACTTGGAGAGTCTAGAGTCTAGAACGCAGCTACCCACATCGTACGATTAATTTTTATATTTTTTTGGGGGGTCATTCGTTGTGGCCAATGCATCTAATTTACAAGTAACATAACAATTACTGGCGATACTCAAACTTATCGCTATGTGGCACGTGACTCGGGCAAAGATGTGATCAGAAGGGATGATTGAATGCAAAAGAAGTGATTGAATTGATGCTAATTCTATCATACAAATAGAAGGGCAAAAGCTCCTTTTTTTTATAGAGAGAGCAGTTATAGTAAATCTCTTGTGCTTCTTGTTCGGTGCATTTCAGCTTGCCCGATACGGTCCTACGCGCATAGAGCGTACGATCGATCATATTCTCCGCGCGTACGATCCAACAAATCAGACCCTCTGCATAAATCAGAATATTATGACGGCGAGAAAACTCTCAAGATCAGAAGACCTTTTCTTTGAACCTTTTTTGGAGCCCATGAACCAGTAGTTCCTGGAGTATTCTATCGCTTCGAATTGGTTGAAAGCTAAGCCAGGAATGATGTATCTGGTGTTGTTATTTGCGTGGGCGGGCTGCCTCTCCCATACCCAAGCAGCCATCAACCTTGACGGCAGTCATGCGTCTGAGCCCGCGACGGATGACGATCCTTCGCCAATCAGCGATATCAATACTTATGATCCTGAGCAGTATGACTGCCCGTTACCATGCCGCGACTACGCCAACATGCACAGTTGGACTCCATATCTGTCTGTCGCGCGTCTAAGACGATGCTCCGAACCGATGCTTCTCCAATTCTCCATCACACAGCCCCTGGATGATCCCGAATCGACTATATACATACGCAGCTGCACCATCAATGGGTCTGGCAGAGACGGAACACTACGCATGAAGGCATCAAAAGTAGAAAACCCAAAGAAAACAAAAGATTCGTATCAAGGCGGATCGCTCAAACTGGCCCCTGCATGTGCTGCAGCTGGCACCGAGATTCAGGATAAGCTCCAGCTAGCAGCTAGCAGAAGCAGTCACCAAGGGAATGGGAAAAATGTCAGTGCACTTGTTCTCGGTATGGGTGAATTCTTCAAGTCCAAAGACAACTGCAACGAGAAATTTGTCTTCGCCTATCACAAGGAGACGGTTGCCGCTGTCTACATTGGAGCGAACCTTGGAAAAGCCACTGCAACTTCAGCCCTAAAGTCACTCTCTTCAACGTTCCAGTCGCAGAACTTGATCCCTAACCGAACGGTCACGGAGCTTTGCAGCCTGAAGCGTGGATCTGACCGCATCCTTGGTATAACGGTAGACACCTCCCGGAACCGGAACCTCGCTGCAGTACAGAGAACAGCCCTGGAGTGGAGTAAGGGCAGATGTGCGATCAAAGCAGACAGGGACCTGAGCACAGTCGGAGTCTTGGCTGATGTGAGAATTATGGAAATAGCGGCGTCAAACATTACATCAGCTGGTAACAACTCTACAAGAACTGCCCAAAGTTTGACGAATCGATTTTTCAAAAAGAACACATTAAATGCTCGGGATGTTTGTCGACATGTACAAGTACAGTCCGGCGATAGCTGTGCCGCGTTAGCAGAGCGCTGCGGGATCTCTGGAGCGGATTTCACGAAGTATAATCCTGGATCGGACTACTGCTCGACCTTAATACCTGGGGACTTCGCTTGCTGTTCCACCGGGGACCGGTATACACCCCCCGAGCCCGACTCGCCAAAGCCTGAAGCTGATGGCACTTGTGCAACACATCTGATTGAGAACGGAGACTCATGCAGTTCACTGGCTAAGCGTCATGGCATTACTGTTGAAGAAATTGAGAAGTGGAACAAGGGTAAGACATGGGCATGGACAGAGTGCCGTGATATGTTGGTTGGCTACAATATGTGTTTAAGCGAAGGCTCAGCTCCAATGCCTCCTCCTCAAGAAGGAACTGCTTGTGGTCCCCTTGTGCCTGGAACCAAGAAGCCAGCAAAGGGGACCTCTTTAGCCGACTTAAACCCTTGCCCGCTGAAGGCGTGTTGCAGTAACTGGGGTTTCTGCGGTGTTTTCCCAGCACATTGCGATAAACACGCCCCTGATGGTGGTGGACCTGGTACTAAGGAGAAGGGGTTCCAGAACACTTGTGTATCTAACTGTGGGAATGAAATCAAGCAAAATTCAGGCCCTCCCACGGAGTTTCAAAGGATTGGCTACTACGAATCATTCGGGCTAAGTCGCGATTGCCTGTGGCTAAAGGCCAAGAATTCGAATACAGATGGGACCTACACACATATCCATTGGGGCTTTGGGGAAATTGAGCCAAACACGTGGAAGCCTTTAGTCAACGACTCACACAAGCAATGGGAGGACTTTAAAAAGCTTGATGTAAAGAAGATATTATCCTTTGGAGGCTGGGCATACTCGACCGAACCAGCAACTTATAACATCATTCGCTCGGCTATTATTAATAACCGTGAAGCCTTCGCATCCAACCTTGCCCAATTTGTGCAAGATGAGGGCCTTGATGGAATCGACATTGATTGGGAATATCCTGGTGTAAGTTGAGAATCAGACTAATCATTTATACTGTGTACCTTTCAGGTACAAAAGTCGGCTGCCGTTACTTATCTAGGCTCGCATTGCTAAATCTACCAAACCAGGCACCCGATATTTTTGTGGGCGGCTCACCTATCGGCCAAAAAAGTGACGGCATTGCGTACCTCAAGTTTCTCACTGTTCTGAAAGAGAAGCTAGGAAAAGACAAATCAGTTTCCATTGCAGCACCGGCTTCGTATTGGTACCTGAAGGCATTTCCTATTGATCGTATAGCAGCTGTTATTGACTATATTGTCTATATGACATATGACTTGCATGGTCAATGGGACTATGGCAACGCCAACGCTTTTGATATGTGTCCTTCTGGAAAGTGCATACGCAGTCACGGTAAGCGGAAAGCCTTACTATGCTTCAATGTCTCTCGAAAGTGCTAATAAATAACGTGGGTTTTAGTGAACTTGACTGAAACTCGAAACGCTCTCTCCATGAGTAGGTTCATTCATCAACGTCAAGGCTGGTGTAAAATGCTAATTCTCATTGGCGCACATAGTCACCAAGGCTGGGGTACCGAACAACAAAATTTTTGTTGGAGAATCATCATATGGCCGGTCATTTCATATGGCGCAAGATGGCTGTTGGGGGCCCGATTGCGATTTCACTGGCTCCAGAACAAAATCTGATGCCACGCCTGGAAGATGCACCAAGACGGGTGGTTACCTTGCCAACGCTGAAATCAACGAGATAATAATACGTGGGGGTGAAGCCCAGATGTTTCATGATGACAATTCAAACACGGACGTCATGCTCTACAAGGGAGATTATGTTAGCTACATGACTCCCACGACAAAGGACACTAGGCGAGCAGACTGGAAAGGCTTGAATTTTGCTGGAACAATCGACTGGGCGGTTGATCTGCAAGAGTTCACTAACGACGACTTCAGAGACATCAAAGACGATAAGGAGACAAACGAAGATGGCGAGGTATGTGTCGGCGGAGAGGATGTGACTGCTGACTCGGGAGACCTGTGTGAGTTTACCTGCGAGTTGGGCTTTTGCCCGTCGAGCCTCTGCGAATGCATCAGCTGGGGTCAGCCACAGCCACGACCGAAAGAAGATCCTACCAGCGACGCAGTTGCCAATGATGTCTTCAATGTGGAGTTGAACCGCCTGTGCAAGTTCTCATGCAAGCACGGGTTTTGCCCAGAGAATGTGTGCCAGGCGACGCCCCCAGATTGGTCAATAGAGGAGTCACCACCCCCGGATGACTATCACTTCGATTATGACAACGCGCTATGGCAAAACAAAGCCCATTGTATAATTGACAAAGATCCCGATGCTATGGACGAGGCCAGGACTCAGTGCAAGAGATATTGTCAGCCGAAACTCGATGAGGCGGCCCAAGAAGACAGGATTAGTAATTACGGCTGTGTTGGCTGGTTTCCACTGCAAAAAGAGATTCCATGGCAGAAAACTCCAGGATACCAGTACGAAGTAGCACCTGGACAATGCAATTGCGACAATATGCTGGTCAATGAGCTTGCAGAGTTTGTCATGGACGCAATGCCTATCATTGCTCAGGTAAGAAAACGCAGTAGAATGATGGATATTCTTGAACCCTAGCAGGCTGACATATGAGCTAGGTTGGTTGCTATATTCTCATGTCGTCCGTCAAGCTAGTGCTCGATGTTGGTCTGCAGTTTGTTCCGGGCGTGGGAAGAGTGCTCGATGCTGGAATGGGTATGTATGACTCGTTTTGTTCCCTGCGTATATGATGCACTGTCCGATATCTGCCATCTGTCTCTTACTGCCCTTTCTCCAATTTTTGGTCTCCTCTATAAAGAGCGAACGGCTAACATGCAGTCCAGACATGGCCACCACGGCTGCTCGAATGGCATCGTATGTTTACCCAAAGGGTGAGAAGCCAGAAGATGCGTTCGCATGGTGGCTTAGTCCCTGTGGAGGGACCGATCTTGTACCGGATGATGTTAGGAGAGTTTTTGATATATTAAGCAATGTTGGCAATATTGGCAGCTTCAAGCCTCCAAAGAATGTCAAAAAGGCAAGCGGCAAGAAAGGTGATGATGGCAATCCCAGATCACCTTCAAGGCCTCGACCGACTACAGGAGGTAGCGGTAAAGGAAGCAAAGGCGGCAACGGAGGTGGCGTTGGCAGAAAGAAGAAGCAATGCCAAATCCCGTCTGGCAGGGTGAAACAGCGCCTGGGAGGTGGTCACACCCTTCGGCTCCTTAACTGTGATAAGGGAGGCAACACAAAGACGCAGGAAATGGTCGTCACGTCAGCCACGTATGCGGCCACGGCGACGAAGAAGGTCTTTGGTGCTCATTGCGAGGCGAAGTGGAACCAAGCTTGCCATCATTACAGCTCGGTCATGCGCGAGAACTCGCGTTGGAAGACGTTGGCCTGTCCCCAGGAGGCAGCAACAGTAAAGTTCAGGGTCAATGCTAAAGCTACTGGAAGGTGGCTAAGCGAGCACAGCGGCAAGGGGTGGAAAAAAGAATCTGAAAAGGACCGGGCCTGGAAAGGGCCATGCGATATGGACGAATATCCTCCAGCAAATCTACTGGGGCTGAAGGACCCTGCCAGGACCAATTCGGGAGTAGATAAAACAGGTCAAAGGGTACGCTTGCTGCCTCACTCTGAGAACAGGGGCGCAGGTTCTATGTGGAAAGGCACTTGCTTTAACAAGGCCCTCGGTGCTCTCAGCGACACTGAATTTGAAACAAAATTCAATGCGGCCAGAGGAAAAAAGACGGTAAACAAGAACGGAGTGCGACAGGTCCATGCGGCGATAACGTTGGATATATGGCCTCACTTTACAATCTCATCGTGGGGACAATCCAAGAATGTCAAGGATGATGGACTCTGGGATAACCAGTGCTGGCCGAAAGGGATTGCCGCAGGTGATCCAGGCTATGCTGTCTTATCTTTGGACAACTGGAGAGACAAGAACGCTGCAAAATACGACTATCGGAAGCCATATGTCAAAGGCACCAACGGATCCTGAACCAGTACTGCAGGACCAAGCGTGATAAAAGGGGGGGCCATGGGATCATGAGATGTGAATCCATAGTGAATAAATGCTCCCCATCCCTCCAACCTAGCGTGTTGAAACTCTGGACTCTACGACGACTGAACGAAGATGCCGTTTCTGAGAATACAATGACGGGGAATTGATAACCATTGTCAAGTTATTTACACATCTTTTGCCCTTCACCGCCGTGCAGACCATGTTGCCAGTGTGGAGGGGCGCCACACTGATTATGAAATTGGCGTCGTGCTAGGCCAGCCCTGCATGGGCACATAGTAAATCTCGGCTCTTACAAAGTTAATCTCGTATCTAGGGTAAAGCCTTATAACCTAAATTAAGTAAGTAGTAAAAAACTACTATATATGCTTTATATATATAGCGTATAACCCCGTGGCGTGGTGGTTACACGCTGTGGAGACCTGTTCCAGGTCGCAGGTGCCACAGCTACCTACACCAGATCTTGCCGTACCAACTTGTTTGACATGTTCTCGAGATATTGTTCAGCTCTCCCAACATCAAAATTGAATGCCAGACGCACCATCTCGCGAACCAAGCCCTCGTCTTGCTCCGGCGAATCTCCAAGCTTGGAGAAACAAGCATAGATCCTAGAGGCTGCGCTTTCCAGGACCTCTGCGAATTCATTTCCAAGAGGCACTCCTTCCTTTTCGAGTTTTGCCTCAGCTTCCCGGAACTTCCTACAATACAACTCCCTGGCATCGGCCTGCCGTGATACATTCTTGTGCGCGAGGTGCCGGGGATCACCTAGGATCGGTTTGATCCTCTCGTCTGGCCATAATAGTGGAAACGGCATCGGGTAGTGGTTAACTTGCCAAGGAGCAGTTTGAGAGAATTCCCAATCAATGACGGCCAAGAAGTTTAAATCATCATCAACTATAATGTTTTGTGTGCCAAGGTCCATGTGGTTGAGGGGATATCGTGCGGGAGACGCCTGAAAGAGTGTCGTAGACTGCACAATGTCCAGGAAAACTAACGCACCCAGCCTTCGGAAGTGCGACATACCTTTACCAGGACTGCTCTCATGGCAGCTCACCCGGTACAAAGCTGCTTCTTCAAGGGCCGTGAAGTACTCAATAGCCTTAGAGAAAGGCCCTTGTGACATCAAGCCTTCGGATGCCGCGGAAGACAGCTTATCGATTATGGGTTCTCCTGTTTTGGTTATACCGGAGATAGACCCAATCAGTGGATTCGTCAAGGTTGCCAGAGACGTCTGAATCGTTGTCCACTGAGCCATGATATGCTCCAGTTTTGCAAACTAGGACCTGTTGGAATCGTTCATAGTGATAGAAGAAAGATTCACTGACAGGCAATTTACAAAGGTCTGGCACAGTATCTTGTAGCGTATTCCCGCGAAAGCCCTCTATAAGCATGTAGATGGCGCCAGCATCAGTGGCGAGCTGGGACCCAGGACCTTCGTAGGCGTACACGCGAGGTACGGCCACAGTCGAGAGTCTCTGCCTCACAAAACGCATCGCAGAAACCTCGCACGCGATTGAATACTGTTAGTCCTTTTCATTCACTGTTGGTGGAGCATCAGGGTGGCGAGGCAATCGAACACGTGCGATGATAAGACTATCGTCCTCGGCGACCAACTCAAAACAGATCCAATACTGCCCTGCGGAAAAGGGCTCGCTCATGCTGATTTTCTGGCCTTTGATAAGCTCAGCATGGCGTAGAAGCACTGTTTTGTCGAGTTTGGCAATCAGGTCCTCGAGTCTTTTCTTCATGCCGTTATAGTCCCAACCCTCAAATGACGTCCATCTTTTGCTTGGCGTAAATTTCGACATGTCGAGTCTGTTGGATCCGCAATGCTGTGACGTTCAGTTTAGCGTGCTATGATAACGTGAAGCATTGATGAGACGGAGAAACTGAGAAGCTGTACGCTCTCGATGAAATCACATTACTGTCTCCTTCACCGCATGCGTTTAACCGCAAGCAGGCAGCTTGGACACCAGGACCCACCAACCTAGTCACTTTCTAGCACTTCAGTACTAGTTACATTGTCTATTTCAATATGGCTAGACCACACACCCTATGGTACAGGTACTTAGCTATTTAAGCGAGCGTCTGCACCCTCTTACAGGGTCGGGCAACTCAATCCATGCTATTAGTGGTCCAACAGCCCAACATGCCCTCCCCACACACACAACACGGCCTAACAACGCGATAATAAGCCCACTGACAGTCATTTACCCATCAGCTTCTGGAACAGCATTAAAGCGATTTGGCATTGAGCCAAACCCGGAAATCAACTCATTGCCTTGCTGTGCATGCGGGGGCGTTTGGCGGTGCCGCTTTTCTTGTCACCCCCTCGGCTAACCCGCCTTGCCAGCATGGTTTACATCATGGAGATCTATGCCGACGGTGGCTGCAGAGGCAACGGACAACCGGGAGCAATAGGTGCCGCTGCCGCTGCTTTCAAAAAAAGAAATGGAAGGTATTACGATGCATGGACAAGATCGTTACCCCGATATCCCCCTCCCACAAACCAGCGGGCCGAAGTCACAGCCATCATCCTGGCCCTGGAGCAAGCCCTGGAAAAGTTTGAAGGGCTAGACACAAATCCATATTTAAATGTCAACATCTATTCGGATTCCAGATATGCGATTAACTGTATGACGACTTGGATTTACAAGTGGGCCAAAAATGGGTGGTTCAATGCTGCAGGCAACGAGGTCGCGAACCGAGATCTTATCGAGGAGGCTTCCGATCTTGATGATAGATTGAGAGAGTTGGGAGACGTGGATTATATCTGGATTCCGAGGGAGGACAATCAGTATGCTGATAGATTATGCAATGAGGACATGGACGACCAATGAGTCTTTATCAATTAATCAGACTAAGCTGCAGTAGCAGAAGCAGACTGACATAATTTAGTGAGAATGGGCTGGTCTCCAACCAGCAAGACCGCCAAGATTCAAGCTGAAGAAGAGGAATGAAAGTACATGATGATTTCTATTAATACTTACATTGATCCTATTGTCGTCATTCTTTCATCCGCTTCACCATCATCCTCAACGTTAAGCTTTCCAAACCAGTCCCAGAGAACCTCACACGCCTCGAACTAGACTTGCGGATCTCGCCGAAACTGTAACGGTCCAAGCGAGTGTATTGACAACCGGCTTTTCATGCCCCGAGGCAAAAAAAAATCTTTCCGCAAGGCAATTAGGGAAATCTTATGGATTAACGTACTGACAGCCTTCGACTGAACTAGGCAAGAGTAAGGTCAAGGCCTTCTTTAAGGTTCTTAACAGTGTCTTTCGGAAGTGGATCCTTCTTATCGAAGGCATAGTGCCTCCGCTCCGCATTGCTCCATGTCGAGATGTCCAAGCCATCGCCTCCAATGGCACTCCTATGCGTCCCACGAAAGGCATACACAGCTGGGACACACTTGAGCCGGTAGTTCGAAAAGGTCCTCGCCCAACCCCATGGATCTTTGGCGTTCATCTTTGGCATTGCGAGATGGACGTCCTTGGAGATGTCCTCCACACCGGGCACGGCGATACCACGCCGACAGGCATACGACTGCAAATAGAGATCCAAGTTGCCCGCTCGTAACTTGAACATCTTTGGATTCAAAAGGTAAGTGTCCCCCAGCAGGCCTTGCTCCTGCATCGATTTCGCCGTCTCCTGGTATAGTGCCATCACCTAGCCCAAATTCTTAGTGTCCGTATCGTCCGCAAGCTAGGCCTTGCCGTCCAGGAGCCCAGGACCGCCAGCGCTGCGAGCACCATCCGAGTTATCTGCGCCGCCGTCTTCTCGATCATCTCTCCGTCGTCGGCCATATACATTGCATGACCCTCACCCACTAGCATAAATAGCGCCATGCCCTCAACCACTGCCCAGGCCTCACGCCACTGCTGTGCTTTGTACGCCTCATCAAAGTCTAGCAGCATATTCTGCACGACCTCGAGCGCTCCATAGGCCATGTGATCATTGAATGTGTACAAAGCAAATGCCTTGGGGCTGCGAAGGTTCATCATGTCCCCAGCCATGCGATATCTCGCCAGGCCAGCCCTGGTCATGGTATATGGGTGGGAGGGCGAGAAGAGTTATTGGCCAATAGAAACAACGCTATTTGCGGTACTTCCTAGCTCGTACTGATGTATAAGGTAATATAAGTACTGATAAACATCTAAGCTACAAAAAGTAACACGGCACATTTATCGCACATCTTACAACCTCACCGCATTAGCTGTACCACTAAAGGTCACTTAAGGTCAACCCTTTTTGCCGGCTGGGAAAAGTGGGTCGGTACGCAAGTGTAGCCTTACGTATGGGCCCTTAGCATCAAAGAGATTCGGAGGAGAAATGGCTTAGGTAATCAGAGTTGTATGTATCTCCTTGAGGACCGTAAGACTACACTTGCGTACCGATCCCCTTATCTCACCCAATAAAATCATCGCATTGAAAGGTACTTTCTATGCACTACTAAATTATACTATAGTATTTGTACTAGCAACTATCTGAGTTACGAATATTAACATACAATTTAGTAGTGCATAAAAAGTACCCTTTTTTCATTGGGTGATATAAGTGGGTCGGTACGCAAGTGTAGTCTTACGGTCCTCAAGGAGATGGGCATAAAAGAGATAGGCTAGCTATTGTGTAAAATATGTACTTCGTAGTAGCTAGGCCTGAAACGGAAGAGGTACCTCTATGTGTACCCACCATTTTTTATAATCAGGTACATTGTAGCACCCTTACACAAGCCAAGCCTGAGCTTCATCACGCCCCTTACATTGACGAACGACAGCTCAACTTGGGAGCTGCTTGCTCTGCTTGCCATTCGACACAAGAAAAATACACCGAAGTGGACGGCTCTGCCATCTCTTCAATGTCGACCGATCCGGAACCCGAAGCTCCAAGTGAGCAGTCTCCCACCACCCAAGCTCCCACTCAAGCCGTTGCCCAAGCTACAGCCGAAACCTCAACAGCGACCACTTCGACCGTTACAACCCCCGAGCTCGATCTTTCCAAGCTGCAAGCCTTGCTTACTGAACAGCAAGAACTCTTCCTTCTCTCGTTCGTATCAGATTTGAAAAGACATGTTCTGGGACTTGGCGCCGACGATTGTTCGGCGCAGCAGTTTTACTTGAAGAAACAAATCTTCCAGATCATCAACCTCGCAAGTCCTGCGCCATCACGAGTAGTACGGAACAATCTTGGCGAGTGCTTGGCCCATATATTTGGCAATGGAGACCGGAAGCTTTTGTTCGAGACCATCAGCGACTTGATCGCAATCATATCAGGAAGTAAACCGAGGTCAGATGGTGAGACTCGTTCCAAGCATGCTGCAGTCTCTTGTCTAGGGGATGTATTTGCTGCAGCTGGCGATAGTGCCATCGGCCTGCATCAACTAGCATGTACGTCCTTGCTCAAGTTGCTCAAGTCTGCTTCCAACAATGCTGGTCTGCGTGCCGCTGTGCTAGCGGCCATGGCCAAAATGGTGACAAAAGTGGAAATGAGCATGGACGAAGGCATATGTCGAGATATTTGGAAGCAGGGGCGGAATCATGCCGCGTCCGATAAGGGATCTTTGGTGGTGATATCGGCATGTCGATGTCTGAAGGCTCTTTTGAGAAGAACCTTGTACTTTCGGAACTCTGCTGATCTTGATAAACTGGAGTCTGCCATTCTCAGAGCAGTCGACTCGAATTCTGCCCTCGTCCGGCATGCTGCAGCGGACTGCTTTGCGGAGGCGTTGGCTCAAGGATATTCCCCCAGTGGAGGTAATGAATCCTTCAAGGGCAAGAAGACAAAACCCAAGTCGAAGAGGACCTCGACACACCCTGCAATTTCGAACATCAACGAAGATGATGACGAACTACCCCCACAGTCTGCTGGTCCAGCGCCGAGCGGAAAGCGGACACAAGGCCTTGCACTATCTCTCACAGAAATGCTCAAGATACTGTCAAATCAGTACGTCAAGCCAAGCACGACCAACAGAATGCGTGCTGCACTCGGTGTCTGTTATGGGAAACTGTTCCGTCGCCTGGGAGAGCGCACAGTGCAAGCCAAGTATTTGCAAATTGTGGAAATCTTATCCGTGGACATTCTTGAGCATCCAACTATTGTCAACAACCGCTATCGACTGTTGGCGAGCAGACGAATCGTCGACACAGTTCTCCATGATATTATTGACCGCGAGATACTGGGGGAATCCGGTCAAATATCAGCTGCTGAATCTTTAGTCAACAATGTCCTCAAAAACTACCCTCAAGCTCTTGCTGAGCGTTCCGAACCTTCTAAGCAGACCTTGATCGTTGCTCTACGAGCTGTCGCTTCTCTCACCGCGTCTCTTGGGTCTGCGTCAAACAGGTTTGCGGAGACTTGCCGCGACGCGTTGCTGCAGGTCCTTCAACATCCGAGCTACTCAGTACAAGTTTTCGCCTCTTTCTGCATGAAGACATTTGTACTAGCCTGCCCACAGCAACTTCTTCCATGTCTGTCCGTTTGCATGAACAGCCTCACCCGGGAGCTCTCACTGCTCAGCGGTGGCCGCAATTCCCCACGGCGTTGTCTTGGGTTTGCTCATGGGCTTGCAGCCACCCTGAGTACCAGCCCTGCTCGACCCCTCTACGGTTCCGTTGATATAAATAGTCGCGTTCTTACAATGGCCACCAATTTGTTGAAATCAAGCAGTCAAGCCGAACTACGAATCTCCAGCACTCAGATCCAGGTGGCCTGGATCCTCATTGGGGGTCTCATGTCCCTCGGTCCCAATTTTGTCAAAATTCACCTTTCTCAACTCTTGCTGCTCTGGAAGAACGCCCTACCCAAGCCTCTCGCGAAGGACAATACGTCAGCTAAAACTCTGCTCGAGGCCTCATTTCTAACTCATGTGCGCGAATGTGCTCTTGGATCCGTCATGTCGTTCTTGGAGTTTAACAGTCGTCTTTTAACGGCCGATGTGTCCAAACGAATTGCCGCCATGCTTCAGAGTACAACAGCCTTCTTAAAGACGCTGCCTTCCAAGAAGACTACAGAAGATATATCCCAGAGACTGACACCCGCTGTTCAGCTTCATGATCTCGACATGATGGTTCAGCGCCGCGTACTTCAGTGTTACATCAAGTTGGTCAACTTGAGTCCTGCTGGCGGAAGCGATGCACTTTTGCAGTCCAATCTGTTGACATTGGCCATTTCGCTTTTTGCAAACCCGGAAAATTACACCCCGAGCTCGCTGAGTGCATCGATCGCCAACGCCGCCGGTACTTTCGACTCAATCTGGGAGGTCGGAGACAACACCGGCTTCGGCATCACTGGCCTCGTGTCTGGATTTAATGTGAAGAGGCTTCCTGGTCAGCATGACTCATCCAACGACGGCGATATCGAAGTTCTTAGTCCCGAGGACCGTATCGATAACCTCCTCAAGTCACCTTTGTGTGGTAGTCTCGAGCATGATGCATCTGTGCTGTACATAGGCCGGGTTGATGATCTCTCCGTTTTCCCCGACCCACCTGCTACAGAGGTCATCAACAATGCAATTCAATTGTTCGCCTTTGCGTTTCCACTCACACCGGCCAAGGTCCAAGAGAGCGTTCTAGAACAAATCAAGACTTTTGCTTCTGCCAGTCTTTTACAAAGAGACGCTGGACGCAGGGCTGCCATCAACGTCAATGTGGCACTTGCCATCCTCTCGAGCATGAAAGTCGCTGTCAAAGAAACCCGCTCGCAATCAGGCAGTGTCGCAAATCTCGCTGTCGAGCGTCTACTACAGGACATCGTACGAGATTTCGTTTTGGACCAGGATCAATACGTGCGAAGCTTGGGATATGCATCGGTCGCAAGGCTTTGCAACATATACGGCAATGCTTTCACCAACCAAGAGATCAAGTACCTTGTCGATACTATTGTGGGCAACAGGGAGCCTAGCGCTAGAGCAGGATGCGCCATGGCCTTGGGTGCTATTCAAACCAAAGTCGGTGGTATGGCAGCTGGGTATCATCTCAAGACTATTCTGGGCGTACTCATGTCTCTTTGCAACGACCCTCATCCTGTTGTTCACTACTGGGCCCTGGAAGCTCTTTCACTAGCCTCTGACGCCGCCGGGCTCAGCTTTGCTAGTTATGTTCCCAGCACGTTGGGAATGCTGGCTCAGTTATACGTATCCGAGACTCATCATGCTGAAATTCCATCTGCTATCTCGATGAATCTTGAACTGGAACTCCCGACAGCGGCCGCCATAGCGAAATGCGTTGATTCGTTGATAAATGTGCTAGGGCCTGATCTGCAAGATGCTAATAAATCGAGAGATCTCATCTTCACGCTTGTGAACCACTTCCAGGATGAGGATGATGTTTTGGTCGAGAAGGCGGCGTTGGCTTGCCTTGAGCACCTATCACTCTATGCGCCTGGACAGATGCAGTTTGGTGAATATGTCCAACTTCTTCAAAAATATCTCAAATCCGACAATCCGACATTGAGAGATGCAGCGGTGGATGGCTTGCATAATATAATGAAACGAGAGCCAAAGGATGTGCTGCGAGAAGCTAAAGATGGGTTTGAAGAGTAACTTTGGTTGGTCCTTGATACCGTTCCTGACCATGAAGGCATCAGAAACATTGTGCGAAACTGGATGTATCAGTCCTGTCTCACTGAAACTACAGAATGGCTGCAGCGATTCCAGGCGATTTTGAAAATGACACGAGCAAAACCCGAGGCGCAAGATGATGGTCGACAGACTGGTGGAGTTCCAGATTTGCAAGACGAAGAAGTGGCGGGCTTCGCCGCTGCGACCGCCGGTACTAATGAGAGCAAAGATAACCCTGCGCCGTCTGAAGCAGAACCACTGAGGTGGCAGGTAAGAACGTTCGCCTTCAGTTGCATCAACGACGTCTTTGCAGTGATTGCCAAGGATGTCGCTGCCAACGGCGAGTCTGCAGCGCAGACGGCTTTACAAAACAAGGTTGCTGATGTGGTACGCATGGCTTTCTCAGCCTCCACGTCCAACGTCTTGGAACTGCGTATTTGGGGGCTGAAGATAATAGGCGCAGTTTTGAAGATGTTTGGCAAAACGCCCGACCCCGACTTTGAAGAGGCTATGCTCTTGGAGCAATACCAGGCACAGATCAGTTCGGCGCTGACTCCAGCATTTGCCGCTGAATCATCGCCAGAGTTGGCGTCCGAGGCCGTCAATGTGTGTGCAAGCTTCATATCAATAGGAATTGTGACAGATGTGGACAGAATGGGCCGTATTCTGAAGACTCTCGTCACGGCATTGGAAAACTTCTCCACGGACAATGAAAACGCAGGGATTGGAGAGCTGAAGGGGTTGAGTAGCAACGCGCAAGTGATGGTCAAAATATCTGTGTTCTCCGCTTGGGCAGAACTCCAGGTGGCAAGTACTGAGCAACAATACCTGATGGAGGTTCTCAAACCACATATTGGAACCCTCACACCCCTCTGGCTGGAGTCTCTCCGGGAATTCGCCCGTCTTCGATTTGAACCCGATATTTCCATGACCCTGGGTCCTCCGTCACTTGCAGGCAGTCTTGACACAATCTATGCAGCCTTGAATCGGGAAACGTTGCTCCGTTTTTACCAAGACTCGTGGCTAAAGCTGGTCGACGCAATCGCCAGCCTTATCGAGCAGGATAGCGAATTCGTGTTTGAAGCTTTAGACGGGAAGGAAGCTCACGAAGGGGCGCCGAACGGCAAGTCTGAGAGTTCTGCAATCAACTACCGAGATGAGCCCGTGGCCTTCTTTTTCGTGCTCTTCGGCCTGGCCTTTGAGGCTCTTGCCATTCGACCAGGTCAACCCGATTCTCTGGCGACAAGAGAGCAGGCGCTCGACATTCTCCAGGCTCTCAAAAAGATACTTCACCCAAGTGTCTCGGGCCACGCCATTTACAGACCCGACGTTTTTGCCGAAACCATGGACTTGCTTGATCGTCTAGTGTTGACGGATGGGCTAGATATTCAAAGTGTCATTGTTGACATTGCCCGCGGGCTCTGCGTGACTCACCCTTCCGCCAGACGGCAATCCGAAGACCAAGGAGATTTATCCGAAGACATCGATCAACTTTTTGAGCTGACACGCATCATTGTGCTCGTCCTATCCGGCCTTCTCCCAAACATCTCAGAGGGCAATCAGCCAATTCGACATCAAATGAATGAAGAAGCCATCATGCTCATTCGAAATTCTTTGGATGCTCTCGTCGATGCTGCAGAAGTGTTCCCGTCCATTATCAAGACCGACTTACATGCATGTATCATACATATCTTTGCCACCATCCTTTCCACCCCTTCTTGTCAGGAGCTGGTGGTTCCTCAGTCGCTGGTCATTCTGAAGCGTTTTGTTGCCAGCATGCCAATGGCATCATCTGGTAACGGCATAGACGATGGTCTGCCTCACCAGGCTCAGATCCAAGGCTGCCTTCGTCGTTTTCTTTCCATCTACTTGCATGCGCAAAAACGAGAAGACGCGAAGTCCTTGACTCGTGTGAAGAATTGTCTGCTGGCAACAACAATCTTGTTCACTAGTGGCAGGAATCAGCTGCCTGCCAGTCACCCATTAGTTGCTCGATACCTTCAGGAAATCCTAGACTGCCTCACTGATCGGATGGTAAGAGAGCCCGCCCTCACCCCCACTCCACTCCACGATGCCTCGGCAAATATACTCTGCATGCATAAATCACCGAACTGACCAATCGTCTCTCTTTCAAATGTATAGACTGCCAAGATCGCTGCCAATTGTGTACGATCTCTCCTGCTCCAATCATCTCCTACATCTTCAGACCAAAGCATTGCTCGCTATCTCTATCCCCGACTGATAGCCTTTGTCACGAACGTAGAACCTGAAGATCCTGAACGAGCTCGTTTTCTAGTGGCCCACACTCTCTGTCTACATGTCGGAACCATGCCCAAGAGTCGTGTGCCCGCTGCTATGGCCCTTGTCATACCAACCCTGATGACACGCGCCGCGGGAGAAGGCGAGGAGCTCTATCAAGAGACGAGCACAAGATTGCTCGAGCTGGCATGCACCGATCAAGAAGCCTTCAGAGCAACAGTGGGGGCTTTGAATAGCGGTCAAAGAACCTTTTTGGAAGAGGTCATTCGCTCGGGACAACAAGCAGGCAACAACGGGGACGACTCATCCGCCAGTAATCTCGGTCAGCCTAGCATCACCCTCAAGATGGAGTTTGGCGGCTCGTAGCACAGCGTCGGGGCCGGGGCAGGATAGGTGAACGCCCCCGGGGGACTGCAGGACGCACCTGACCGGCCAGCAAAAGTCGGAGAGAGGCCTGCCTTTTTTAAATGGGAAAAGACGGGCGGGAAATTTCCGGGTGCATCCTCAAGATGGCAGGATGGCGGACAAAACATAAACACCGCTGCGGGACGGCACGAGCGGGTAGCACACCAAAAAAAAATTCAGTCTTGTTCGACCCGTGGGTGTGGCACATATCCCAGGTAGCATCTGTAAAGCAGGGTAGAGTGGCGGTGGGCGGGTTGATGATGATGCAATGATGATGAATGGAATGATGGAAGCATAGTGTCATGTTTCCGCTTCAAGTACTGAAATGTGGTTACCAAATTGGAAGAATGCTTTCAAGAGCACAATTGATCGGTTATCAGTCACTACTGTCCATGCACTCTTCAAATTGTATGTAGTGCTGTTCGTTCTCAACTCGGTCATCATTTTTCGTGGGTAAATGGCCCCTGTTTGAGGCTAAACAAAGTAAAAATTGTCCCTTCTTTTTTTCACCACCACCACCACCATCATGCTCATTGACGTGGTATCTAGATACTGTAGGCTCTTTATTGCTTGCTGGGGAGGTGTTTACGAGCAGGGAGATTTATTCATCTTGCGAGTGGACGATCCGTGCGCTATGACGGGACCGGCGACGTTGCTCGAATCTTGGGATCTCTGTTCCTCGTTCTGATGAGTGTACGAGGCAGGCGGTGAGTGGGAGTCTCTGTGGTTCGTTTTGGGGACCTTTAATTTCTCTCCTCTTCGGGGAGATTTTCCCTGCTCGACAGCGGTAGCGTGTCTGGTGGACTTCCCTTGCTCGGAACGGTGGCGTCGCGAGAATGGTACGTCCTTTGGGGGTTTAGTTCGCTCGGCGTCCGCGCTTCTTTCTGCTGTTAATCTTGTTGATACGACCCGTCCTTGGAACAGCTTTTGGTCCAGAATTCGAACTGTGGCTTCTGCGGCGGTCGAGTTGGCGAGGGTGACGAGAGCGTGGCCGCGTATACGACCCTTGGGCTCCACTAGGGGAATGTCCATGCCCGTAATGGCGGACGAATATTCGCCTATCTGATGGCGGATCCAGTTGGAGACGTCGCTTGGTCGTGCTTTGTGCTGAATAGATGTGATGACTACTTTGCATGCCTCCTCGGGAGTGTACGCCAGACCCTGGTGGGAGGATGCTGGCTCGGGCGCAGCACGAATACGCCGCGGCGTGCAAGGGGCGCTTCGGTAGGGGATGGATGGATGCGGTTGATGTGAGGGGACATATTGGGGATCGACAGCGGGTTGCGATGCTCCATACGGCGAGCTGCTGCTGAAATGGGATGCTGGCATCAGGCCTGGTGCATCTGGAGGAAGTTGCTCGTAGTAGCCAAAGGCTGGAGCATAAGTTAGAGCTTGATTTCGTGCAGCTGCCAGCGTATTGTAGGCCTCTGGTACTGTTGTGTAAGGATCCAGAACCGTGATTCCGCCATAGGCAATGCTTGTTGCGACTGCGGCTGGACCTACTGGACAGCTGATTGAGGTAGGGAGGCGTCCAAACTCGCGATCTGGGCTCAGCTGTTGGAGTCCACGTTCTTGTTAGTTGCAAGTCTCTCTAAACACCGTCCAGGAGTGGCAATCAAACCATGAGAAATTAACCGAGACAAAGGCGAGACATGTAAAAAGCTTATAAGGCGGATCATACGGGACTGGTGAGTGAGCTTCTTGCATGCAACTCCTCGAAGGTGGCAGGATGGCTTCGGAATTGTGTGCTTGGGTGGCGGCCAGCTCCCGTTGGACAGATGTACTGAATTGTGCCACTCTTGAGTCGACAGGTTCTTTGATCTTGATGGAATCGGTTCTATTCTTGTCAGACGCAATGATGGCTCGATTTCTGAAGTACTCTTTTTTGAGACGGGCTGTTTTTGGCGAAGGGAAAACAAAATGTCTTGGTCAGTGTTACATGCGAGGATGAAATGGGCCAGAGGCTGGGACCCAAAATGCAGCCTTGAAAGCCACAGGCAAGACAGTATCTACAGATTAGTAGACATGAGACACTGAAGAGACTTACTCCATGCTTTGTTGAAGTTTTCTTCTCCACGAAGACGAATCCAACCCGAGGTACTCGACTGGAATAGTTCCACGTGGTCCACGTCGCAATCAACACGGAGCCAGTCCTTGAAGTCCTGCCACGATGTGCCAAAGGGCAGCTGTCAAAAGTTCCAAAATTTGTTAGGTCGCCCAGTCTTTGGTTCAGAGATGCAATAGAGGAAGAAAGTGTGGTTATTTAGAAAGGAAGAAGAGGGGGAAAAAAAAAACAGAAAAAGAGAAAGAATCGGCCGACAGTTGGCTACGAACATTGCATATGGGCATGTAATAAACACCAGTCTTCTCTCCCGGCTCTACGTCTGCCATGATGACCTTCTTCTCCGAGCCTCCCTGACGGGACATGTTGCCCCAGCGCTGATGTCGATCTCGTACCAATGAATGAGTGCAAAGAAACTAAACTCAACTGGGAAACGACGATCTTTGAACCTCGGTGGAGGGAGAGAGGAAACGGTTTTGGATCGAGCAGCGAGGGCCCCTCTGGAAGAACAGCTCCTCTAACAACGAAGGCGGACGCTATGTGACGAGACGAGACGAGGCATTCGTTATGAAGCTTCTGTTCAATGTAGTAGTAATGATTGATATTGTCGTGAAGTCAAAAGAGGGAAGAAACTGGAAGTAGGGCACGGCAAGTTTGTGATGAGAAAAGGTCCAAAGGTGGCACGAGAAGAGAAGTGCCGAAGCGAACAGGGCTCCATGGGAAAAGCAATTACTTGGTGGCAAGGATGGCAGCGCGCGTTCCCTAATCCCCGAGCCACCACATCAGCGATGCCAAAGGCCAGCTCTGTGTTTGAAAAGTCGGTTCCTGTTCTCCTGTTTCTGCTTGATCGAGGACAGAGTCGGCGTAAAGACGAAAGGGGCTTGAATTCGGATAAGCATCATGCTTGTCGTGATGGCTCAATCGATATGGTCATGACAGGGATATGCCATGCCATGCTGCTGCTGACCAAAGCAGCAGAAGGCATATCCGCATCGTTACTCGGAAACGAAGGCAAGACTGGATGGTAGATGCTCACATCATACATGCACCCTTCCGCCACATCTCCAACACCCAGGCACCTGGCTCGCTTGGTACCAAAGCCAAAGCTCAGTTGCCTGCCTGCATGCAGGCGCAAGCACGCACACAAACGGTTTGACGACAGGGGAAGATGAAAAGAAACATGTGCAGAAATTGGTCCGACCTTTCAACGATTTGTTGGCGAGCTGAGAGTGCCCGGATATTTACGGACAGTGTGACATGGCCGGTGTATGGCTGGTCCATGCTTGCTTTCCTCGCCTGCCATCAATGACATCTCTTTCTATATTTCCCGAATTTTGCCCTCTCTGGTTTGGTTGCTGCTGCTGCGGGTCCCCTCCATCTCGCTCCTCCTTACGGATTACTCTTGTCCTGTACGGATATGGAGTATACTCTCGACTCACTCGCCTTGCTAGAAGCTCTGGGTCTTCCAAAGGGTGGCCCAGCCATGTGCCGCAACCTGTCACTTTCGATGCTGAAGCTTGGGGACAAACACCGCGGGCGGGTCGGCCGCCGAAAAAGATCGGTGAAAATAAACGGCAGGGTTCAGTGCAGACCGGACAAGACAGACAAGACAGACAAGACAGTCAGTCAGTCAGTCAGTCAGTCAGTCAAGTCAGCAGCTCTATCGTCTCCTTGGCCCTTCCCGTGGCCCTGGCCAGGAACAGCCGGTCTTCTTCTGTCGACTTGGCTGTACCTTGCTGGTAAAGTGGCATCGTCGCAAGCGTGAGGAAAGAGGAATCAACGCTTAGCTTGTGTTATACGTAAGTCGAAGGAAGCATCCACACAGACGCCTTGCGCAGTTTGTCTAGCATGCGACGCCACGCTTGCATGGAGTTGCAGGGGACCAGGGGTTCCCCACCAACTAATATGACGGATCCCAGTAAGTCGATCATTTGCTGTTGCTTGTCTCATCTCTAACCAACTCTTTCTTTTGGGGTTATGTGGGTGAATGTGCATATGCGTAAGCTCCATTGTAGTATAAGCGACCTTGCGACCCGGTTCCCATCTTCATCAATTCCATTGGCCGCTGTTTCAGTCTCAAGCGTACTTGAACGAAAACGTATCGTCAAGCTTTGATACGTCGTCTTGCGCAATGACTATTGGCCTTGCCGAGGCGATAACCTCGGCCCCGTCCCGTCCCAGAGACGAATCATGCCCTTCAACCTCTCCTACTGCAGCCTCCCATGGACTAGCCTCGTGTTCCATATCCGCGAGAGACAACAGCACGTAGTGCCGTGTATCAGACACCAGTAATCCTGGGGACTCGGACTCGGACTCACGGTTCAGCCAGCTGACTTGCACTTTCGATGTCGCACTCTCTTTGGGCAAGTACTGCTCGACGTTCAACCATGTCGGCCCCTGTGATAAGGGGTCCCAGACGTACGACACACTCTGTTTCCCATCTTCTTGACACAATATCAGGAGCACTTCTCTTAAGGTTGGATGCCAGACGCAAGTGACTGCAGAATGGAACATGAGAGCTGCACGCAGTTCTCCCGCTGCCAGGTCCCAGATCCATATTGTGGAGGGGGAGTCATCCAATCTCGTAGCAAGAAGTGTCGAGGATGCATCGAATGATATCAAAGAACAACCCGAACGAACGTCACCGGCCGTCGTTGTGCTGTCTACTACAGCCTGTGGTGAGATAGCCTTATCTGCTCTCAAGAAAACACGGGTATTTTCCCCATGATCCCCAGTGCTCAACTGTTCTTGCCATGCCTAAATGTGAAAGCCGCGTTAGCTACTAGGAGGCTTTTAGAAAAGATGAACTTCAGGCTCTTTGTTTTGCATGAAAGCACGGTACCTGAAGTGTCTCGCTTGGTGTGATAACGCAGGGATGCCACAGCTTCATTATTGTACGCCATATCTTTGTTTGTAGGACTATAACCCCCCGGCTGTGGTCTCCAACTGCACACAGCTCCGAAGTTCCGCTCAGCTGGCAAGTCTTGATCCCTAGTTGCATATCTGACTCGTGCTCATCTTTAGGATCCAGTGTCAACCTGGACGCGTCTAGAGTTCGATAATGCTGTCCACCTGAGCTGTATATGAACAGCTTCCTGCCTTGTGCAGGAGATTCCCATAGTATAATCCATTGACCATCGGGAGTCCATTGAACCCCTTGAGCATCTAAAGTCTCAGGTTGCCAAGATTTTGTGATCTGCCGTGTTGAAGGATGGTGTATGCTAATCATGTCCTTGCCTCCCACCCTTGTCAGCACTGCAAGATGTCCCGTCGCAGGGCGGACTGAGAAGCCACGAGACGCTGATGACGGTTGGAAAAATTTGGGGTTGCTGATCTCGACTGCTCTAGAAGAGGCAAGATCGAAGATACAAAGCTTCAAGCCGAATGGAGCACATGTCAACACCTCCATGTCGGTGGCCCCGAATTGAATCAGGGGCAGTCTACCCCCAACAGGTGCGGAAGGATTACGGATGACGGCATGGAAGGACGAGTCGCAAGCGGATGACACTTGGATCTGATCGGTTGCAGAGAAGAGGATTCTGGTCGAAGATGGTGACCAGATGAGAGCGCCGATGGGCCCGGTCAGCTCCGGAGCCAGTTTCACGACATGGACGGTCTGCAAGGTTTTGGTTGACCGAATGAGAATACCGGAGGGAGAGCTAAGTACTGCCACGAGGAGGCCATCTGGACTAGGCTTGCAATGCGAGGAGGCTTCATGGGACCTGGTTAGTTATTGACAATATGGATCCCAGCCTCGACACGTTTGCCTTACATTTGAAGAGCCGGGAGTGATGCACCAGAGCCGGTACGGTATCCCGCATGTTTGCCTATGACTGCCCGTTGCAACTGCAGCTCACACTGCAGCTTGTGGGGGCTATATTTGCCTCTGAGACTCGTAGAATCAGCAAAGGCTTGTCTGCGTATTCTGTAGAGGATGGTCGATCAGGAGAATGCGAGGTTTCCGGATCTTTGTCTTATGCCTAGGGGTTGAGGCGCTTGTCCGATAGCCCGATTGGAGTGCCGGCATGCACACCGGCGGCATATGCATAAGTGGTATGCAAGCAAGCAGAAAACGGCTGGCGTTTGAACATGCGAGAAGTCAGGCAAGCATCGTTTGGGAAGAGGCCCCCGTTGCTAAGTGTTTGGTCAAATCGTAACGACGGATTCGCGCGTAGTAGGCGGACACATCTGGTTGCTCAGGTGGTGTTTACTTGATTTCTCAGTTGGGATTAGCGTCATTGGCCACCTGCTTATCGCTTATCGCCACTCTCCGGGCAACGGTAACATTTTGATGCGACGACGACCAATTACATACAACAACGAGGACTCTCAGCATCTACGCCCTGTCTGTCTGTCTTGTCCTCCATCAACTCAACGTTGTATCTATTGTACTGATTTACATGCGTTTTTGGCCATCAGCATGGAAAAGGCGGCCAATTTCTGAGCCTAATCCTCCCAACGAACGCCCGAGTGTTGCGTCGCTCTCAGTCTCACATCATCCCAAGCTGCCGTCCATGTTCTCCGCCAGGAGCGTCGTGAGGGGATCCTCGATGCACGCCACGGCGAGCCAAATACTTACCGCTGTGCCACGTGCATGGCGCTGTAGTGCAACATCTCCCCGTTTCATGTGTTCCAGTTTAACTCGGAGACGGCTCGGAACCTCAGCTTTCGCCCATGAAAAACTCCAAAAACTCCCCGAGGTGGCAACTGCTCTGGAAACTTCCTCCTCGCTTCCCCGCCGAGATCGGATTCGCAACGCAAAACCGTTTTCGGAATTCTTGACCGACACCTTTCATCGCCAGCATAATTACTTGCGCATATCGATCACAGAGCGATGCAATTTGCGTTGCGTCTATTGCATGCCGGAGGAAGGGGTTCCATTGTCACCGAATCGAGAGCTGCTCACCACTCCCGAAATTATCATGCTGTCATCCACCTTTGTTTCCCAAGGAGTCAGCAAAATCCGGCTCACGGGTGGCGAGCCCACCGTTCGACGGGATATTTTGCCGTTGACGCAACAGATTGGGGCACTGCGGACACACGGACTGAAAGAGCTCTGCATCACCACAAACGGCATATCTCTACATAGAAAATTGGACAGCATGGTCCAGGCTGGGCTCACAGGTGTCAACTTGAGTCTGGATACGTTGGACCCTTGGCAATTCCAAATCATGACTCGTCGGAAAGGCTTTGATGCTGTACAAAAGAGTATCGAAAGGATTTTGGAGATGAACAGGCTCGGCGCGGGCATCAAGCTCAAAATCAACTGCGTTGTGATGCGGGGAGTGAATGATGGCGAAGTACTTCCGTTTGTCGAAATGACCCGCGAGAATGATCTGGAGGTACGATTCATCGAATACATGCCGTTTGACGGGAACAAGTGGAACAAGAACAAAATGCTCGGTTACTCGGAGATGCTGGACATGATTCGAGAGGCGTATCCAGGACTTCAGAAAGTTATAGACCATGAAAACGACACAAGCAAAGCATGGCACATTTCCGGCTTTGTTGGCCGGATTGGATTTATTACAAGCATGACGCACAACTTTTGCGGAACTTGCAATCGGTTGCGCATCACCAGTGACGGCAACCTGAAAGTGTGTCTGTTCGGCAACGCAGAAGTTTCTCTACGAGATATATTGCGTCAATCCAACAATGGAGATCCCATTGACGAGCAGGCATACGAGGCAATGAAGCAGATCGAAATGGACCGGAGGCAAGGCAGGGTGTCTCATGATCAAAGACTCGGCCTGGCACCTAATGAAGCTGAATTGTTGGACATCATTGGCATGGCGGTCCAAAACAAGAAAGCGAAGCATGCTGGCATCGGCGAGCTGGAGCACATGAAGAACAGGCCGATGATCTTGATAGGTGGGTGAAATGGATCTCTTCTCCCTCCCTTCCTTGGGCTGCATACATACCACAGAGCGCAAATGGATGCGTTGTCTTGCATTCGATATGTTTTGTCCAACCATAAGCAGGCCTTGTCTAGGGGCAAACGTGGCACATATATGCATCGATTCGACATGACAAGCCGTTTTGCATCATCTCGGAGCTCAACAGCTGGAGCTGTGAGGACATTGCTGAGTGATGAACAATGTAGACTCAGTTGCAGCATCACTGAATGCAGCATCACTTGATGATCAAATGCCCGCCAACACTCGCTGCCTCATTGGCAACATTGGAGCATTCGGTCCATACCACAATAGGCCTCTCGGCAGATGGTCTATGCACACCAGGCCATTCTCAACATCACGGGCCTCATCGGGTAAGGACGGGGACAGTCATGATGAAGGAGAGGCCATCCATCTCACGCACGTATCCGATTCTGGGTCGGCACACATGGTCTCCATCGGCCAGAAAGCAGTGACATCCCGTACGGCCACAGCAGCGTGCAGGGTACGATTCTCCAACAAGACAGCCCTTTGGCTGATCCAAGAAAACCGGATGAAGAAGGGCGATGTATTGGGCGTAGCCCGAGTAGCAGGTATCATGGCGGCCAAGCGAACGCCAGACCTTATACCGTTGTGCCATCCGATCGCCATATCACACGTGACGATCGACCTCGACCCCAGCGAGGAGGGTGATGGCATCGAGATCCGGGCGACGGTGTCGTGCGAGGGTAAAACCGGAGTTGAGATGGAGGCCATGACAGCCGCATCGACAGCAGCGCTAACAGTGTACGATATGTGCAAGGCGGTAGACAAGGGGATGGTGATTGACGGCATACGGGTCGTGTTCAAGGACGGCGGCAAGAGTGGACGATGGGAGATGGACTAGTGAGATGAGAAGTGAAGACGGAAGCGGATGATGGACCCCGCATCGCGAGCTTTCTTGCCCCTCCCTCTCGAACATGTACATGTTCAGGCTATGAGTATCACGACTGGCGGTGGAAACAAGAGAGTGTGGGCTCGCAGCTAGGCCAGTAGGTAGACGGTACCGAGTACATTGTGTGTACGGAGTACATTTGACGTCAAAAACGCAAGAGGATGTGCAGCAGAAAGATATTCGAAGAACATTAAACGTCATCACGCGCAGCAACAGCAGGGGCCCGCGCCGCAGCAACGCAAATGGTATTTTCTTCGTCTCCCCCCGATTCATGTTCATTCTTCGCGACAACAGCGCCAATCGGACCCGGAGAAGCCTTCCCAGCCACCGGACAGTCGGTGTGGTGGATAGGAGACAGCCCGAGTCAGTTGCGCTGGGGTGAGTCGTGGGAGTTGTGGGCAGCTTGTACTCGGTATTACTGAACCATCCAGTCTTTTTTAGGGGTCCAGATCCCGCAGGCGAGGACGCTGGACCCCCAGTAGATGCAGGGATTCGCTGGCCAATCATATGTCTGCGATAAGGAGAAGGCACTGAGTACTCCGTACGTCCGTATTTACGGATTACATATGGACAATTTCCGCCATCACAATCACAAGCTATTATGTACATAAAAGGGCTCCTCGCCTATTCCCCGTTTCGGGCTCTGACAACCCACAGCGCACCGAGTTGTCAATGTCTTGCTCTTCGTAATAATACAGATAGATTCGCGGCAAGCAAAAGACTCGAAACCAGCGGGTGGTCCGATGAACTAGACCGACCCCTTGGCTTGGCTTGTCTGGGTCCACTCTGCATGCTCCACCTTGGGAGCATCTCGTCGGTGGACCAAGTCCGGTGGTGTGTCTCATTGACAAAAGTGTTTGTTGGAGAAATGTCCGTGTCCGCATTCCCGAGCACAAGCATCTTTCTTATGGTGTAGAGAATGCACAGAGTAAAGCAGCACAACTTGTGGGTCTTTAAATAGGGAAGAATGAATCGCGATTTTTCTTGCATTTTTTTTTTAAAAAGAAACACGGGCACGAACACGAACAGTATTGGCCCTCGGATGAAATGTGTCTTTGCAGCATGTCTAAAGTGATGGCTAACCTCCGAGCCCATGCTTGCTTGTTGGTGGAGGTGGAGGTGAAGATGAGATGGAGATGGAGATGGAGCTTGTCGCCATGCCAAGTACGAGAGGGGAAAACGTGGCTTGCTGCCACTGAAGCCACCCGGCCCGGTGCCCACTGCCCACTGCCCACTGCCCCGCCATTGGGGCCATTGGGGCCATTGGGGGGGCGCCCATTGGGACTGTCAACCAACCCATTGTGTCTCTGCACTATTGAGTTTTTGATCGAAATTGGACTGCAGTTGGCTTCGGGTTTTGGGTCATCGTTGTCACGTCTTGCATGTTGATCTTTTCCATTTCGAGTCATCGGTCATCGCAAATGACGCTTCCCCGATGCCGATGCCGATGCCGATGCCAAGTGAGCGAGTGTGCTGAAAGCAGCTTGCTCGAGTGCACCCGAGACTTGGTTTTGTTGGAACTTGGAAGGACCCTCCCTCCCTCCCTCTTCCCTCCTCCACTCCTTCCACCTTCCACTAGCCAGGGGTCCCCTGCTCGCCTGCCTTGACTGCCTTGAATGCCTTGACTGCCTTGAATGCCTTGACTCGCCGCATGGCTCCTTCTAAACCACCCGCCTCCCGCCACTTGCTCGGTTAGGCGCATCCGACTCCTCCCCTCCTCCTCTCTCTCTCGCTCTTTCGCTCTTTCGCTCTCTCGCTCTCTCACTCTCTCACTCTCTCGGCTAAAAGAAGCCGCCGCTCCCTCTTCGCCGCTTCTTTCGATTTCACTGTCACGATCCTCGAGAGCAGTCTCGTCGACCCAGCCAGCAATAACGCGTCACCGACCTATCGATCACCGACCGACGACAGGACCGACCCCAAGACCCTGTGACGAATCTGTCTCACCAGTGTCCCCTTTTCTTTTTGCCCTTCCCGACGACCCGCTGCCGCCGCCGACTCACGGCAGGCACCCTGTCTACATACACGACATCACGACACACGACACCAACAAGTTTGCTCTCCGAGAGTTCACGACAAATTCTCAAATCCCGAGTTCCATTCCATCATGGCAGCCGAGCTCATCATGCCCACGCCGCCGGCCGACCAGCAGCAATCGCGACACTTCTTGCCCAACACGCACACGCACACACATGCATACGCACACGCACATGCGCATGCACAAACCCGCCCTCACCACACTCGATCTCAGTCCTACCAGGTTCCCCCGGGACTTCAAATATCGCCTCTTGACACGTCGGGTATGCCGCACAACCACGTCTACTCTACACCTCCGTCTCCCAAGGCCCAGCACAAGCAGTATGGCGGCCGTCCCATGTACATGCCCGCCGTACTTCGGCGATGCGATGAGTTTCCAGCACGCAAGGTCACCAGGTGCAGAACCGCGGGCTCTACCTCCTCCACCGACTCAGACTCCACCTTGACACGAGCCAACCATGCTCTAATGAGTATACCCGGCCTGTCCGTGCTTGGTCAGCGTCTTGCGCGCCGTTCCACTGGCGAGTGTAACAGGACTCTGGACGGCGAATGGAAGCTGGATGCCTTCCCACAAGTGAATGGCGTGCCCACGCGCAAGCACTGGAAGGTGAGCTCGAATATATGGACCATGCCAATAACCAAACCTGTCAATCGTTACGTCAAATCGTTACTAACCTTGACCTCTTTCTTAGCCCGATTCAGAGTCTTCTGTCTGCGATGACCCGACTTGCAAGCGCACATTCAACTACTTCACCCGGCGACATCACTGCCGCAAATGTGGCAACATCTTCTGTGACTGGCACTCCAGAACAGCCCTTCCCCTCGACCACAACGCCAACTTCAACCCGCGCGCAAGCCCATCACGCACCTGCAATCACTGCTTCGACGAAGTCAAAGCCCTTCACAGCAGAAACAACAGCCAGAGCTCCAGTTCAACATCCTCTGATGCTACGCCTCCGACCCCCATGAACGCCCCACCAGCCCCTGGGGTGACGCCCCCTCATAAGCCTGAAGTCGCCGCAAGTGTTCCGCGCGACTGGAACTGGAGCACATTCTAAATATCTCAAGGGGCCAGGCGTCTGCTTGGTGCTCATGTTTGCAATTCGTCCTCTTGTAAAGATGGTGTCCTCCCACGAAAGAAGATGCACAGCTACGACCTGTTTGAGAATCTCAAGACATTGCAGGCGCATATTCCTGTCCAGAACACATCCACTTGAAAGTTTCCTCCTTTAATAAACTCACGACTTTCGGCTTACCACAGTTTTTTTTTTGGGGGGGGGGGGTTTTATTTCCATCTTCACGTTATTCTTGTCTTTAAGCGAGGCGTCATGGGAGGTGCAGGTAGGCGTTGGTTTCTAGGCAATCCACAGGTGCTTCGTCACCAGATAGTGGAGGCTTTTCTGTCTCTTTTTCTCCTTTTTTTTTCCATCAGAGGATCTTGACATATTGTTCACTCAGAATTTGGATATCTAGTCATGTTTCCACGTCAGGTCGCATACATCTGATATGCGATTGGTGATATCCGCTGTCTTTTTTTGTTTATGGTAATACCCCGGAACCGAGGGACTCCCGAGAGTAGGCAAACTAGAGTAAAGTCAATAATTCAATCTTTCCGAAGCACATTTCACCGCCGTCCATGAGAAGCGATGAACTACTCCGTAGTCTTGCCGCAATTTGCTTCAACGTAGACTCGGAACAGCGCACAGGCACTCTGCAAGTAATGTCGACAAGAATCCGCGGTCTCGATGGAAATCATGTCTCGCAGTATACAATGGCTCGCTTTTCAAATCAATCACGCTCTTATTGTCTCGCGTTGTGTGCCGACCGGACTGGGCACGACATGGTCTCGTGACGGCGAATCATGACACGTACCCATACATACGCTTGACCCTGAATTTGACAAATCAAAAAATGCATGTTTTGAAATACAGGACAGAACACAACTGTCTTGTACAATGTAAAATTACGACTCTGGGCGTGAAAAATTTCTTGTGAATTCAAAACAGGTTCAAGACCATTGCTGCTGCCGGACTCCCGCATGTACCTTTTGCTTCTTGAGATGCAAGTAATAATAATGAAAACTCCCAACGTTATGCTTCTTTCTCTAATCACTCCATGACCGCCTCCCTCTTCTACCATGGTCCCAAAAGTGTGAAAAAGAAGAGTGAATACAATTCGTAGCTGATCATGAAACCCTCTTCTTCTCCATGCTCCTTTTGCAAGCCATAGTCAACCACCAACTTCCCTCTAGATATGGACTACAAGCGCTGACAGCCACAAAGAGTAGTAAATTGGTACAATGCTGCAAAGTGCGAAGATGAATGTTCGATGAGTTCCTCGTGTGATAATGGGTGAGCGCAACCATGGCCCTTCACCGCGATTTGAAACAAATGAGGTATTTCGACACGGCTTACTCAAAGGATATGGGCTGGTCAAGTCCCCTCGTGTATGGCTATGGTATCCCCAAGATTTGACTTGGGCTTTTGAAACATCTCTGCCGAGAAGACATGGCAGATCGAGAAAAGGAGAGGGGGGGCGTGATAGACACGTGATGGGGAAAGATAGAGTCCCTCTATCGCTTCAACCCCCCTCTAGCAACCTCTATCCTCTCGTTTATGCTTTTCGCTTGGGGCGTCCATTGGCCTTCTTGGGTGGGACGATCTCATCCACCTCCTCAATGACCTCAAAATGACCAGTGGCATGTCCGTTGACCATGTTCTCGCCTCCATAGACTTCCTTCTCGAGACCACGAGCAGCATCCCAGCCGGCTTTCTCGGCCAGTGCCACGTTGCTAAGGCGGCGATCGGGCTTGCCGGCAACCTTGTTGTTGGCGGAGCTGCGCTTGACATAGCTGGCGATGAAGAAGCTGACAAATAGATAGGTCAGAGGAGCCAAGTACAAGACGTTCAACCAGATGGCAAACGTCTCATTAGCTGTGGCAATGCACGGCTGCGCAACATATGAAGTCTCGGCGACAAGGGCGGACTTCTTGACTGGGCCCGAGGCGACCGACTCCAGGGCGGCAGAGCCGAAGATGAACTTCTTAAGCGAGTCCAGGGCACCAGCGGACGTGGGCATTGCGGCATCGAATGCGGCGGCAGGTAGATGGCCGGTTTGGGTTGTGACCTTGGTCACCGTGATTGGAGCCAAGTAGGTGACGAACGAGTGCAGAATGGTGTACGATGCACCAACAATGAACTGGGTAATTTGCATGGTGGTGAGACTTCGCTTGACAACTACGGGAACCCTGATCGAGAAGGCCGTCAGAGTGTAGTAGGTGTACATGAGAGCATGGATGAAAGAATTGACCAGAGTGAAGACCCAAATAGGAGCCGACATGTAGCGCATGCCAGCCCACATGCACAGCATGGCGCCAGCGTGATGATAGGTCTGCAAAGTCGAACTGAACTTGCCCTTGGCGAGAATGATGAACGTGTCCAAGACCTCGTAGAATTTGCTCAGGTAGAATATCCAGCCGTAGTAGTTGAGGCCCTCGTTCCAGATGCGTCCCATTTGAGTGTTGCTTGGTTGGCCGCCCTCAAGGCTGCCGAGAAGAGTTGTTGGATTTGCGCTGTCCCAGCGTCCAGACGTTTCGTTGAAGTAAAGGGAGCTGCCCAAACCAGGAGGGCCATGGATCCGGCACAAGCTATCTGCAGAGGCGGCAATACCAGCAGGTCCAAAGGGGCTTGCGATACTGCGTCGCATGGTGCCCAACATGCCCCAAAAAGTCCATGCTGAGTAGACAGCAAGGAACACATTATGCAAAACAACAAAGGCGAAAAAAGGCTTGGTTTTGCTTATAGCCCACGGCCTCTTGTTTCTGGAAGCATTGAACTTGTTGAGAGCCTTGGCCGTTACGGCATACAGAGCGGCAATTGTGAGAGGCACTTTGGGATCAAGAGCGGCCTGGTAGATGGAGTCTGGAATATTGAATGGTCGCATGATGGAAATGGATTCCGCGGCCGGGGACAAAGGTTTTGGCTCGTCTGTCGGGGGGAATCTGAATAGACTGGCGTTTGGCACGGATGCCATCAAATAACCTTGGAAGGCAGACATTGTGAAGAGGAGAAATGCTTGTACTTCAAGACAGTTCTCTGCGAATGCTAGGTGCCGAGAGGTGAACAACTTCGGGCTTGTTTCGACCCGTCGTAAAGCAGATGGGTTTCTATTCCTCTGCCGCTCGTGCACAGACGATCACGCACCTAATGTCGCAACGTAAATAGAAGCCTCGAGAGGCCGGCTAGATAAAGGTTGATGACGCCGTGTGTGTAGTCCAAATCGTCTCGACAGTTGATTACGAGGAGAGTAAGATAGAGAGCAATGGCAATGGATTGAAGAACCACAATTGGCAAACGATGTAATCGAAAAGGAGGAATGCCGGTCCGGTCCTTTGGAGTAGAAATGTTCGAAAAGCGTTGGAGATGAGTCCTGAGGAGAAGAGACGAGAGGAGAGGGGAGATTTATTTTGCTGGGTTCGCATCTGGATGTCTTGGGGTCTTGGGGTTCTTGGGGTCTTGGGGTTCTTGGGGTCTTTGGGGGGGGGGCAGCAAAGTAATCCGCAAGGGGCGTGCATCTATCCGCACATCCACCCATGCACAATGCACAATGCACATGCACTTTGGGCTCTGGGGGGAAACTGGAGAGGCAACTGCGACCCTGTTGGGCTAGTGCTGCGACGATGGGCAGCGCACAATTGTACGGATTACGGCCTGGCCTCTCTCCCAGATCCATCGCTGCAATCGCTCTTTCGTCTGGCATATGTCGTCCTGAGAACGAGGCAATAGGCACGACTCGGTCTCCCCTCGCGGATTCGCCCCGGCCACTGAACCCTTATCAGCAGCATTCAATGACTACAACAAAAGCTTTTTTTATACTTATAAAGAGAAAAAGTTCCCGAGCTACCTTGATGCAGCCGCGGTGGGCGTGTCTCTATCAGAACCCAGATCTCTGGACAAGAAGAAGGTTGTTGAGATGCGCAATGCCCCACGCCGTTGTTGCTCCCGGCCTTCTTGTCCCTCGGCATCCAAGATTACTCGGAAACCGCGGAGACTGACGGAACACATGAAAAAAAGTGTGTGAAGGCGATAATGCTCCGGCGTCCACAATCGAGCCAATCTGGTTGCATCGATGCGCTTCAAGATTTAAAAAAAAAAAAGCTATGATGTCATCAACCTCTGTGCGGCTTGGATTACTCGAAAGGGCAAATAAATGCACATGAAGAAAAAGTGTTGTGCATGTATAATGTTTAAAAAAAAAAACGGCGGCCTCCTTGACATTGTGCAGTTCTCTCTTGTTCAACCAAGGTGTACATTAGCTTGTCTCCGGGTATCTATCGCAAGCTGGTTGGCCAAGTTTGCCACATTGGAATACTTCTTACATTGTACATACATGTATTGCGAAGGAGGTTCCTCAATCCGTTTCGTCTCCACTCATGCTGGCACTAGAGCAGGGATCATGCATGCCTCTTTCTTCATTTTCGTCTTTTTTGTTGGGGAACATGACGAAGCCCGGTGAGGGAACGCGTGGCCACGGGACGCATTCTCAAAAACTTCATTCGGCCGAGAATCAATGGCAGAGCTTGATGTTGGCGTGTCGTGGCGTGTCGTGGCGTGTCGTGGCGTGTCGTGCATAGCATAGCATGCGCTTGCCAATTTGGGGGATAGTCGTTTTGCCAGTGCTTGTTTGAAATGAAATACATGTAAAGACAATCTTTTAAAACAACGAGAAACCCCACGCGCCCGTGTTCTCAGGTCCCCGCACCTGGCCGAGGCTAGGCTCTTCTTGGTACCAACGACAATGATTGAAATTGACAAGGGATCCTGGTCCTCTTCGGTCGTCGCGCCTCAACAAATTCGGCTCCAGGCTCCGCAATCGATGTCTAGCTCGTGAAAGTCGTGTTCCTTCTAGAAGCTCAATGCCTTTTGTCCTAGAGTAACTTATCTTGCTGTTCCGTTTTTCATTGCACATTTTTTTGTTTTTTTGTTTCTAACTTTTCCAAATGCAATGCACAGCGCATCTCATGCCCGAGCGATTTACACCTCCGGGGTTATAAACTAGCATGTCCAACTAACCATCGCGAACACGAATTTTTCCTCAATCATGTCCTGCACCTTGGCATCATGTTTGGGCGTCTGTCTAGATAATCCATGGAATGCCATAGGCTGTAGCAGCTGACGACAAGCAACATGGTTATTGGCCTTGTTTTAGCTGCTGCAAATCACGTAGGAACTGGCTGTCACTGGCGCCCGAGTCTGCCGCATGATACTCGATATAGCAGAAAAGCAAAAGTCTTATCAATGCATCCAATTATACAATCACTGCTCTGGCTAGTAGTAACACGCAGTTTGGAAGACATGCAGCATAAAGCTGGGTCATCATAGGTCTATCATCTATTGCGTATATGCCTCTCTCTCGTCATCTCTTGGCCAATCTGTTCCTGCCAAAGTGGACCCTTAATCTAAGCCTTCAAGTTGCCAGACAACCAGCGGTTCAGAAAATCGAGCGAAGGCTCGGGCTGGTCAAAGGGCGTCATGTGTCCGGCCTTGAAGATCTGGAGGAAGGACAAGTTGCCGTGAGACTTCAACTTGCCGTAGTCCTTGCCATCCTTGCTGGAGGCAACCTTGATTCCCTTGCTCTCAGCTTTCTTAAAGCCCTCGTGGCCGGACCACTCGAGCTGGTTGGTCCAAGCCCGGTTACCGAGCCAGTTGCAGATGAAGTCAGCATCGCCAGCATAGATGAGGACAGGGATCTTGTCGAGAATCTGGGGAACCAATCTGAAGTAAGGCTTCATCCAATCACCCTGGAACAAGAAGTTGCGGTTAATGTCAAAGTTGCAGCTGTCGTACTTGTCAACCTCGGCGCCGAGAGCCTCCATGACTTCGGGCTTGTTCAACCACTGAGAAATGTACTCGAGTTCGTCATAGCAAAGGCTGCTGCCCTTGCAGTCACGGCGAACATCGTAAGGGTTGCGGCCGCTGCGCTGGTAAGGACCAATCATGGCATTATTGCAGTAGATACTGGCGGGTACGCAGGTCCAGACACTCTCGGAATCATAGCAAGATTTGATCAACGACTGGCAGCGGGGGAGGGCGTTGTCCAGGCCTTGGCAGGCGCTCTCGTCCAAGACAGCAGGGTAGCCACCATCACCGCAAGCCATTGGGCGGTAGTACTCGTACTGGGTGTAACCATCGGTCAATCCGTTTCCAATCAGAACGCTCTTGAGGTTAATGTTGCGATCCTTGTGCGACAGGATCTCAGAGGTGAAGACGGGGATATAGTGGCCACCGTAGGACTCGCCAGCAATGTGGAAGTCTTGCTTGGCATATTCGGGGAACTGATGGAAGAAGAGAGTGAGGAGAGCGTAGACGTCCTTGCCAGCAGCAACGGTGTTGCTGACAGAGCCACTTCCGTAAGAGTAGCCAACATTGACGGGCTGATCGAGAAAAATAACGGAAGCATTGGCATTCCATGAGTATGGGTTGTGGACCACCTCAACTTTCTTGTTGATGGAAGCAGGGCCGAGCTCCATGAAGAGACCGGTAAGCGATGAGCAACCCGGGCCACCGTTAAGCCAGAGGACCACGGGGTCATTCTTGGGGTCGTTGCGTGACTCAAAGAACCCTAGATATTAGAATTAGCCATTATGCTCGTTAGACTGTAATCTTTCATCCATGTCCACTACTGATCGATCATTGCAGCTATCCATCATGCAATTCTGATTTCGCACTCACAGTAGAACAAATGCTTGTTCTTCTTATTGTCATCCAGGTAACCGCTGTACTGCTTGACCTTGTCGACACCCAGCTTGGCGGGATCGACCTTCTTAGCACGGAGGTTGTAGTTGTCAAGCTTGCCACCGACCTTGCGGTGGGACTCGCCCTTCTCATTCTCGACCCAGATGGACTGTACATCAGCGCCTTTTACGACGTGGTCCCATTTATTGTTGGGAATGCGCGAGTGCTTCTTGGGTTTTGCGTTGATGACATGCTTCTTGAACGCATCGACAGCATCAGGTGCAAGCATAGTTACTTCGTCCCAAATGCCCTTGGCCTCGGCCGAGGCTTCACCATATGCCTCCTTCAGGGGCTTGGTCCAGGTGTCAAAGTCGACATTGCCAATCTTGTTGAGGTCGATGCCGAAGGGCAGCTTCGAAGGTTTGTTGAGGACCTTTTGTTCCTGGAGGCCGACCGCGGAGGAGGCGGCGCTGAGCACGAGGGCAGAGGTGGACAGCCGCATGGTTAGACGGGCTGATGCTGGAGGAAACGGCAGCAAGAGACGAGACTTGATTAGGTTGTGAAGGGGAGTCTTGTTGGATTTCTTTTGAGGATGGGCAAAGAAAGATGGGGAGGGTACGAGGATGAAGCAGGATGAAGAGAGTGTGTGGGAGAGAAAGCTAGACAACGAGCGAGGAGAAGCTCCGAGGGCGAGCCAAAGTGGATGACGAGGCGGCCGCAAACGACGTAATTAGGCCTGCAGGAACGTGAGACCCATGGGGTATACTGGGAATGGGGCGCTACTGGTTAACCAGCAGCACCACCAGCAGGAGTGCCACGGGACATCCTTTTACACTAACAGCTGTCCTGGTGGTTCACTGCGGCCTCCTGTTATCCGCAGCCACAATCGGTCGCGGTGGATTTCTGAGTCACCCATTCGGCGTTTTGGGAAGGTCAGCCGGCACACGTAACATGGCAGTCAGATGGTATTCTTACATACATACGGAGTAGTGCTCGAAACTCATACAGTAGCGGCGTCTATTAGTCCAGCTCCATCCGCGTGCACTAGCTTCTTCTCCGTCGCTCGAACGCCCTGCCCTGCCGCCTAAAGGTCCTAATCCCTGGTTGGTTGTTTTTGCTATAGCATCCCTAACAGCTCCACTCACTACGGCCAGTGAGAGCTGATAGTGGCCGCCCCCGCGTTTGGGGCTTGTAGTCGTCGTAAAATCATTCCGGAGTTAGACTGTGAATACCCCAGGCCAAGGCTCACTCAATCATGCGCGACAATCGCCAGTAGGCTGAACGCCGTGCAAGGCCGCAAAGGGGTCGTCGCATGCGTCTTTGGCTCGCTTGTACTCGACGGTGCCCTGGAGCCTATGTGACAGGTCCTTGGAGTACATGACATCAATGAATTCGAAGATGAGATCGAGCCCGGAGGTCACCTGATATGTCGAGTCAGCTCTGCTCTGCTCCGCGGAACGCAACGCAACGCACGTGCCCCGTCGTACACCTGACGATGTCCAAACATTACCATCCACCGTCCACCTCGCCGGCGATACCCACTTCACCTTGTTTCCCATCGGAACGATTTCCTTCCAAGCAGCCTTGTTGGTCGTCGCCCGCTTGCCATCCAAGACGCCTGCCCTGGCAGCAATGCCTGATCCGGTGCACACCGTCAGCAAGTACTTGACGGTCGGGTACGTCTTGCGCACGAAATCCACCGCGGCCTGGGAGATGCTGGCGTTTCTCACGCCCGGTCCACCCGGGACGAGCAACACATCGATATCCCTCGGCGGCTTGTCAAAAGTATGCGTGGGGTTGATGGAGGCCTCGAAGTGCGAGCCCATCTTGTTGGCGGCCTGCGAGACGGGGCGCATCCTCACGGGATCCATGGTCTCGGCAACGAAGCTGAGATTGAGTTGTTTGCTCATGGACGCGTAGGAGAGCACGTCGATTGGCCCAAAGACATCCATGGTATCGAAACTGTTGAATAATGTCACGGCCCAGTTCTTGGGATATGTCGTGTTGTTTTCTTCGCCTCCTCCTCCTCTGCCCACGACGATTGCTGAGGCGATGCCCACATTGGCCAGCCAGCTGACCACATGAATCATAGTAAACTTCATTGTACCCGAATTTTTCCAAAACTGACCAGCAGATTACAAGTGGACGCGATGAAGAAAGAAATCTGCTCAAGGAAACCCTCTTTTTTTTTTTTTTTTGTGAAAGCCAAACGAACCAGATTAAGCAAATATAAAAAGAGGCAGAAAATGAAACAAAAGTTGAGTCAAGAAATAAGTAAAAATAAAGTCCATCCATCCTCTTCGCGCAACGCCGCATGGTTTGCCCAGCCCTCTTTATACCAGTCGACTCGCCCGTTTGCCGCCGTAACCGACTGTGCACAAACGTGCAACAGTGCCCTTTCACCTTTCTATTGTTCATCTCTGCCTGATTCGTTGTAGCATTCTTTGTCCCAGCCAAACAGCTGCGAGTGCCAACGTGCATCTAACGGCCGCCATTCAAAAAGAGGTGGCTCAGGGTTCAGAAAACTGTTTTTTTTTTTTGCAGTCCACCTTCTGCAACCGGATCTGAGTTGGTTTCGTGTGACTTGCAAGAGACCATCGGCTTGTGCACCCACTCATTGGTTGTCATGTCACGATGCATCAAACACTTGTTCCCTTGGACATGGGGCGGGGTCACTGTCGCGAGAAAAAGCATTTCTCATTGTCTACCGAAGTGGGGTGAAGGAGCTTTTTATTATTATTTTTATTTATGCTTCGTCCTCACCCGCAGCTTCTGCCGCTTCCTTTTCCTTAGCCTTTGCAGCCTTCTTGGCAGCCGTCTGCTGCTCCTTGAGGAGTTTCTTCATTTGGTTCTTACTCATCTCACCTGATGTTCCTGCAGCATCCGCAGATGCGACGCCGTCGGCTGGTTTGGTCACTGGAACGACGAGGTCTGCTCTCGGAACGTTGGGGTTTCCTTTCCACTCCAGGGGACGGACAGACATGAACTCGTCCACCACGGCGTCTGTGACCTTGGAGCGTCGTTCTTGGAAAGCGCCGACGTATTTTTGGAGACAGTCGATGCAAATTGCTTTCAACTGTAGTTGATGGTTAGCAAATCTGGGCTTGCAGTGAGCTCATCTATACCAGAATCATGTCCTTACCTCGCCTGTGAGCAGCCTGCCGCTAGTGTAGTCGTCCTTGATCTTCTTAAGCTCCTAGAGGTTTACTCGGTTAGTTTGTCCAAAATAGACTCCCCCCCCCCCTTTGCCGATATCCACTCACTTCATCATCCTCCATGAAGAAGGTGAGGTATTGATAAGCGACATCCACGTCGGCGTTGCCGCCCTTCTCGCGATGCTCCTCTAGAGTCTCGCGTCCACCAGAGAATGCGTATCTATTGACCTTTGTCTTGATCTGTTTCGCAGAGTCGCTCAAAAAAATGGCAGAGTTATCGTCACTGGCCGACATTTTCGATCCGGGACCTTGCAAGGCATCGAGAAATCGCATGTGAATCAGAGCCGGCTTGGCAAACTTCAGGCCCGAGGCACAATCTCTCGTCAAGCGGAAGTAAGGGTCTTGGTCAATGGCGCAGGGAATCAAGCACGGAATGCTGGCCGTTTTCTTGTCGTCCTCGCCAAAGATGTGGGGGAACGAAGAGGCAAACGACGTTGCGCCTTGGATGCTGGCAAAATGAATCTTGCCAATATTTGAACTGTCCAGGACTTAGGTACTGTCACAACTCGACTTCTTATAGGGGCGTACCAAAGGAGCAGATGATATTACCTTCCGTCAAATCCAAAAATTGCCTTGGCGGTATTGTACGTCACTCTCTTCGCAAAGCGAACAATGTTCTTGTAAAAGGCGCCGCCGACGTAAGCAAAGTCTGAAAAGATGAACGTCTTCTTGGGATCAAAACCAGCGGCGATGATATCCATGGCGTTGGTTCGGCTGTACCCCATGACCTCCTCTACAGTCCGCTTCTCGGAGAATAGATACTTTTCGTCTAGGAAGAAAAAAAAACACCGTCAATCGTACTGTCCCGTTTTGTGAGCTCGGGCACAGTCCATCTCACCATCAGTCAACATGACAATCAAGGGGACGTCCAGAGTCTCCTGCAGCCACCTAAATCGTACAAGTCAGTGCTATCTATGTCTGGTTGTGTCTCCGGATTTTGTCTCCCGTCTTACTTCACAAAGTCAAACACTTGGGTATGACCGATATGCATACTGTCACTGCTCGGTCCACGACCAGTGTAGAGGAAGAAGGGCTCGTTCTAAAACTATCCTCTTAGTAACCCTTGGCACAAGCAGCACCATTGCAGGTGCAAAGGCAAAGGGCCCAAACCTTCACGTAACGGTCAAGAATCATGTCCAGGTCGCGGTGACTGAAAAAGATGCCGCGGCGCATGAATCGATGAGGTTTAGTACCAGTGACCTTTTCCCAGCGTTGTAACAGCGCCTCGTTGATGGAGCTGGTACCGAACTCATCGATGAGCTTACGGTAGTCGATGGCCTTGACCTTGCCATCCTCCCCAACCTCGCCTGATACCGACCAGGGGTTGATATCCTGCTTCGAGGACGCCGCATCCCGGGCATTTGCGTCAGCGGCGGCGGCGGCGGCCGTTTGGTCAGGAACAGACGCCATTGTGTTTTGGGCAGAACTTGATGATCACTGCAGGATTCCAGGACGGGGTCGCGACGGGTGGCTTTGAGGGGAGTTGCGGTCGGAACGCTCCCAACTCGTACGAAACTCGAGGGGGTCTACCGTGGATCGGACAGGCACTTCTGCTGTGACTCAACCCCGTCGAATTTGACCCTTTTGGCGTAGTAGGGTTCCTAGTAATCCGTAGAGAAGAAAGAGGTCCAGGGGAGGAAGGCGGGGCAGCCAAAGAATTTCGCTGCTGGCATGCGCATGGCGGGGTTTCAAAAAAGGTTCACCTCAGGTACAGCAGTGCCAGTGCCAGTGCCGCCTTTTGCCATTCATTCTTCGCTCGTATTTAAGCTAGACTCTTTTCTCTTTCTCGCATCCTTGATACCGGAGACGGATATCTTATGACGAAACCAAAGCCAGCGGTTCCTGCCTGCTTTCTTCTTTCGAGCCCATTTTTTTCCTGTTCTTGCTTTACTTGCTATTCCAAGCCAGCACTCATACATCATCAGCCCGCCATGCCTCAGATCCAACAGCCCTCCAACCAAATCAAGCTGACAAACGTGTCGCTTGTGCGCCTGAAGAAGGGCAAAAAACGATTCGAAATCGCTTGCTACAAGAACAAGGTCATGGAATGGCGGTCTGGAATAGAAACCGACCTGGACAACGTCCTCCAGATCCCAAACGTCTTCCTGAACGTCTCCAAGGGACAGACGGCGCCGCGGGAGGACCTCGAAAAGGCCTTTGGCAAGGGCAAGTCCACCGACGATATCGTCTTGGAGATTCTCAAAAAGGGAGAGCTGCAGGTCGGCGAGAAGGAACGAGCGGCACAATCGGAACGCGTGCACAACGAGGTCATCGGCATAGTGGCAAGCAAGCTGGTGGACCCGAGGACAAAGCGGGTATACACCATTGGCATGATCGAGAAGGCGCTCGACATGTTGAGCTCCCATGCTCATAACAATTCCGCAGAGAAAAGTGGTGGTGCAGGGAGCGGTGCGGGCACGCCGGCCACGGGCGACGATGGCGAAGCCAAGCCCACCAGGATCAAGGAACACAACTGGACTGGCGTCGTCACGACGAAAAGTGCCAAAAGTCAGGCGTTGGAGGCCATGAAGGCTCTTATTGCGCATCAGCCTATCCCCGTGGCTAGAGCAAGAATGAGGTTACGGGTCTCATGTCCTACTAATGTGTTGAAGCAAGCTTTCAAGGCAGCTGGGAACAAGGGAGCGGCCAAGGAGGACCATGGTGGAGAACAAAGGGCACCCGGGACCGTCAAGGACAAGATCTTGGGATACGTCGAGCAAGTAGAAACTCAAGATGTCGTCGGCTCGGAATGGGAAGTCGTTGGATTCGTAGAGCCTGGTGCGTTCAAGGCCTTGTCGGATTTTATTGGGAACGAGACCAAGGGTCAGGGAAGGGTGGAGGTGCTGGACATGGCAGTTACTCACGAGGATTGAATGAATGCAATACCAAGGATTTACAGACATGCCAAAATTAGAAGCTGATATCCATCCCTCTGTTTATACTGCAGTTTCGGCTGTTTTGCACCTCCACTGCCATCACATCAGATTCGACAGCAAGTTGGCGGTCAAGCAAGACAAAGTGGTTTGAACACTGCGGACAGCAATAGTCACAGCAAGCGTACATTAATTATGTTCATGGCCTTCGCCAATGTCGCTTCTCCAGGCTCCACCACTACGAAGACGCGGCAGAGAAAGTAGATCAAGGACGGTTTTGTTTGAATGCTTCTTCATTCGTCACTCCGGATCTAGAGTACAGCTAGGCCTAGCTGCATGTCCCTCGAGACAAAAACCCCCGTTCAAGTTTTTATTTTTGAGAAAATGTGCGCACAAAGATGGAATAAACCCGATCCGACACGCCTTCCCCAACCCTCCTCCCTATATGCCATTTGCAGTAGTAATCATCAACATCAACTTGTTTAACCACCCTTCTTCTTGGAGACACCGACAGTTCGGCCACGGCGACCAGTGGTCTTGGTGTGCTGACCGCGGACACGGAGACCCCAGTAGTGACGGAGACCACGGTGAGCGCGGATCTTCTTCAAGCGCTCCAAGTCATCACGGAGCTTGGAGTCGACACCGTTGGCCAAGACCTGGGAGTCCTTGCCGTCGACGATATCGCGCTGTCTGTTGAGGAACCAGGTGGGGATCTTGTACTGAGTAGGGTTCTGGATGATGGTGACGATTCGCTCAAGCTCTTCCGATGTAAGCTCACCGGCGCTGCGAAAGAGAAATGCATTAGTTTTTTTTTTTGCCGATTCCACCATGGTGTTCTCAGGAGAACTTCCGATGCTCTGCCATTTCATGGTCATGCTTTTGCGAGAGACAAGGGGGGTGGCCATTTTCGTACCGCTTGTTCAGGTCGACATCAGCCTTCTTACAGACCAAGTTGGAGTATCGGCGACCAACACCCTTGATCTTAGTCAAGGCGTACATGACCTTTTGCTTGCCGTCAACATTGGTGTTCAGAAGACGCAAGATCTATTGCCTTGATGTTAGCCCCAAAACTCCGCTGAAAACCATGATTGCAAGGGGAAATAGTGTTCGATTCGCCTGCGACTTGTCGAGATTTCACAGCCAAGCTGGCCGGAACGGTTGTGTAAATCGAGAGCGTCGCCGATCGATAGCAAGGCAGGCGTTACTTACGAACTGGAAGTTCGTCTTCTCTCCCGAAACGAGCGACATGATGGGCAACTGTACCGGTCGTTGCCGTGTGCTCGAATATGGGTCGATGGATTCGGGTTGAAGTGAAGATGGCGGAGGTTTGGTCTACGCTCGCTTAACGTGGTGGAAATTTCGACCCTGTGGGCTGTGGGTGGGGGCACGAGTAGGGCAAACTGCTGGTGCGCACACCAAATTATTGATGGTCACGTGAGCCAGCCAACGACTTCTAATTATCAGGCTTGAACGTTTTTCCGAAAAGCCCCGTAACCCACTCGGTGCTCACGTCAAATCTTCAATCTTGCTCCAGTCCAGGCTTTGGAACAGTATCTCCGAGGTACTCCGTACAGAATGAGCAACTCGTATTCGCGTATACACCCGATCACATTGAACCCAGAGCGCAAGTGGCTGCATACTCTGGGTTTTGAATAATTCTCGGGAATTTGGACCAGGCCCAGCCATGAAACTCACATTTGGCACGTTTGGTCCGTACATGGTAGGTTCTTTGTTAATCACGAAGTTTGTTCTGCATAGTCGTCTTCTGCCATTGCTCGATCAGTCGTCTTCAAAACTGATCTTGAGCCGGATGCCCACACTTTGGTGTGGAAGTGCAAGACAAGATAAAACTCCCGACAACGCTTTTTGAGTACGAAACCTTTAGTGACTTCACCAAGTGGAGGCTTTCGTAATTTATCAGTTGTCACATCATTCATCAATTCCCAATATTTGCTCTTTGCGTGAGCAGTCAATATGACAACACGCCCAGGGGCTGCCCTGCTTAGCTACGAAAGAAAAAGTTTTTATCATTTGCCGTTGAAACTGTCTCAACTCCATCCCAAGACACAGTAAAGCCTCTTTCATCTTCCCCGAACACTGATAAACATGCGTGACCCTTTCTACTATGTTGACCCTATATCAGAGGCTATTGCCTGTCAGCGTCCAAAACACCCAAGTTGGCGGTTTAAGCAATACTCACGTCCGGTGGTAAGGTAAGTTTACGCGTCAGCATTTCCCATAGACACGCCCTGTCCATTTCCACGCTATGCGAATTGCTCTTCGGCTGGATATGAAAGACGTGGACGTCTTGAAGACCGCGAATTTCTAATAGCTCGTCCATACCCAAAACGTCTGACAAGCGTACATTCCGATAGGCAATCGGGAAATACGTTCTCATTATTTCTGCCCGCTCGTTCAGATGCATCAACGTCGATTTGGATAGATTGATTGACAGAGACTCAAGTTTCGGGCACTTGGGTATCGCTTTGAATGCTTCGGCCGACTGGGGGCCGCACCAGTGAACTACAATGTGGCGGACGTGATGTCTGAGGTGCGGGTTGTCATTGAGATGCACAAGCAACTCGCAAGCGCACCTAAATCGGAACTTCTTCTTCCGGAAGAATATTCGATAGAACTTCTCGCCCAGTGCCTGGCCTAGCAAATTCGGCAGCGTCTTCATCTGTGATGTTTGGAAGACGTGATCTCTATCGTACTTGGGACATCTGCAAGCAGCTGTCTTGATCGCTGGTACCACGGTCTGCGTACGAAAGGTGTTGTCGATCATCAAGTCCAGTGTCCGTTCTCTAATCTCGATTGGCAGCTTCATGAAGGGAAACCCTTCCTCTGTGGGTGTTTGCCTATCTGTGCTTGTCTGTAAGCGAGTGCCAAAGCTTGCTGCGATGGCTAGGGGGTTCTTGCCTGCAATGTCCAGGATTTCTGTACACATTTCTATGATGTCAACGCATGTTTTGACCTCTGAAGGGTCTTTCTTGAGGATGTTTGCGCATTTTGTAATCGTGTTTGCAACCGCCGCTCTACGTCGAGGGCTCAAACGAACCAGTCTTCCCAGCTCTGAAACATCCACGCTGCCAGAGTGGTAACTGTCCAGACCTTGGAGCAAAATTTGTATGTTTCTGGAGAGTCCGTACCGCGTTGGTATGGCCTTTGATTTCAAGACGAAGAACGACTTGCTGGTAGACATTGTTGGTGATTTTAAGAGTGCCGACTGTTTGGAAGGGCTTCCCGAATCGTGTCTTTGCAAGAAGCATAGAGCTTCGTCGAGCAAGAGACGGCCTGCTTGATTGACATTGTTACCGTCCACGTGGATGGATCCATGTGTTGACACCTGCTCTTTCGAAATGGTAGGAGCAGTGAATGGTGCCAGCCGCTACAGGTGGCAGGGCTCGAGTTGGCACCCGTGAATTGTAAGCCACGCCCGTCGCTCCTGCTTCCTCTGTGAAGAATTGACAATCTGACATCTGACCGACGTTGCCGACGTCGCCAGGTTTTTTCAGCACATGCACGCTCACTCACACATACCTACCTACCTATCTAGGCATTCTCGCTCACTGCTCGTCGTCAGTCGGCCACTCTATGTCTGTCACAGACACACAGAACGAGCAAGGAATTCTCGCGATTACATGGTCAATAATGATGTTATCTAATCGTCTATGCAGTATTGGTGAACTCTCGCGAGTGCGCGAAACGCAGAAAGCAGTGACAAGGTTGTAGTTGAACCCCAATTGACGCCAAGGCAAGTCATCCATCCACGACTGCCAGTCCCGTGATCCGTGAATGCTGATGCCCGACGGGTGTTGATTCCGAATGCCCTAATTTTATATATATCCATGGTCCTGATTGCATCATGATAGATCGTGAATTAAAGTGAATGCATGAAGAAGTCGAGTTGGATGGATGTTGAGCAGAAGCCTCTGATCCGTACTACCATCCATGGTCCGCGAAGACCGTGCTCGGTTTCTTTACTACATGCCAGACAAAAGAGAAGAGAAGCAGAAAAAAAAAAAAGGCCGAAGAAGGTCGTGCGCGTCCAAGGAAAGCAACAAACGTGCGTTGTGTCTTGGCAGCTTCTCCGGTGTGCCACTGTAGGGTAACCTTGGGGGCGCTGATGACCCGCAGTTGATCACTTCAAACCAGCTGGTTGGATGGCTGCATTGGTGGGGAGGGTTGGTGGGTGGGTTGGTGGGTGTGGGTGGATGGCCGGCTCGGGTGGCCGGCTCGGGTGGGTGGAAGTGAGAGCCGGCTCAGTGGCTTTTCGTGGCGGACGCGGCGCGCCTGCGTACATGTGGTGCCTGTCTCAGGCTGTCTTGTCTGTCAGACATGTCACCTGTGGCGTGGCTGCTGCTGCTGCTGCTGCTCAGTCTCGGTCCGAGTCGAGGTTCGGCGAGTCCGTCAGCGAAGTGCTAAAGCCGGCTCTGTCGGCCCTGTCCATCTCCAGGCTGGGCGCCCGCGTGCAACACGGGCTTACGCCGACGAAGCTGAGGGATTCGACCTGGTCTGGGTCGCTGGCCCCGAAGGTCATGGTGAAATGGCTGAGCATCTCTTGGTGCTTGAGGTTTTGCAGAGTGAGCGGTCGTTGGCTGGGATGGACCTTCTTGCTGTTCCTGTTCTTCTTGGATTCCCCTTCCGACCCGTTCTTTGAACGACGGCCCCAGGTAAATGTTCTCGCGAGTCTGCCGCTGCTCGCCGTCGACTTGTGTAATGAAGACGTCTCGCTTGTGGTGGTTGTGGTGGTTGTGGTGGTTGTGGTGGCCGTGGTGGTGTTGCTCCCCGTCTGAGAGATGGTGTCTGAGCTATCAGACTTGCGCAGCGCGCGTCGGAACCGGTCTCGAATAGTCATTGTGGGCGGTAGTGAAGGTTGCTGTGTACAATGTATACGCGGCCAAGACGGGATGGGGGAAAGTTGGCCGTTTGTTTCGTTGTTTCGTTGTTTCGTTGTCGTCGGTGTTGTCGTCGGTGTTGTTGTCGATGTTGTCTCGCGTTGAGATATGGCGCACTTTGGGGGTGGGTGGGCAGGTCTACGACATTTTAAAGGGAATCTAAAATGTGTATCTACATAGGAAATCTGCAAGCCTGCTTTTGGCAAAGCCGGGAAACACGACGCCGGCTTGGGGGGCGCCCGCAGGAAACCCTCGTCGCAAATGCACGACAAGGGCGTGTTAAGCCGTAATACGGAGTGGTGGCGTTGCGTCTTTTCGGCCCATTCTCATCCTGGTCGCGGAGAAGGATGTGGGGTGCGGAGGCAGCAGTGGAGGCAGCAGTGGAGGCAGCAGGGGCTTTTTTCGCTTTTTCGCTTTTTCGCTTGACAAAAGCTTGGAGTGCATGCTGGGGACGTCTGGGCAGGCATCTGGGCGTCTGGGCATCTGGGCATCTGTGGGGCAAGTGGATCATCTCTGGACGCTGACAGCCAACAAAAAGGCCGAGTCGAGTCGACGGGGAACATGGCCGTTTGCAGTGGAGCAGCCCGGCGCTTTTGCACGTTCCAGGTCTGGTCTGGACTCTACTTATTAGCTTATCAGGGCGGCTTAGGGTTACGACCAAGCCTGCATTGTGTACACACGTGTACACACATGGACACACATACACGTGGGATGTGGGTGTAGATGCATGTACTCCGTCGGCCAGCGGCAAACGGAAAGAACAAAAGGACCGTCCATGCACGCACCCAGCATTGCAAATGCGCGCGAAATGCGCGCGAAATCGGGCGCTAGTACGGACGTGGAGGTCCAGAGAGCTTCGACTTTTACTTTGAAGGCTCACAAAAAACTCGTCAGCAAGCGCAGCACTCGTACGCTTTTGAGTCGATGAGGTCAAGTCTCACGCTAGTTCTGTGTAAAAATTCAGCCACTGGGTTGAAAATTCCACCGCCATGTTCTGATGATCAGCCAAGGCAAGGCAAGGCAGAGGGGAAAATAGTTTCACCGCATCTGTTTAATTATTTGTCCTGGTCCTGCATTGAGCCGAGTCAATCGGGAGGGACGGAGGGACGGAGTGTCGGAGTGTCGGAGTGTCGGACGCCGCCCCCAGACGCCGCGCGCAGGTGATGGATGCGGATGCGGATGCGGATGCGGATGCGGATGATGATGATGATGCACCCCCCCCAGACAGACCAGACAGACCGCTCGGGACGGCACAAGTCGGCCCAGTCAACACTAACGGTGTGCGGATTAGTGTTGCTCGACTCGCTGACAGGGACAGTCTGACACCCACAACGTAGCAGCTGGGAAAGGAAAAGCGACGTCATCAGGTCCAATTCGTTCATGCGGAGAAACCCGGGCTTTTCTTCCGCACGGGACTTGTCGTTGGCAGTTGACTTTTGATCTTTCACTGACGCAGGCACGTATTCCCGTACACGACGTGTTCAATCCATTGCCGCATTGCCGCATTGCCGTCGCCTTGTCGGTAATTATTACATAATGTAGTACAATATACATGTACATGTACATAGGGTGGCCTCCCATTGTGCAGGACATGTGCGCCATCCCATTGGCCCGAATCAGCTTCGCCGGTCCGCTTCGACTTCGTGGCCTCGTGCCACAATGAGCTGCGAGTTCCTCAACAGAAACAGAAAGTTGACTTGCGCTCAGCGCTGAGCCGTCTGTCGACTCGGACCTCTCTGGCTAGCATCGTGGCTAGCAATCAACCCGCGACCCCGACCAGCTTCTCAAATCTCGGAGCTCAGAGCCGCACGTGCACGGCCGATCATCAGCACCGACGCGGCCCGCCGAAAACGTCGTCAGCACGACCGACGGATGGCTCGTCCACCGGCGAGAGTCTACGCCCAAGATTCACCACCCAGCATGGCAAACCAAATCCGTACAGATGGGCTCGCGGCCGAGGCGGATGAAGACTCACACCTGCTTAGTGGTGATGAACCAAGCAACAGCACAGAGTTCGCCGGCAGAAACCACCCGGGGCGGCCAGAGCATGTCGACCCAAGTCAGGAAACCAAGGGTCTTTGGCACATGGTCATGCTCACCATTGGCCTTGCCGGGCTGCAGATCGCCTGGTCCGTCGAGCTGTCCAACGGGTCGCCGTACCTGCTGTCTCTCGGCCTGAGCAAGTCACTCATGGCCCTGGTCTGGATAGCCGGCCCCTTGACCGGCACTCTAGTCGTGCCGTATGTCGGCGTCGTAAGCGACAACTGTCGCTCCAGTTGGGGCAAGCGCCGCCCCTTCATGGTCGGCGGCGCCGCGGCCACAGTCACCGGCCTCCTGTTCCTGGGCTGGACCAGAGAAATCGTGGGCGGAGTCCTGGCCATCTTCGGGGCCGACCCTGAATCCAGAGGGGTCAGGACTGCCATTATCGTGGCTGCCGTCGTTGGCATATACGTCCTCGACATTGCCATCAACACCGTCCAAGCAGCTGTCCGCGCCTTCATCGTGGACTGCGCGCCCGCGCACCAGCAAGAGGAGGCCAATTCCATGGCGAGCCGTGTCACTGGCTTTGGAAACATCCTGGGATATCTCGCCGGCTACATCAATCTCCCCACATACCTGTGGTTCCTGGGAGACAACCAGTTCAAGATTCTGTGCGCCCTTGCAAGCATCGGCCTCACAGTGACCGTCGCCCTGAGCGCAGCCTTGATACGGGAGAGAAACCCTCTGCTGGATGGGTCCCCCGTCAAGAAGACGCCGAGCATCTTCTCCTTCTTCTTCCGCATCTTCAGATCGATCAAGCGATTGCCCCCTCAGACCATGCGAGTATGCCAGGTACAGTTTTGCGCCTGGGTCGGCTTCTTCCCCCTCTTGTTCTACACATCCTCGTACATTGGAGAGATTTACGTCCAGCCGTACCTGGAAAAGAAGCCCGACATGACGCCCGAAGAGCTCGGCGCCTTGTACGAGAAGGCCACCCGCATCGGCACATTTGCCCTCCTGGTCAATGCCATCGTCAGCCTCTTGACGAATGTCTTTCTGCCATTCTTCATTGCCCCCACGTTCGATGGCCGACCAGCCTCTGTTAATGAAGACGGCGGCGGCGGCGGCGGCGCGGCGTCCGGCCCGAAGTCCACCGGGCTTGCCCGGAAGAACTCATACCTGCATCGTCTGAGGATACCGGGCTTCACACTGAGAAGAGCATGGCTCGGGTCCTTGCTCTTGTTTGCCGGATCCATGTTCTGCACAGTGCTCGTGCGGTCCGTAGCCGCCGCGACCGTCTTGATAGGACTCGCCGGCGTGACCTGGGCCATGACACTCTGGGCCCCATGGGCCGTCATCAGTGCGGAAATCAGTCGACGCGATGTCGTTGCTCGGGCAAAGAAATTGCAGGACATGGCGGCGCCGCCAGCAGACAATGACCCACAGGCGTCCTCATCAAGCGGCCACTCTCGGGACTCAGGCGTCGAGACAAGTCAAGCCGAGGAAACTGACCAAGCCGGTGTCATTCTGGGTATTCACAACATGGCCATCGCAGTTCCCCAGATGGTTGCTACCTTGGGGTCGAGTTTGGTCTTCAGGCTGGTCCAGAAACCACGAGGCACGCCCGGCGATCATAGCTTCGCCATCGTCATGGCTCTCGGCGGCGTATTCGTCTTGGCATCGTGCATTTTCGCCTTCAAAATCAAGGATGACGGCCATGTCGCCGAGGAGCAAGGGCATATTCAAGAGCAGGGGCGCGCACTGCTCTCTGGTCGTGACTGAAGCGGCCATGGACTTGATCATATATGACAGCAACGCGATTCTTTTTTTTTTTTTTTTCCATACGTGATTGGACTACTATACACATGAGAGAGTCTGGGGAACGGCGCATCATAGGACTGGCATCTGCGATGTAGTTAGTTGTGACTCAGGGAATGCTGGTAATACATTCTACTCCTCACGCGTTGAACAAAAAACCAACAAAAACCACCCAAAGCTAAAGCAATGAGCGAAGCAATTTCTTTCCAAAGAGGACCACCAATCCCGCCTCGGTCACCAAACTCCGTTTCCCACGAGACCCCGTCCCGTCACCTCACAGCCCGAACGAGTCCAGAAAACCAAAAACCCTCACTTCCCATCGTGGCACGGCCCGAGCGGAACCCTCGTCTCTGCCGGGATAACCCCCTTTGACCAATCATATGCCGTCACGCCACCCCAGAAGTAGCACCACTTGGACCCGTGCTCGTCGCAATATGTATAATCGCACGAGGGCGTTTCGGCCTCAGCCGCGGTCAAGACGGGAGCGGTGCTCGTCGTCGGGGGAAGCTCCCGCGTGGGCGCCCGACAGCCGTTGTTCACCATTGCTGCGAGGACGGTTGGCACAGACAGGATGATGGCCTTCAGAGACGCCATTCTTGGGACTTTTGCACTGGAGTATTGATGATGGGGTTATTGATATGAAGATTATATCATCTGAAGTAGGGAGGTGCCGAAAGAGCAATGTGGGTAATGAGCAGAAAATGAGTCTTCCACATGGGGTGTGAAATGAAGCGGAAGTAAAAAGGGACGGAAATCTCCCTCTTGCCGTATCTGCCATCCATTACCTCCTGAACAAGCAAGAGCAGCCTGTTATCCCAACACATGACAACACCAATTTGGAGCATCGCGTTATTCATCACGCAGCTAGGCCCAACGGCCGAAAAAAAACACAGCAACAAATCCAGAAAGAAGAAAAAAAAAACACGCACCACAAGCCCCCCATCACTCAAATGGCCTTCAGCCCAGCCTTAACCCACAGCGTAAAGCACAAGCCCATGCTCAACATCCAGAAGCCACTCCTCACACCAGACAGCCTGCGGTTGGCCCCGAGCTCAACGTAGGAAAACACGTAGGCCAGCCGAGAAGCAAGGTACCCCAGGGTGAGCGCGTTGACAGTGCTCGCGCCCAGACCAGCCTGGTTCGCGGCAATAACACCAGCCGCGTAGATGCCGATGGATTCGAAGCCGTTCTCCGAGGCGTTCTGTGCGCGGAGGAGGCGCTGTCGACGCTGTGGAGTTGTTAGAAAAACCGCGAATTGCCGAATGCGGGAAAGTCCCCCGACATTTTTCCCTTGTCTGGAAGTAAAGGGGCGAAACGAACGTACGGGCTTGTCCATGTCGGCCTTGGCCATGGCATCTTTCCACCCCCGCGGGTTGGCGTTGTCGTAGACCTCGCCGGATGCCATGACGGCGTAGACGTGCGGCAAGAGACATGATGTGAGGAACACGACGGGGACCTTGTTGGGGGTGCAATTGACGTGTAAGCTGGTCATTCTTCGGAGCAGACTGTGTTTGTTTTCCCTCGGACAAGGTATCGAAACAATTTTTTTTCCCTTTGCTGGGCTGGAAAGGGAATGGCACGTACTGTCAGGTAGCCAAGGTTGTTGGTCAAGCCGAGACCAACAAAGGCGCTCATGATGGGCAATTCAATCTGTGGATTGGATCGACTACGTTAAGCGGTTCGTCCGTCCGTCAAATTATAAATGAAAGAGCTTGATGGGCACAAGAGCTCAAACATGGTGAAAAATCGGTTTAGGAGTGGGAAATAAAAATAAGGGATAAATAGACCTGCTCGGGGAGGGGCAGGAGAGAGAGGGAGAGCAAGGCCAGTCAGTCAGTGACGTCAGTGACGTAACACGGGGTGAGTCAATTACGATGTCTGCCTTGAGCTAGCTCTGTGGAACTAGATGGATCGAATGACATTACATCGGCTGGTGCTGGACCGCGAAGCTAGGGTTCGATATAACTGCATGGATTGAGTTGTGGACGGCTACTTAGATAGCCATGTACCTGTACCACACCCATACAAAACGTACTATGCATCTACTGAGGTACTGGAAAGAGACTAGGCGGTTGAGCGCAGAGACTATCGTGTAATAAGGGAGGGTGCTTTGACTGTGGCTCTGACAGCTGGCCCATGGGCGCAGACTCGAGTGATGAATCAAGCCAAGCAAGTGCTTGCCCGACCGCTACTCAAGCGCTCGAGGGCATCATTCTCCTCGAGGACACATACACAGAAAACATCAGGCACGATTTGTTTGATGGTACTGCTTCATTGAATAAGTTGCTGGCTTGGTGTGCATGTCTGTGCAGAAAAGCACAAGTCGATATATATGTACAACGAAAGTCTTAGCGACGCCGGAGAGGGCAGTTCAGCTATAAATCATAGAAAATCTATCTTCAGAAATGGCATGCAATGTGAGAGCAGCGCCAAATCCCATGTACCACGCACAGCCCAATTCATTTCATCAGAGCTCCGTGTCATAACCCGCAAGCAGTTTCGTCATGCTGGGGATTGGGTGAGAGGGGGACAATAGAAAAAAACTTCTTCGTTTGGGAACCTGCCCATAGGTACGTGCTTCCATGTTCTAGCACTTGCAGCAGCTGCCTATTCTTCTTCTTCCAAAAGAGACACTCCTTGTAGCTGTCGCGCTTGAGTCTAGGCATTGGAATTTTTGGCAATCATCTCGCTGCGTTTTCGGGCACCCCAGCCCAAGCCGTTCCAGGCTTGACCACTCCAAGACTTTTCCGTTTTGGATGCGGCCTGGTTTTGAGCAGGTGGCGGGGGAGGTGGTGGCTGGGCCAGGGCTTGAACACCGTTCTCGGGCTGAGGCTTGCCGTTCCAGGCTTGACCGTTCCATGACTGCTGCTGAGAAAGCTGAGAAGGTTGCGGCTTGGGAGCTATTACCTGAGTGGTAGGTTGAGCCTGAGGAGCGGATTGGACCTGTGTTGTATGCTGGGGCTGGGGCTGGGACTGGTATGTCGGTTGAGGTGGGTTGTTGGTTGGCTTGTTGGGTGGCGAGCTTGTCCAGACGCGGGTGGCAGATGGAAGGGGCTTCGTCGGCTGGTCTCCGCTGCCAGTGCCTTGTTGGTAGACTTTGATAGAGTTGAGGACCCAGAAAGCCTCTTCAAAGGCTGCAGGGTTGCCGGATACATAATCTTTGCACGTGGAAGCCAAGGCGGAGCACTCAAGGTTTGAAGCCCAGACGTCGGGGGAGCCAGCCCAGGCACCGCAAAAGGTGGTATCAAAGACAATCTGGTTCTTGGAGAAGTGCTGGTCGATGTTGCACGAATCTCCGCCGACAAATCGAGCGAGAGGCGTTCCCCAGTTGCTCGGGTCTGGGTTCTCTGCCTGGATGTCTTGGGGGATCCTGGAGCGAGGAAAGAACCAGACGGCAATGTGATCCGAGGTCCACTCCGTGGCATATACGCCGCCACCAATGGCGTTGAAGCCATCGCCATAGTTTTGATTGTCATCCGTGTGTTGGCCACAGCCAGCGGAAGTACCGTAGGCACCACAGTCTGAAGAAGCGAACTTGGTAGAGGCGAGAGCACCCTGGTTCGAGACATGGCAGCCAGGTTTGGTGTGGAGAGTAATCGAGTTCTTCGTTTGCGTGTTGACACCTTCGATAATGTCAATCTCACCGGATCCTGGCCAGTCGGGGCCGAACATCCAGAAAGCTGGCCACGTCCCGCATATGCTGCCGGGCATGTGGGCAATATCGGCGGTGAACAAGCCGCCTGTAAAGGCTTTTTGCGAAGTGACACGAACCGACTTGCGCCCATTGGCAGGATTCATGGTCTTATAATCGACGCCCATGAAAATGCCACCCTTGGCGTAGCCAGCCAGGCCTTCCCGGTTGGCAGTTTCGCCGTCGACATAGTCGACGAATCCCTGAATAGGATCCGCCTCTGTGAAGAAGTCAAAGCTGTTGAAGAAGTTGGTGGTGTCGTATGTCGTCTCGAGCTGATATCCGGCCGCCTGGGCGACTCCTGCAGCAAGAAACATGGTGCCACCGAAGGCCATCAAGTGGTTGGGGAAGCGCATCTTGATGGTTTGCGGAAAGAGCTCGAAGCAGGTGTGAAGGTGTGCTTCGCTATCGTTTCGCTTCTCGTTCTTTGCGTACAATGTCGCTGAGTGACCGGCACGACAGCGTCAAAAGCAAGAAAAGGAGGAAAAATTCAAAATAAAAAAGGGGACAGGAGAGGGCAAATTGCCGAGCTTTTCAGAGAACCGCACCGAAGGTCCAAGTGACAATGAGTGCGTGGAGTCCCTGTCGCGTTCGGGAATGCTGTATCAAATGGAACTTGGCGCCCTTCTCTGCAGTGCGCGTTCCACGGGACAAGAAAAGAGGGCGGCAGCTCGTCCTGGGAGAGCAAGCTATGACAAATGGATAGTCAAGCAAAGTCGAAGAATGCACAGTCCTCGATGCGTGAGAAAAAGTAGGCAAGAGGGACTGGATGAACCACGGGTTCAGTGAATGGAGAGTGAAAGGTGAAGAATGCAAAGGAATGATATTCTTCAATATATAAACAGAAGGAGAGGCAGCAGCCCACGGTGAATTCAAGGCCCGAAGGAGTGACTCGGTTGTTTCTCAGTCTCAGCTCACTTTGCAAGCGGAAAGAGGAGGGAAAGCGAATCAAAGATGACGTTGCTCTCTACGCAAAAGAGAGGGTTGGGAATACCGGAAGAGGAAGTCGAGAAGGAAGCTGTGAAGCTGTGGAGCTGTGAAGCTGTGGGAACAAGTTTGTTCAGACCAGCTGCCGGAAGGATTGAACGGCAGAGGAACAAAAGAACAAAACGCGCCGGATCCGTCAACGGAACCGTCGAAGCTGCTGCGGCAGTGCCTGCACGGCGGAAGAGAAGAGAGTGCGGGAGAGTGGTGGAAAGGGCGGCGGGAAGGCAAGGCAAGACATGCTTGACCTCGGACGGGAATGCAGATATCTAAATACCTACATACGGTCGGTCCCAGCCAGAGCAAGCACTTCTTGCTTTCCATCTTGGTCCATCTTAGTCCATCTTAGTCCATCTTGGTGGACTGTGCGTTTTGTTTTGGACGCCAGCGAACGGGGATTTTCTTCTTCCTCCCGACTTTCTCTTCCATTGGCTGAGCGTTTCCCCCTTGAAACCAGAGCCTATGTAGCTGCCAACTGCCAAGCTGCCAAGACAAGTAGGGCTCAGGGGCTGCCAGCTGCCAGGCACCAGATCAACATTCCGGCGCGTGGCCATCCATCCATTGCGCCGCCGTGGGAGTGGCTGTCCACGAATCTGAGACTGTGTGGTTAGTGTGGTTGTCGTTTGTCGTCAAGCCGCGGCCAATCACAGCCTGTGGCCGAGAGCGGCAAGAAGCTGCAGGGGCAGGACGGGGCAGGAGCTAGCCAGCTAGTGCCAGCTAGCGTGCTTTAGCGTGCTTATTAGTTTCTGTCCGTGCTACCTGCGTGCCTGACAAAGGCGCTCTCGAAAGGCGCACAGGCGCTAGGGTGGGGGAACAAGGGGGACAATAACTCCGCCAACAGCCAACAATAGACCAGACTCGCGGATGACTTGGGAGCATCCCATAGGTTGAGCACGCACCACGCCGTCGCCCACTCGGACATTTGGCACTGACATCCCCCGCTCGGGGCTGCGTTTAATGCACGCAAAGTGAGCCATCAGTGGTGATGGCAACGCAATGTTCTTCACCTTGGGCATCGAGCACAAGGTTCGTAATGCGGGCATCGTTTCGAATGATAACTTTGGCTGAAGAAACGTATTCCTTTCCAACTTGACTGAAATCCCCGGACACCCTACCCTGACACCCTACCCTGGCACCCTACCCTGGCACCCTACCCTGGCACCCTACCCTGGCACCCTACCCTGTTCACCGCGACCAACTTGCCTTCTCATATAATTCATCTGGCTCCTCTCATCACTTGAAATACTATGCAGAATTACTACCATCGCCCACGACCGCTCGCCGCACGCACCACGGCATGGAATCATTGCAGATGATGCCGTCAGTATATTTGTGCGGCTGAGCGTTGTTCCCAGCCTCGTCGGATCCAACATGATGACATTCTCATGTCCAACAAGGCTGGTGGGCTGGATGTTCTGATGCAAAGGAGTAACAATAATTATATGCTGCATCGAAGATTCAAAGTGTCCTCGATTACATACATCGACACGAACACGGTTGGAATTATACATGTACAAGAGATGAAACAGTGAATCTGAAAAGAAAGACAACCGAAAAGCAACGCATTGGGACACGAAGGGTGGGCAAGACAGACAATCGACCGACATGCATATTCCGCAACAGATGGCTAGACTCTCGCGCAAGCGCCAAACGTTTTTTTAAAAAAAAAATATTGCGGCTGCAGGCCCCATTCCCCTTCATCTTTATTATCCCTCTGAACTCTCGTTTCTCACAATGTGTCTTGTCTTCATGCGCCTGTTCAAGCCGCATCATGTCCGGAAAATGCGCCGCTTGAATTCGCTGGGATCTGCAGGACGAGCGTACGTACTAGAACTTTGCACATGTGCTGTCCGCAAATGATCCAAGTCGGTAGGTGTATCGATCTCTTCTTCTTTTATTGATCAAGATGCAGCAGACGCACGCCGTCTTTGCCCTTGCCCTCGGAGTCCCATCTTGGTCCGGTCATCCAGTCATGCATGCATTCAACAAACGCCCACTTTTCTGAGGCAAAAAAGACCAAAATTTTCCCAAACCGTCCAGCCATGCAGAGCACGGGTATTGACTTGTACCAGTTGAAAATGAATGCGAACAAAACGCAGTGCGCCGTGGGCCAGAAGCTGTTGGCCGGCCTAATGTGAATGGCCAGTTATGCGATGAACCACCTCGATAACGGAATAACGCCAGATACCTCCACGCGAGAAGCGATTGGAATATACACATTTCTACCATGAGAAAAAAAAAAAAAAAAAAAGCTCGTGGGGGTGAGGAAGAGCAATCAATCATTATAGCTTGACCCACTTGCCGGTGAGCTTCCACCAGATGACGGCCACAAGGTCCTCCTTGAAGCGCTCCCAGGGATTCCTGTTCAGCCAGTAACTAAATTGTCGGTAGTGGTACATCTCACCCCAGCAGTCTCGTCCCCATTCACACCCAGCCATGTTCACGACAAAGTCGCGATCCTCTTGGCTATAGTGGAAGCGAGTGTTGTTTTTGCCTGAGCCGTCGCCACAGGCAGCGGGTGGGAAACTGTTGATCTTGCGTTGGGGGAGGAAAGCGGTATGTTCTCGGACCCATGCATGGTTCTCGTAGAGTGCCTCCAGAGCATCTTGCTCCTTGTGCTCCCAAGCCATGTGCTTTTGCTCGTAGGCGACTGGGTCCCACCAAATATCCAGGAGGCGTTCCGTCCAGGCACTGCGACGGACGAAGAAAGATCCCAAGTTGAATCCAGAGCAGTCCTGCGTCAACATCAGATTGACCGAATTGATGTTGCCATCTCCAACAGCGCTCGTTGCGGATTTGTCGAGATACGGGTACGTGAGCGGGTGGGAAATGTTGAGCGGGTTCCATTCATTGATATCGCGATACACAATTTTGTCCAGGTTGTTGAAGAGATGATCCTGGAGGGAATACGAAGGTTCCATGACGATTGTGTTCAAATCAAGCCACCAGAACCTGTTTAGGTGAAAGAAGAAAAGCAATCCACACGTCAGCTGCTCATTCATCTCGAAGCCATGTACGACTGACGGCCTCGGAACGACTTACCACTCTGCGTTTGGATACTTGCGCATAGCGCTGCGCACGTAGTCAACCTTTTCCCAGCTTTCTCGCCATTCGTGCGCATACTTCTTTCTAGTCTTCATGTCGACGATTTCGAGGTCGTAGCCCCATGTTGAGACGTATTTTCGCTTGTTTCGCACGCTGTCGCGCTCGATGGCCCATTCTCGAGCCCCTTTCCACTCCATGACACCTCCACCGACGTTGGCAGCTAATATGATGACATATTTTGAGCCACCACCCCCCCAACTCGCTCTTCTATACCGGTAAATCAGGGCTAAGCGCGAATGTGTTAAAAAAAAAAACCAAATGTTCCAGAGATAGACATGTACATCCTTGATCCCACAGAGTGCCAGGGAAAGGGGACTTACGAGAGTGGTAAAATATATATAGGCAGAGCAATATAATGAGACATAGCACAAGTCGAATCTTTAGCTTTCGGCCCATGCGACCGAAAACGGATCGTATCCTTCTGACAAGAGAAATGTTCTGTCCAGGCCAGCGTCCGCGCCCAGGTGTCTCCTTGTCACCGAAGCGGGGATCATTAGTGTTGGAGTTGAATCGAGGCAGATAACTTGACAAGCGTCGTACATGGCGGGAAAAAAAGCCTTGGTTATATGTCGAAAAGGACGGGTGACGATTGGGGCCTACATGACGCATCTTGGCAGATTCCCAAGATACCGTGTTGGAGGAGGGAGCGTTGGCAGGACTTGACCGACCGCTGCTGATGTTCAAGCCAGGGCTAGACCAGCCACCGCCGGGAACAGGCGAAGGACTACGCGATAAGGACATTGTGGTCGCGGGTGTGCCTAAGAAGCAGAAGTCGCAGTGTTAGTTTGTCTGACCATCTGTCAAGTCAAAGTCTGCGCAACAATATGGGTCACGACATGTTGCCCGGTGTCGCACAAGTGTTTGGCAGCATGACTGGACAAAGTGGGCAGGCAAGACGAGAGACGTACCGAGGACTGGCGAAAGCGGAGCCCTGTTGGCTTGTTTGGGCTGTATTTCAAGAAAGTTGCCGGATCGCTGCTCACTTGAAGTCTGGGTCCCGACCGAGGATCGTCGTCGGTGATGCGAAACCACAAGCCGGCCGTTCACAGAGCTCGAGGAGCCGGCTGTCGAATTTGAGGACGCCAGCTTGAATGTCGAGGAGCAGGAGCTGAGTATAGATTGGTGGCGTGGGTCGATCCGCGAGAGGTGGCTGCTGGGATCAGTGCAGCTGAGGCTCGACGCGAAAACCCTCTATGGATGGCGACGAAGACAAAGGAGGTCTGGTGTACGGACGCATGTATCGAGTGAGCGCGCGGTAGGCCAAGCAGATGCAACGCAACACTATTTCGTTGCCGCAGCTGCTAGACTCGCAGGCAGGGTCCTCTTGTCCTCTTGTCTTGATGTCTTGATGTCTTGATGTCTTGAAGTCAAGGGGTTGGACGTTTTTGGAAGCGAGAAGAGGCAAGGGAAAAAAAAAAAAAAAACGGTGGAGCACCGGCTGCGACTGGCACGCGAAGTGGCTATCTCGGACAGTGGCTCCTTGTGGAACAGAGAGCAGCAGGACGCGCGCAGCAGGACACGCGCAGCAGAATCCGTGTCCAAAGCACCTGGCGCAGTCGTGCGCTGTGGAAATGAAAAAAAAAAAGGCCTTTTTTTCCGTTCATTTCATCCCCTGAGAGAGACAGTCGGAGCCGTCGGGGACAACAGAGGTCATTACTATGGGTAATATGGACTTGAACGCAGATTGTCTGCATGCAAGCAGTCGTATTACCATCGAGCCATCTGGACACGTTACCCCCTCCCCCCCCTGGCGACGTTGCTATCTTCTCGGACATGCCCCAAAAGAGAACGGAGTACTCCGTAATACGATACGACGTGCGTATGTACATGTATGTACGTACGGATTGCGGACGGACTAACGCGGGTTGCTGGGCTGACGTCGATATCAGGGATGGACAATCACATTCAAACTGAGACTGAGACTTCTGTGTCTCGCCCTCCTCCTCCTCCTCCTCCTCCTCCTCCTCCTCCTCTCCTCCTCTTCTCCTCACATGGCGATGCGAGGAGTACGCATTGACTGGCACCTCATAATACCAAGCAAGTATGTATTGCTGTCATGCGCCCATGCCGAGAAAGGATTAGCAGCGTCCGAAGACACTGCAGAATAGAATACGGGGCCCGCAGATTGCAGTGGAATCTCTCGAGAAGAACATGACGCCGATCAAGTGACTGTATAAGGTGGCGGCGGGTGGCGCGCAGCCATGCCTCTCGCGTTTTGCTGTGTTGTGATTTCTGAGGATTCTTTGCAGTTCTGCATCGCCTAATAACTCATGCCACGATTATCCCCTGCTGTACATGTAATAACCCGTATCGACTTAGGGAGGACGTACAGAGTACTCCGTGCGAATTTGTCGTCAGCACAAGTAGATGGGTCTGGTACTCCGTAATTAATTAATTCCATCCGCCGTGGCCGCTTCCGGCGTTTCCAATGGTCCCAGTCTCCCCGCCAAGCCTCCAGGGCAATTTCCCGATAAGAAATAAAGAAGTATTACGACGAAATCGCTAGCCTTATCCCCAGCGTAAGGGGAAAAGGTCAGCGAAAGCTGGCAACAACCACATACGGATGGACGGATGGACACACACCGCAAGGCACAGCCGGTGCCGCCACGAAATCGAGGCAACGGGGGTTTTTCTCCTAATTTAAGGGTTTTCCCTGTTGACGAACCACTAGGAGTACTAGTAAATAGCTTTTTAGAGAGCCATCTAGCGTGTCGAAATAAATGAATAAATATTCGTATGCGAAAAAAACCCGTCAGCGTGCATTGGATGAAAGTCGACAACTCTGTTAATTCGTCGATGGAAGGCTGGACGATCACTCGTGTCACGTGCGCAAGTTGAGGGCATGAGGCAGGCGCAGTTCGCGACGTTCCACCAATCAAGAACCCTGCCTCCATGGCGCGTAGTGACAACCAATGAAGCCCGAGCATCGGTCTCTCTAAGCGCTTTCATCTGACCAGCATCTCAACTTGGACCATCCAAGGCCCATGGTTGCACTTAGACGCCGACGGCAAATGCAGGAACAGACGCGCCTCACTGGTTGGCCTTTATGTAGAAGATGGCCATGGAGCTGGGAATTCATTGCCATGTGTTACGGCAACAGTGTTCCTGTTTGCCCTTGTCGGCCTGTTGCGGCTGCAGGTCTGCTATTGTCCGTCTTGCGTGCGTGATTGTTCGCCCATCTTCAATTGCCATCTCACCAGCCCTTCCTTCTCCTTCTATTCATCTTCCAACGCTTTCTCACACCGAGTATTGTTTCGTCCTTGTTTGAGCCATCGGCTTCTTGTCTTTCATTGCCGCACCTTGTCTCTCATACGCATTTTTTATTCTATTTTATTTCATAATTTTCTTTGCCCTTCGACCTGTACGCTAGTTGCGATAACATCAGATGACTTAAGGCGTCAAAGACGAGTCATACTTGCGACTTGGCAAACCACATGACGCCTTGAACATGACGGCATCAACCATGGACAAGAAGAATTACTTTGCCGTGACGAATAACAATAGGAAGAACGTGGACGACTGGGAGGAATGGGAGGATGACGAGGCCATCACCCCCATCGAGGCCAGCGAACAGGTTGGTTTGTGCCAGCCGCCTACCTCGTCGCTACACCGCAACACAAAGACGACGAACACGAGAGGGTCGAGACTCTCAACTGCCAAGATTCGACGACTCAAATCCCGACAGAGGCAGAAAGCCCAGAATGCAAAGGCAGGAATCCGACTCATCACGGACGTGTCCGCATTCCGACGAAACAATCACGTTGCAAATCACGCGCAAAGTCCCAGGGCTAGAGCAGGCAAGTTTGTCGATGCCGCAGCCTTGAGAGCGTTGGAGGGTGAACCCAATTCTGCCTCCGTGGGCAATTGGAATTGGCTGAAGAAGAATATTGGCAAGAGTCCAGCCTCAGCCTCGCCCACGCCCACCCGAAGGGATTGCTCAAAGGACCAAGAGCTATCGCCAGAAGACAGACCCATTGTCATTGGCATATCTTTAACCTCTTCAGAGGTGGGTGGCCAGGAAATCAGCCCAGAGACTGCACTAGTTGGCAACCAGTTCCCTCGTCCAGAAGCATCTGATGGGCAAATGCAGACAGTAGAAAACCCCGGAAACAGTGCCGAGTCAAATGTCCAGAAGTCTGCATGGTCTCCCGACACCCCAAATACATCGCTTTCATTCAGTCCCAATCGAGGAGCATCTAGTATGTGCTCAAAGGCACTCATGCCCCGACAGTTCTCCAAAGAGCAAACGCCGCCTCCGGTCCCGGCCTTGCCCTTTGACTATAAAAAAACGACAATGCCACACCAGAGAATCTTGAGCCTCGAGCTGGGAGAAAGTCCACGATATGAATCTGAAAGCGGCACACCGTGCACTCTTTTTGAGGAGGATGGCGTCTCCAGTCCTCAGAGACGACGTATCAAGGCGAAAGGACTCGGCCTGAGTCCTGACAGTGCGGGTTCCAGATCTCATGGCTGGTGGGATCATGTTGTCACGCCTTTTGTCGATAAAACAATGTCATTCTCGAGCCGTGATCAGAGGCCCGACTCCCCCAAGGAACAGGGGGGAAATGAAATTTTGATATGTCAGGACAACAAGTCCATGCCAGCACAATCCCCCAAAGCTCCTGCAGTTGCCGTTCAAGCTCCAATTGTTCGAGCTCCAACGCCGCGACGGAGCCCGTCGCCTCGTTCTGATGCCAAACAACAACATCGTCATGAACAAGAAAGAACCCAGACACGTCCAATCAAAGAACTCGTGCCCGTTGCCGGACCTAGCTCAGCAGCAACACCACGTATAGTCGTCACCCGTGGCTCCGTCAGCACAGCAGATTGCCCTCCACCACCGCCGTACTCACCACCCAAAAAACAACAAGACGGGAAACTGATCCGGTACCGAGCTGTGTTTCCGCCTGGCCACCCTTTGCACTCGCAGTTCCCGCCTTCTCCGAGGCCGGCTTCCCCAGGCCTGGCTGCAACTATGAGTTCGCGAGGAGGAGCTCCCTGTGCAATCGACCACATCCCGGCCCTTCCACGAACACAAACACGTCGAATGAACAGCGAGCCGATCCCAGTGCGTCCGAAAGGAAACTTTGTTCCCCAGGAGCATGTGCGCTCAGCTGCCGGCACAAGGCACAGGGTCGAGCGTCAGCGACGTCGACACGAGAAGGAGGACATTTTTGCGCGGAGAGCGGGTGGTTTCTGGAGGGGTCGCGGATGTATACCGTCCAAGGGCTGCTTTGGGCGTACGGGGAGGGAGGGCCGTCAAAGAAGACGAGTTTGGATGGCCATCTGGGGAGGGATATTGGCCCTGCTGCTACTTGTCATATTGTCGGCGGTGCTGCTCACACGACACCATGGCACAGCCGAAGCCGAAGCACCCTCCATCTGGGTCAATTTGACGGATTTTCCCCCGATGCCCACGGGAGTTCTGACAGTAGTAGGACCAGACAATACTGCCGCAAAATCAGGATGTACGGAACCGTCTAGTCTTTGGAGCTGTTCTCTCCCCAAGGATCAACAGTCGTCTGTTGTTCCGTACAAGCCCAACCAACCCACGCTGATTATGCAGATTCAATGGGACAACGGCACCCGCAGAACTTGGAATGTTCCTGATATAGATCCGCCGACAACAAGAGTGGTGGTGCGCCGAGCATACGGAGCTGCGTCTTTTGCCAAGGCCGTCCTGAAACGGGCACAGTCGACAGTCACGCAGTTCGCACCGAATCCCGTACCACCAAAGTTCAAGGAGATGTGGTTCTTGGGCGAGACTACGGATAACATCAAGTCTGACCAAAAGGGTGGTGAGCCGGCACCATTTTACATCAGCCTTCTCAACTCTGCAAATGAAACAGTAGTGCCTGCCCCCCCGCGACTCACCCGCAGAGAAAGCAGCTCAGACATCGGCAACGACACATTTAAGACTCTCATTCCGCCTCCAGATGTGGAGGCCGATGGGACGTCGGTACCCGCAGTGATGATGCCCAACCCTGTGCAGCAGCCTGTCCGGCTTTTCGACCGAGGCCTGCCTACGGAGCACTACGGCTTCTACACGTATTTCAAAAGAACAATCTTTCTCAAATCAGTCACTATCCAGAACCAGACGGAAGACACGATCCCACTGGATAAAGACGGCGGGTGTCGCAAGACAGAAGCCTCCCATCTAGTCACTTGGGGTGAGACGCGACTTCACGTCCAGATCTGGACGAGGTTGCTGGAGAGGAATACCTCGTCTCTTCTCAGACCAGATGGGAGCAAGGGAATCGGGGGCACGGGACGGCTCATTCGCCCTGGCACGATGCCATACCCTGTGACAATCACGCAGGATACGCACGGGGGGGATCCCGCCAAGAAGCTGGTTTGGGCCCGACCCGTCAACGAACGTTTGCAGGTACAAAAGGACGAGGCGCAAGCGCTGGTCAACGGCATGGGCATCGGGGGTACGTGGGTTAACCGCAGGAACAGTGGCGACGCCGAGTTTGGAGGGTTTGATGGTGGGAATGGAGGCTGCAAGTGTGAGTGGGTGAACTGGGTATGATTGTCTATTTCCTTTGCAGGAGATGAATCGATTTATTCTTCTTGGAAATTGATGTAGGTATAACTCGGTGCAGATTATTGGAATAAAAAAACGATTTGCCATGATGATGTTTCAAGTGTTTCTGCGGGCCGGCCGTCGGCGCCAGACCCGAAGGGGAAATTCGCCGTGTGGATCCAAATCGTCCAATCACTTCCTTCTTCCGACATGACCAAACATCATCATCATCATCATCATCATCATCATCATCATCATCATCATCATCATCATCATCATCATCACGAAACCATCTCATGCTCCGCCCACGATGCGTCATCGTCCGACGCAAGCTTGCACCCCCTCATAGCCACGCTGTAGCCAATCGAAGGAACCTCGTCACTCTCGCCATCGAGTCCTCATGCGACGACACGGCCGTCGCGGTCCTCTCGCACACGCGCCAACGCACCAACGCACCGAGCTTCTGTTCAACGAGCGAATCTCGTCTGACAACCGGGCCTTCAAGGGCGTCCACCCCGTCGTCGCCGTTCAGGGCCACAATGCCTCTCTCGCGCCTCTTGTGACGCTCTCGGCCCGAGGCTTCCCTGGCGTGCGCATCGTGGCGCCGCCCGTCGAGCTGTGCACCGACAACGCCGCCATGATTGCGTGGGCGGCCATGGAAATGTTCCAGTCGGGCTGGTCTTCTGAGCTGGGCATTCTGCCCGTGGGCAAATGGCCCATGAGCGTCGAGGGGAGGGACGCCATTCTGGCCATGGACGGGTGGACTAGGAACTAAGAGCATGTAGTGTGTATTGACTGTATCATGTATATCTGGTCGGCCACTCTGCAGTCTTTGTCGTGCCACATGACGACTGCTTCTCCTTCTTCTCCACTCGATTCCTTGCAACGACAACTTGGATGGGCCATCTGGGCCATCAAGCTGTGCTTTCTTTTGGACCCGCATCACGCATCTGTTGAATGCAATGGCCGTGATTGTGTGCACAGTATATGTTGGCACATGTGGTCAGAGGAAAACAGGCAACAGGTGGCTTCTTGCTTACTGCATGCGATAACGCAATGGAATCCATTCAGGCAGACACTTCGGGTTACCAAGAGACAACATGGTTTCCTTTATTGTTGTACAAGCTTATTTTATACACGTTAAAGTAGTCTAGGCTTCGCCCACCATTTTCAGTCCAGCTCGCTCGTAACATTGGTAAACTCCCCCTTCTCCAACTTGGTTTTCCAGAAGACGGGGTTCGTGTCCGTGAAGCCGTGCTTCACCCACCCTTCCTCCTTGACATGGTACAGATTGATGAAGCCGCCAGAGTAGGCATCCCTGTGCGTCGCAGCCAGGATGCTTCGTCTGCCGAGCTCCAGTGCATCCTCGACGCTCAACTCGTACTTGTACTCGGCGTCCAGGACACCATACGCAAATGTCTGACCCGACCCCACGCAAAACAGGTTGCCCGCCAGTCTGGTCCCGTCACTGTCGACATAGTACAGCGCAGGGCCCTCCTCCTTGGTCACGCCCGCGCACATGGTTCCCATGCTGAGCCCCATGCCCTTGTAGCTGTAGACCAGGTTGGCGAGGATCTTGCTCGCGGCGGCGACGCTGATGCGGCGCTTGTGTCGGAGCTCGTGCAGCCGGCACTGCATGCCAAGCCAGGCCAGCCAGTACTGGCAGTCGGCCGCGCCGCCGGCCATGGTGCCCAGAAGCACGCTGTTGATCTCAATCACCTTCTTGACCGTCTGCGAGGCAATCCAGTTGCCGGCCGTGGCACGAGAGTCGGTCGCAACGATGATGCCGCCCTGGAAACGAAATGCCAGCGTTGTGGTGCCGTGCGCAATCTTGATCGGGCAGTCGGGGTTGGCTCGGTCGTCCGTGGCAGCCCGAAGCCAAGATGACGGCTGTGCGAGTTGGAGAAAAAAGTCAGTAATCCAAGGACTAATTTGGCGTCCACGGAACTGCAAACTCACCTGAGAGACAGGTGGCATGGCAAACTTGGTAGTCAGAGATGCCGTGGCCATGAGCTCCTGTGCCTCATTTTCAAACGGCTCGTTCTGCTGAAACGCCGGCCGGGTGTATCTGGCTACGAGGGTATCCATCTTTGGCGATAGACCAGAACTGTATGTAATCAGAGTTGGGAAATACGGTTTCTTGATGCCTCCTGATGTGCCTTTGCCTAGTCACGAGGTTCTAGACAGAGCACAGAAGAGTAGAAAAAGACGGTCGGCTGATCGAGAATATCGTGAGCGTGATGGCACTGAACGAGGAGTTGATGATACAGGTCGGGTGGTGATGGAAACGTGCCTTGTAAAGTTGCCTGCGAGGAACGGTTGACGTTGTCAGGTCAGGCAGCTTCGGTATCGCGCGTCACCAGCTCTGTCGGCGCCAAAGCTTCCTGGAGGCCCCCCCACCGCTGGCCAATGCTGGCCAATTCAGAGTCTAGACTCAGCTGTAGGTACCTGCATGGCCCTCTTAGTCATCCTCTCAAACATTATTGCTGCCTTGGTGCCTGACCAAGACCCATCCATGACCACAAAGTCGCCTTTTTGCTTGCCAAAAATGCTAATCATGTTACGAGCATGATACTACTGAATGAATTTCATAATGATAAAAAAAGACTATTCAAAAAGGATATCAAATCCGATAAGACTTTCCCTGTCTTCCCTCCCTTCCATAGTACGACCAGGGAAGATCCCGCCCTCCCCTTTCGCCTCTTCATGCGGCACCATGAGACTCAATGGCCTCCAAAGGTAGAGAATTGACAATCAAAAAAAAAAAAATTCGGCAACAAGAAGAATAGAAGGACATAGAAAACGAGGGGAAAAAGAAGGCGACCTGCAACACACAAGATATATAAAAGATTAATCCAAAATCAATGCCCGCACTACACAATTAATGATACCAGTCGTAAGAATAAACTTCATATGACCATGCTGTCCAGCATAGCCTATACATATTCTAGAAGTTGTGAAATCGCGGCAGAAGCTCTCATAAAGACACCCAGAAAACAGCGGCCCCAATCTAAGGGTTGGGCGTTGACTCCCGGCTCACTCGAGGCTCTCGTTTGCTCAAGAAGCTTCGTCTCAGGTGCGACTTGGGCGTATCTGGTGCGTCTGACTCGGCAGGTTGGAAAGTGCTCCTCACTGTGACTGTGCCGTCTCCAATGCTAAGTTCCTTTGCGCCACCGGTTCCGGCATCATCCACAAAGTAAATGTGTTCCCCAAGCTCATCACTGCTTCCGATGAAGTGGTCGCCCTTTGCTTCAATCTTGAATTGGGCGTCCGGGCTGCATGAGACCTTGAAGGTTTCCTCAAATGTCCATTGCCCACTCGATGACTTGAAGTGCTTGGTCTTGCCAATCACCTTCTCCTTTGGCGATAATTGAGACACCACGATGAATAGATCTGTAGAGGACGGGAACCCGGAGGCACCAACCACCGTCACGGTAGCAGTACCTTTTGGTCCGCCGCTGCCGGGAGCAGTGCTATGGATCGAAGAAGCGGCGATACTTCTTGTGCGGGCGTGGCCGAGGAATGCATGTTGTGAGCTGGATGCGCTCTGAGAGACTTCTGGTGACTCAGAGAGACCAGTAGCTTTTCTGAGACCAAGTTCCGGAGTAACGCCATCACTGGACGTGGTCACCAAGGTTGGAACATCAGGATATTCAGGTAGAGTGCCATTCTCCTTTTCCTTCTTGCTGCCCAAAATGCCTCGCTTCAAGAAAGACGCGCCTTTGCCGACGCCATGTCCCACGGCGCCGGCGACAGCCACACCACCCTTGATGGGAGCACCGGCAACGCCAGTAACGATTCTAGTGGGCGCCCCTAGGCCAGAGAATGTGGAGGTGCCATGAATGCTTCTGGTGACATAATCGGGACGAAAGAGGAGGCGCAGACGGATGATACCAGACTTGCCATCCAGCATGTAACGAGACTCGCTGGCCTTGAACGGCTCAAGAGCATCCAAGTTGATGCAAGCCGCACCCAGGAAATCTGGCTTGTCAGCAAAATCGTAATCATACACGTTCACGTTGAATTTGGCAGCCGTCCGTGAGGGTACGGCAACCTCGAAGAATTCGTTCCACGTTGGATTGAGTGTCTTTTTGATGACCTTGGTCTTGTACACTTCTTGACCGTTGAGCTCGAATTTGCAGTAAGGGTCGCTCTTTCCATTTCGATCGGCTGATGGTAGCTCGATACCGTCCAAGACATCCACGCGAAGCTTTCCCATGTTGTTGATACTCTCACTGGGGTCCAGCTGCATTTTGATAGGGATGTACTTGAGGCTGACCTTGACCCAGCCACCTTTGCCTTCGTCGGTTCTCAGCTTGAGCGTAGTGGGGTTGTTCTGCAAAAAGTCCCGACGCATTAGGTACCATCATCATCATCATCATCAACCCTATCCCCGTGACTCGACTCAAGTTTCTCAAGGTCTCACTTACCAAACATTGCTTTAGTGTTTCCATGGTATTTCCAGTAAGTTGCGCCAGCGTCTGGTCCTTGTCGTCACCTTTCTTTCGAGCCTTTAGTGTGATTCGAGAAAAGTCGAGCTCACGAATGACGCAATCACCAATCTCATCAAACTTGTGACTCCTGTTCGGAGCCGTGGAGGAAATGTAGGAAGCATATGCCATATCGTCTACGAAGATTTCAAGTCGGCTGTGGCTCTCCGGCAGCTCGGCTTCCAAGAGTCGGAAAATGAGGAGACCACTCTCGTGCTTGAGAAGCTCCTCGGGACTGAGTCGAATTTTCGGTGGTCCCTTGTTTTCGAGCGATGGGCGGCCTGTGCTCTCATCGAACTCGCTCTTCTCTCCATTGACTTTGCTTTTTCCAAGGCTCGGCTGCGGCTTGTCCAGGCTAGCCCTGAACTTGCCAGCCTCAGGTGCTCGATCCACGGGGGTTCGCGGTGTTCCTTCGGTCTTCTCAGTCTTCTCAGCTTTTGCCGCCTCTTCTTCTTCCTCTTCAGGATCGGCCACATTGAGGCAAGGGTAAAATGCAGCGGTATAAACAAGAGTTCCCTTGACAATGCCTTTGCCATGCAGTCGCAAACCGTCTGACCGAACAGTCTTCTTTTCATGCACCAGATATTCGCCGCTCTCGCTTTGACGAACGTAATCACCCGCAAAGAGCTCCACCAAACCAAGACTGCGGTCTTTGCCCATCTTCTCAGCATCCATGACTTCGAGCGTGAGTCGGTCGCGTGGGGAGTGGATGGGGACATAGAGAACCTCGTCCCACTCGGGGTTCAAGTCATTCTTGAATGTAACAGTTCGCGCCTTGTCAATTCCGGAGAGCAGAACACGTACATAGGGATCAGACTTGCCAAAAGACTCAAAGTTGCGCAGATCGATGGCTTTTTGGAAGTGAAGCCGCATCACGCCAATGGGAATGGAGTAACCTCCCGTGCCGCCAACGCCAGAAATGGCAACAGGCCGCCACTGGGCCATCATTTTCACGCCACCAGTGTGAGCACCGGCGAGTTGATACCATTCCTTTCCTTGTGCCATGCAGTTCAGCATCTCGTCGAGCTTGATTTGGTACTTGCCTAGGTCGGGATCACTAATCAGACCTCGATCATCCTTGATTGTGACACCCAGCTTGGCCTTCCGTCTATCCGTTATGAGGATTTCTTTGGAGCCGTTGTCCCAGATTGGATTGTTGGTGCGCTTAAGATTCTTGGTCTGATGAACCTTTTTGCCGTTGAGGAACATGATTGCATAGGGATTGAGAAGACCGACCAAACTTTTGGTGCCGTCCAGATCTTTGGCCTGCTCGACTGTAAATCGAAGAATACCCTGGTTGGAGTCTGGTGGGGGCTCGACTTTTCCGTCAGGCAGTGTCTGGCCCTCGAGCACCGGGAAAAATCGCAAATCGCAGGATACAACACCGCGGGCCTTGCCATCTCCAATCACGTCCAGACGCTGATTTTCAAGAACGTGGAGTTCCTCGAGTTCTTCCAAGCGGAAAGTGGCCACACCCAGTTCCTTGGACTTTCGAAATTCGTTCTTGTCGAAGACCTGAATATCGAGCGTGTCACTGAAAGACGTGACGATGAGATAGTGAGTCTCATTCCATCTTGGGTTGGCATTGTCATCGATAGTCTTGGTTCGGGCAAGCTCTTGTCGGCGGCTGAAGCTGATGCAAGCATAGGGATCGACCGTTCCTGCAAAGTTGTCGGAATTCTTCAGACCCTGTGCACCGTGCAAAGTAAGTGCCAAGACGCCAACTGCCTGGTCGACGGGAGTGCCAGCAAGCATCTTGGCGATTTCGATCGGGAAGACGTTTGGTGAATACATCATGGGCGCTAGATTTCCGTGAATTTGCTCCAGGATGAACCTCTCGAGACCAGGGATGAAATTGATATCGAAGCCGAAGCTGTCACCCCCCAGGGGCTTGCAAACATAGTCGATGGTGGGTCGTTCAAGGAAGCACATTTCAATCTTTTCAACGTGAGGAAACGGGATCTGTAGCTTAATCTTCAGTCTCATGATGCCGGAAAAGGACATGTCCTCCACAATGACGTCGAGGCCCTTGCTAATCATTGCCTTTCCGATGCGGATCTCGAGCACGACTTTGGGGTTGATCTTGCTCTTAACTTGCCGCGACGTCATATCGGCCGTATCATTGGGAGTGAAGCTGAATTTCCAGTCCATGACAACGATGTCGTCTTCCGTCTTGGGATAGGTCTTGACATGCTCCATACGGGGGGGCTTGGAGCCGAGGGTGAACGTTTTGAGCTTTAGACTATCAAGGAAAGCAGGAGTTGCCGAGCTGAGGACCTGATCGACAGAGTTGATAATGGTCTGCGCAAGGACGGGTTGGTAAATGGGCCAGAATTTGACCATGAAGGAGTTGATCCATTCCAGCGATTCGTTGTCGTTCTCAAGCCTCTTCATAGCAAGCTCTCGAGTAATGTCATCGCGGAAGTTGCGTCGCACGCGACGCAGAGAGGTTCGATAGTATGTCGCACAAACAGCCATAATGATCATGACCCAAGCCAAGCCTCCGCCAAAGACAGCGACAAGCCACGATGAGATACAAGCAAAAATGATTAAAGCGGTGTTGTGGTACCAGTCTATTGATGGGATGGCAACGCATTAGCAAGCGACTTTGATGTTGGGCGGGGCCTAGGGAAGGCTCCGGATTTTTCTTGCGTTGCTACAACCTACCTCCGTAGAGACTGTAAGGCAATCGACCCTCGAGCCAAGTCGCATGATCGAGGAGGCTTTCTGCTTCAGTTGCATCGCCTCCCCAGCCGAACTTGGGGGCCCAACCAGTACGCGAGTATGGAGCTTCAGCAGCACCAGGATCCATGCCGGTGAGGTCTTTGCCGCCATCGGCAGTTTTGGCGACATCGAGGACACCAGCTTTACTAGGCTCGGGAAGCTCTTCGTCAGGCCCGGTGCCGTCGTCGACATCGGTGATGATGGCAGCACCCTTTTCGCGCCTGCTGCTCCTTTGAAGTTCGGGTGGTATTGCCTGTCAGTGGCGAGACGACGAAACGCCTCGTTAGTTGCCGTTTGTTTGAAGAGACGTGATGATGCTGGTAACAGATGGCGGCTGTCGTTCAATTCGAGCACGTCCAACCAAGGTAGTTCAAGGGACTTACAGCTTGAGCTTGAGCACGTTTTTCTTGCGCAGAGGCATCGGGGTCGAAAGTGAAAGCAGGGATACCAGCGTTTTTGGACTGCTCAACCATTTCTCGCTGAGCGTCATCAGCAGTGACGGAGCTCTGAGGGTTTCGGGCGGCCTCAATGGCGCCCTGCTGCTTGAGCTCCTGGGCTACTGACGCAGACATGTCGCCGGCTACAGGCGCAGAGCCAGAATAATTCGGAAAGCAATTCTCGATACCAGGTTCTCCGGAATCAACTGGAGGTAGCTCGTCGGGAAGAAGTTCATTCAGAGGTGGCGCGTTGGGCACTAAGAGCTGTCGAAGAAAGGCACAGAAAGCGGACTGAAGTGATGACGTGGGGCGACCGTCTCTGCGGGCTGTTGAGCTTGCTTGATCTGCAGCAGACCTCTGAGTTGAACTAGGTCTTTGGAACGCCGAGCTAGCGGTGACTGCAACGACAGCAAAAGAAAACGGGTGGAAGAAGTGGGCAGGGGAAATGAATGTTTTGGGCGGGAAACAAAGAAGAAAGGCCTGGCCAGGCCTACTGGGCTGGGCTGTGTCTGATGCGTGTCTGGTGTGTGATGATGTGTGATGATGGTGTCTTGTCTGCCAGAGCTGGAGCATTCACAGAAGCGCATGTTGGGGGGGGAGGGGGGGCAAATGTTGCACCCACAAGGGCATAATTGATCCCTGCCGCACGATAGTCTCGCTACTCAACTAGCTAAGATAAGAGTCTACCCCTAGCTAGTTATTTTCTAAGACCTCTATAACTTTATAGTATATTTTAGTATTATATAAGTACCTTACTAATAGTAAAGGTACTTAGGTATTTAAGCTATAGTCTATACTCTCTTATAAGGTTAAATAACTTAATAAAGGTAGTTATATTAAATCCTAGCTTTATAGTCTAATATAGTAGTAATTATATAGTGTTTATAATAATTATACTTTCTTCTAAATTAGTACTCTTCTCTTTAAATTAACTAATTATTTAATCTTTAAATAATTAGTATATATATAGTAAAAAAGAGGCCTAATTTATTAATATTATAATTAGGTAACCCTAGTATACTAGGATTAATACTACTATTTATTAGTTTAATAATACTATAAGTATCCTTATAATATCTAAGAAGTTTTCTAAGAGTAATAAGCTAGCTATTAAGCTATAAAAGCCTTATTACTAAAACCTATAGTATAAGATAGTTAAGATAAGAGTTATTAAAGATAAAATCTAGGTCTTTATTAATCCTAATTTAATTATATAGCTAGGTTACCCTCCTAAGCCCTTAATCCTTATAGGAAATAAGACTTTAGTAAAGAGAAGGGTAGTAAAGGCTATATAAAGTTAATTATTTATATTAAATACTATAGGAGTTTAAATATGCTTATATAGTAGTAAAGCTATAATTAGTAGTATATAGTAACCCTAGGAAAGCTTCTCTAAAGGTTATAATATACTTAAAAAGAGTTATTTTTAGTACCCTTAATAACCTAATAATACTAAAGATAGTGCCTAGTTTATAGTCCTTAGTAGTTATTATTAGGTATTTAATAGCTAATTCTAAAGCCTTATAAAGGCCTTATAAGAGTATTATACTTAGTTTATAATAATACTTAGGCTTAAATATAAGTAAATAACCTGAAGGTATATATCTCTTTATAATAAGATTAAAGAACTTATAAGGAATATAATACCTTTAAGATTATTAAGTATTATACTAAAGTTAATTTTAATAAAACTATTAAGTAAAACCTTATAAGAATAAATATTAATAAGTAGCTTATAAATACTTTAATTAGCTATAAGAGATACTTCTAAGTAAATTACCTTATTACTAAGGGTAACTTACCTATAGAAATAATTAATAATACTATTAAGGTATAATTTCTTACTATATTAGCTTAAATTAGCTTATTAATTTATTTAGTAAAGAGTAAGAGAAAAGTCCTAGATTTCTATAGTATTATAAGTAAGATTAAGTACCTAATTAAAGCCTAAGAAAGGTCTTAGATAAAGGCTAATAATACCTTTAAAGCTAAGCTAACTCTTAATAGTAAAGTAAAGGATAAAGCTAAAAAAGAGAAGGTAATAAAGAAAAATCCCTATATTTACTATAAAAAATATAAGTTAAAGAAGTTAAAAAACTTATAGAAAATCTATAGGGTACTTTACTTAATAAAAAACTAGAAAATTAATAAAAAGCTATTAAAAAAGGTAAAAGAAGTAATAAATTATTAACTTAATAATATAAAAAAAGTATATAATATATAGTTAAAGAATAATAATATAAAGAAACCTAAAGAAAATAATACTATATTTTTAGCTATAAAAGAGTTTATAAAGGCTTTCCTTACCTAAGGTAAATTATAGGTTATACTTAATAATAGCACTTTAATCTATATCTTTAATAATAAACACTAGTTTATAAACCTTAATTATAGTAAGTAGCCTAGAATTTAGGTAAGTTATAGTATTACTAAGGCTTATAGTATTAATATAGCTTAGATTATCTTAATAAGTAGCTAGACCCTTACCTTATTAAAGGCCTAGTACTAACTATTATTCTTTATAAACCTTATATCTCTTTAACTACTTATATAAAAGGGAATAAGGTAAGATAACCTTACTAAAAAGGTAATAAACCTAGTAAGAGGTAATTAGGAGATATTTTAAACTTAGATTATTAGTATATAGCTATATATAAAGGGCTTAAGCCTATTAAAGGTTTTTACTATTAAGGAAAATTTATAAGACTTAAAGACTATTATAATAATACTTATAGACCTATAGTATACTAGATTAGTATATCTAGGTAAGGATATAATAAATTAAGTGCTTTAGAAGCTTTAAATTCTATTAAAAAAAAGAAGCATAAGTAAATATAAGGTTTACTAAATAGCTAAGGCATAGAGATAAATATTATAAGTCCCTTAAATAGGGTTATTACCTTTAGGGCTACTTTAAGTAGTCTTTTTTAATCTCTTTACTTAATTATTAAGGTATAATAAAGACTACTATATTACTCTTTTTACCTATAAAGCTATAAAGCTATATTATATCTTTATAATTCCCTTAAAGATAGATATTATACTTTACTTTAATTAGTTAGAAGTTATATATATAAGAGTGTATAGTATTTATATTATAGTTATAATAACTAATAGTAAGACTACCTTCTAGACTAAAAAGCAAGAAGAAGAGGTTATAAATAGAGATATTATTATTAGAAAATCTAGCCTAGCTTACCTATATAAAATAAGCATACTAAATAGTCTAGGGGGGTAATAATAAGGGTTATAATAACTCTTATAATATAATTAGGCTTCCTAGAAAACCTCTAGCCTATAGCTACTAAAGTAGCTATTTATATTTTAAACTATATATCTTAAAAGCTACTTAACTAGTAATTACCTTAATAAGTATTAAATAGGTAGTTAAGAGAGAATAAGCTTTAATAAAGTTACTTACTAGAGAATCTAGAAGCCTTTATAACTTACTTATAAGCTTTTAGTTATAAAGTATTTATAATAATATAAAGTAAACTTTATAAGGTAAGTCTAAAGCTTACTTAGAGAGCTTATATTAAATACCTTACTAGATATATTTCCTTTATATAATACTTAATTTAAGTACTAATAATAAAGAGAAGCTACTAGTTCTTATTAAGCTATATTACTTTTAATAAGTCTATTTTCTATGCTTAAGAAAGAGGCCTATTATTAACTATAAAAGAGGTTAAAAACACTTCCTTAAAGAGCTAGTTAATAATAATAAGGATAAAAGCTCTAATATAAAGCTTCTATAAATAGTATACCCTTTATTACTATAATAACTACTTAATTAGCTTTAATAGGTTAAAACTCCTATAGGATATAATTAGCTAGATTATAAAAAAAAAGAAAGTTAAGAATTAAATTTACTAACTCCTCTAAACTTACTAGGATAATTTCTAGATTTAATAGATTATATACTATTAAGTATTAATAATTTACTTAACTTACTTAATAATAGTAATAATTATAAAATATTAATAAATCTATAAGATTATAATAATCTTAAAGTATTTACTATAGCCTTTAAGCTAAAACCTAAAAGTAAAGAAAAGCCTTATATATCTAGGCTTCCTTCTTCTCTAGCTTATTATAACTATTTAGCTAGTTATTTAAAAAAGAAAGAGTTTTATAAGGCCTAAGATAAAGAATTTAATAAGATTATTAATAGAAAGGTAGCTATAAAGGTATCTAGAACTAAAGTCCTTATATATATTAAGCTTCTAGGCCTTACTTAGGTCTTATATAAATTAGATAAATAAGGCTATCTCTTATAATATAAAGCTTATCTTTATATCCTTAGAAATTATTAACTAAAGAGTTATTTATTAACTTAGGTAATAACCTTAGCTACTAATATCTTTAGGCTATTTATAGCTATTATATACTATTTTAACCTAGAGGTATATTAGTATAACTTTATTATAGTATTCTTAAACTTAGATCTTAATAAAGAGATTTATTATAAAATACCCCTAGGCTATAAAGATAAATAAGCTTATCTAAAGCTTCTTAAAGTAGTCTATAGGCTATAGAGAGTGCCTCTTTTATAAATAAAAAAGCTAATTAGCTAGCTAGTTAGTAAAGGCTTTATATAAATCTTTAAGAATTCTTATATATTTATTAAGAATAGGTTAATTATTTTCTTTTATATAAATAACCTTATTATATTATTTACTAAAGGGAAATTATTTTTATATAATAAATTTAAAGTAAGACTTTTTATAAAGTATAATATTAAGAACCTTAGAGAACTATAATAGTTCCTAGGTATTAAAATTATTAAAGATTATACTAATAGGAAAATATAGCTTAATTAGAAGTCCTATTAGAATAAAGCTACTACTAAATTTAATATAAAAATCCTATAATAAAGACCTATAGCCTTAATAACTATTATATTACTAAAATCTTTTAAAAAAAAGGTTAGTATATAGGATTTAAAGAGATATTAATCTCTAATTAAAACCTTACTATATTTAATAATAGTTTTAAGACTTAATATTACTTTTATAGCTTTATAACTCTTATAATACTTATAAAACCTAGGGCTATAATATATAAAAGTAGTAAAAAAAGCCCTTAAGTATAAGTATATATAAGTAAACCTAGTAATTAAATATAGTAATAATAACCCTAAATTAGAGATATATAGTAATACTTCTTTTACTAATAATACTATAATATAAAAAAGCTTATAAAGCTATATTATAAAACTCTTTAAAAAACCTATACTCTTTAAGGTAAGTAAGTAAGCTACTATAATAATATTATTAACTAAAGTAAAGCTTCTAGTGCTTTCTTATTATAGTAAAAAGCTTATAGCCTTTAAATAGCTATATTAAGAGATTAGGCTATACCTAGGTAATAACATATTTAAAATTAAATATAATAATATATAAATAATTTACCTTCTTAAGGAAAAATTTATTAAGCTTATTATAAAGCTTTAGTATATAGATATTTATTACTACTAGCTTTATTAAGAGATTATAAAAGAAACCTTTAATATTACCTAAATTACTACTAAAGAAATAATTACTAATAGCCTTATAAAGCCTTTTATAAAAAATACTTTTATAAGCTTTTATAAGGTATTAGGGCTTATATAATTACCCTTTAGTATACTTAGTAAAAAACCTAAAGAGTAAGTATTATATAATAACCTTAATTTAAATAAGATTATAACTAATTAACTATATTTCTATACTATAAATGTTAAATCCTTCGGATCTTCATCGGCTTAATCGTGGCCAAAGACCGGACTAATTATAGGTCTAGCGCGATGCACATAATGTGATTAGCTATATTAATTCGCCACCCCCCCTTTTTACCTTACTTATAAGTTTCACCTACTTTTCTATTATCTAGACTTTCCCTCTCTTCTCTCTCTTTAGCTAGCTATTATTAACTTTAATATTATAGAATTATCTTATAACCTACGCAAGCACCTTAGTGTAACTAACACTAATTAGTAGTTAACTTTATAACTATAAATAAGCTAGGTATTATAAGAAAAGACATTTCTATAAACACTATAGCTATGACCCCTTATTATACTAAATTAATAGTTATTATAGTAAAGAGGCATAACTATATAAGTGTACTAAAGGAAGAGACTAGAATCCTAGTTATAGGCTTATTAAGCTTCTAAGGAATTAATTTATTAACCCTTAGGCTTATAGGATATAACCTTATTATATCTATCTAGGATATTATTATTAATTATTAATTCTATTATTTATTATAAGAAAACTAACTAACTAACTAATTCTATTACTATAAGGCATTTATATTAAACCTAATATTAAATAACCTTAGCTAAGCTAGCTAGCACACCTATAACTTCTCTTAATACATCCTACCCTTCTAATAGACCTTTAATCTCTCTATAAGTATTTACTACTTATTTCTTGCCCTATTACTCTTAGTGTTATTTACATTATGCTTATTAGTAAAAGAGATTACCTCCTTCCCTCTTTTCTTATAAAAATAAGGGATTACTACTTCCTATTTTTCCTTTATTACTTTTAGCACTTTTATTACTTTATTTATCCCTATTAATTTATTATTCCTACTACTTTTACTACTTTTTCTACTATTTTTCCTTATTTTTATAATTTTCTAGCTTTATTAGAGTAATAACGCTCCTAAAGTATAAAAGAAAACCTTTATAATAGTAATAGGTAAATATATAAGCTTAATTAGTAAGAATAATAACTTAGAACCTCTTTTATAGCCTAGATATTATAAGATAGTAAAATCTAAATCTAGCCCTTTAATAAGGGGAAAAGCTAGTAATAGTAAGGCCCTAATAATTACCCTTAAGAGACCCCTAGAAGATAAACTACTATTATATCTTTAACTACTTACCTATAACCTTATAAAAGATTAGAAAAAGCCTATTAAGCTAGATCTAGAAAACACTATATAGCTTAAACTTAATAACTATATTATAAGATTTATTAATCTTAGTAAGCGCTAAGGTTAGAGAGATAATAACCTCTAGGAATTATTCTAAGAAGACTTTAAAGGCTAGTCTAAAGATACCTTTAAGAGGGCAAATAAAGAGATTACTAGAGAGCTATATAATTCCCTATAAGATTATAGTATTCTTATTAAATAAGGCCTAGAATACTCTATCCTAGTATTGCTTAAAGAAGTGCTTAATTAAATAATAATGCCACATTAGCTATAAAAAGGATTATAATCTTCTAAATCTCTAGAGCCTTAACCCTAATATCCCTAATTACCTACCCTAGAAACCCACCTTCCCTAAACCTAGTAATTCCCTAAACCTTTATAAGAGCCCTTATAGTAATCTAAATTAAATTAATTACTTTATCCTAATAATTATTATTTATAATAACCTATAGACTATTATTTATAGTAAATTATACCTTTATAGTAATTCCCTTCTAAAGATTAGATTATAAAAAAGATCTTAGAGCTTATAAAGATATATAAGGATAGTAACTACTATAGTAGGAAGCTATATAACTTCCTAATACTAAAGATTATGCTTTTTAAAAATAAGTATAATAGGATTAACCTCCCTTAAATATATTATTAGAAGGCTTTCCTTATTATATTAATAAGTAATACTAAATAGTATTACCTTAATTACCTCTTTAGGAATAATTATTCTTATAAAGAGATAATTACTTATATTTATTAATACTTTAAGATAAAAAGTAACTAATAATTCTATTACTATAAGTAAAGTAGTATAATACTAAAGAATATAATTAATAAGAACCCTAATAAAAGCAAGCTTAAGTGTTTTAAGATTATATTATTAACCCTTAAAAAGATTTATAAAGGGCTATATCCTTCTAATATAGTAAATACTAAGCTTTATAAGTAAATATTAAATACTATAGCTAGTATATCTAAATATTAGATAGTTAAATATATATACTCCCTAGGCTTTAAAAGTCTTACTAAAGACCTTTATAAGGTAATTACTATTATAAAATTAAATAGGAAGACTACTTAATACCTTTAGTACTAAGAAGAAAACCCCCTAGAGGCTATATTTACTAATTATTAGTATAGATAATAATCCTATAGTAAAGGAAGCTATTATAGAAAAAGCCCTAGGCCTAGCCCTAAGCACTACTTTATATATAGTAAGAATAGCTACTAGTTCTTTAATTACTTTACTAAAGAATATTAGAAAGAGAAAGACTACTAGTAGGCTAGTAAAACATATTAAATAGCCTCTTTAGATAAGAGATTTTAGGTATTTCTTACCTCCTATAAAGGGTAGGATAATAATAAACCTAATAATAACTTTAGTTAGGATTAGAAACTATATCTTATAGACTATATAAAGGCCTAGGATAATAATAATAATAAGGTAGAAAAGCTACTATTAATAGCATATCTAAGTATTATATAATTCTTCTGCTTAGGATTATAGACTAATAATAACACTATTAATACTAATATTCTTATAACCCTAAATAATTAAGCCTTTTAATATATATTCCTTAAGTAAGAGCTTTATAAGCCATAAGAATATAATAAAGGCTTAACTTACTATATCTCTAAAGAATACTATTCTAAAGAGGTTTTTAAAGGTATTATACCTAATACTAGCGCTATAGGAAAATTAACTATAGGAAAGGCATAAGTAAAAGCCTTACTAAGATTAATACCTTTATTAAAAATCATCCCTTATAAGCCTTAAATTATTATATTTAGTGCTAGATTAGTAGTTATAAGAGGTATCCTCTAGGTTTTTATAGAGCTTAGAGAGCTTAAATTCTATATCCTTAATATAGCTATCCCCTTCCTTTTCTTAATTACTAATATAGATAATATGTAAATTAAGATTAATAACCTTATAAATATACTTATTTAAGGTAATAAGACTATGTGTTAGGAGCACGGAGGCCAGGGAGCTAGGGACAGAGTGGTTATATAATAAAACCCTTAGATAAGCCTTAGGTTATACAAATAACTAAGTAACTACTAGATAGCTATGTATATATAGTAAGGTATTTAGATAAGGACTACCTATAAGGTATATAGAAGGTTAGAGTTTAAGACCTTTATATACTTACCCTTAAGTAATAGCTCTCTAGTTATAACTAAGAACCTTAGCCTTTACTTTATTTATATCTCCTTAATCTAGTTATAATAAGTTAAACTCTTAAACCCTTTAAGGAAAATAGACTATTAGCTAGGTTTAAATATAAAGAAGCTATAGAATATTTACTTAAAATATACTTATACTTACACTACTTAGTAAGGGAAATATAAACTTATAGCACTTAGGGAGTAACCTATATACCCTAACTTTAAAGCCTAATAAAGAAAGGGTATAATAAACACTACCTAGCTTTAATTAATATAGTAATACTAAATCTAGAAATAATAATAATCTAGATAAGCTAGAATAATACTATAAGGTTATATAAGCTTAGCTATAATATACCTATATAAGGTAAGATATTATAAATATAAAAGTATAGCTTAAAGAAATTAAAGTAAACCTATAATTAGCTAGATTAGGTAAAGAATTTATAATTACCCCTTAGATAATTAAACTAATTAATCCCTTATTCCTAGCTTTCTCACATAACCCTAACTTTATAGTAAGTACATACTTATAAAGCTTTATAAAGATATAGTATAAAGTGCTTATATATAAAGGTAATACCTATAAGAATCTATAGGTATACCTAGTAAATTTAAATATATTATTCTAGTTAAATCTAAGAACCTTTTATAATAATAAAACAAAGGTAGTATATATAAGTAACTACCTAGCTAATAATATAAAGTAATAATAAATATATTATATAATAGTAAATAAGTTAGTTAACTACTTAGCTTACTCCTAAAATAAATTTATATCCTAGTTAAACTCTAAAGTAATAAATAAAGATATAAAGTGCTTAAAAGCTACTAGAATACTACTAAATCTAAGGTAAAAGAATAATTAGTCTTTCTAATTTTTCTTAAGACTTTAAACTAAAGTAAAAGCTAAATTACCTAACTAAATCCCTATATACTTAAGAATAGTAATTTTCCTAAATAGCCTAAATAATACTATAAGGAAGTATATAGTTAGCTAGGAGTTTTTAATATCTTAGAGCTATTTATAGGGTTAAGGTAAAAAGGCTAAAGTTATAATAATATTTATATTAAATAATTATAATAAAAACTATAATAATAAAGAAAGTAAGAGAAAGAGATAATACTTTAGCTTCCTTATAAATAACTTATAGTAAAGTTTATAGTAACTAAGTATAGGTTAAAGGCTATTTAAGTGCTATAAATATAGTAGTCCTAGATATAGTATAAATAGATATATAGTAATAAATTACTTAATTTATAAAAGTAGTAAGTATACTATAAAAAAGTATAAGAATAGTAGTAATAAAACCTTAGACCTTAATAAGATTCTAATTAGATTAGTATAGGCCTAGGATAATAGTCTTACTATAAAAAAACCTATAGATAAGAAAATAAGAATATAAGTGTTCTTATAGTAAGATAACTACTAGTTAGCTATACTAGTGCTATTTAATATAAGTATAAAGTATTTAATAATTTACCCTAAACTATTATTAAAATAGAATTAGAAGAAAAAAAAAATAAAGATAGTACTAGAAAGTATAAGTAAGGATAAAATTCTATATAAAGGAATTTTATATAAGCTAATTAAGGTAAAACATAGTATAGGCTATATAAAGGTCTATTAAATTAGCTACTATATTACTAATATAGGAGAGGGAATACTCCTAGGTATAGATTAAACCCTAGAGTATAAACTTATAGTAATAAATTAGAAATAAAGTTTTTAAAGGTTCCTAATAACTAAAGACTATATTATACTTACTATAGGAAAGTAATAACTATATAGGGTAGTAAAATAGTTATTTATTATGCTATTACTAGTATTACTAAAGATTAAGGTAATTAAGCCTAAGAAAAAGAAAAGAAAGACTAATAAAGATTTATTAGTAAATAGTATAGTAAGTAATAACTAAGGTTATAGTATAGCTATAGTAATAGTAGTAAAGTATACTTATTCCTTACAAAAGAAAAAACTAAGAAGTATAATAATGCTTTAGGTAGTATACTATAAGGAGTTAGTAGTAATTATATAAGAGATAGATAGTAATATAACCTAATAGTAAATCCTAGAAAAGTATATAGAATTTATAAATATATTTTTAAAAAATCTAGCTAGTAAGCTCCTAGAATTAGGTAGCTATACTTATATAATTAAATTAGAAAAGGGAAAATAACTACCCTAGGGACTTATATATAATCTAGCTAAGAAAGAGCTAAAAATACTTAGGGAGTACTTAGTAAGTACATAGGAAAAAAGGTAAATTAGAAAATTAACTAGTTTAGCTAAAGCCCTAATTTTATTTATTCTAAAAAAATTAGGGAAATTAAGGCTTTATATAGATTATAAAGGCCTTAATAAGATTACTATTAAAAATAAGGCCCCTTTATTATTAATCTTTAAAATCCTTAATTAATTAGTAAGTATAAAGGTTTTTATATTACTAAATCTTTAAGAGGTATATTACTAGCTATGTATTTATAAGAGTAATAAGTAAAAGATAGCCTTTTAGTGCTACTATAGCCACTTTAAATATCTTATAATACTATTTAGGTTAGTAAATATACTAATTACTTTTTAGGAATATATTAATAATACCCTTAAGGGACTTATAAATAAATTTTATATTATTTACCTTAATAATATCCTAATATATAGTAATAACCCTATAAAATACACAGAGTATATTAAAAGTATACTAGAGTAACTTTAAGACATAGACCTCTATATTAACCTTAAAAAGTGCTAATTTTCTATTAGGTAAGTAAAATTCCTAGGTTTTATTATATTTAAAAAGGGTATTAAGATAGAACTATTATAGGTTAAAGCTATTATAACCTAGCTAATACCTTATAGTATATTTAATATTTAATTATTCCTTAGGTTTATAGGGTTTTACTAATACTTTATAAAATAGTATAATAAGGTAGTAATCCTACTAATAGACTATTTAAAAGGTAATTAGCTAGTAAAGTTTAAGCTAAAACCTAGTAAACTAGTAGTATTTAAAGAACTTTAAAAGAAGTTTTAAAAGGTACTAATTTTAGTGTATTTTAACTTACTTTACTTACTAAGAGTAAAAATAAATATATTTAGTTATATAATTAAAGCTATACTTATAATATTAGTGCTAGGTAGCTAGCACCTAGTAGTATATTTTTTAAGAAAGTTAACTAATATTAAACTTTATTACTTAATACCTAATACTAAGTTATTAGTAATCTAAGAGGTATTTTAGGCCTAGAGATATTACCTTATATATTTAACTTATTAGATTATAGTTATTATAGACTATCTAAACTATAAGTATTTAGCTATAAAGCTAAAGCTAACTAGTAAGTAAGTAATAGTATTAGATAAGCTTTATTTATTTAATTTTAGGATTAAATATTATATAAGTAAGTTAAACCTTACTAATACCCTATTAAGAAAAGTAAATTATATTAGTAAGAAGTATAAGGTAAAGGTATTAACCTTATAGCTACTTAACTTCTTATTTAAATTTAATAATACTAAGTAATAGAAATACTATATTAATAATAATACTATTATAAGTTCTAGTATTATATTACTTAGTATAGCTAATATTTTATTATAAAAATACTATAATAGCCTTACTAGCCTTTAGGGTTTTAAGAAGTTATAACTTAATTATATTACTAAGGAACTTAATAGTCTAGTAAAGCCTAGTAGTAGTATATAGACTAGGTTTATTAATTCTAAGTAATAAGGTTATACCTTATTTATATTTATTAATATTTCTATAAGTCTAGTAAGCCTATAGGTTAGAAGTCTAGCTAGGTTAGTAGCTAGTAAGTAATATAAGTGCCCCTTTAAAATATTACTTATTTATAATCTATTTATAAGTCTATAGGTATACTATAAGCTAGCTACTTATAGTAGTATTATAGTAAGAATATAAGTAGTCTAGTAAACCTCTTCTAAGTTTATATATAATACTTATTTTATATATATAGAATTAGAGGCTTTAATTTAAGTTATATTATTCTAAGTATAGTAAGGTAATAACTTTACTATAGGTTATAAGAAGCTACTTAAGAGTAGTAACCTAGAAGTATTATAGATATAGTTTATTAGGCCCTTTAAGCTATTAATATTTAAGAATTAAGTTTTTATTCTAATAGGTATAAGAAAAGAAATTTTACTACTTACCTATAATAACCTAGTAGTAAGCTACTAGGGAGTTAGTAAGACCCTTTATTATATTATAAACTAGTATTACTAGCTATTAATAAAGAAAGATACTAAGTTATATATATAGACTTATATAAGCTATTAGACTTTAAAGCTAAGGCACTATAAACCTTATAGTAAGCTAGTAGCACTACTAGTGCTTAATTAGCCTTTTTAAGAATTATTAATAAACTTTATTATAAGGCTACTACCTATAAGAGATATAAATTAGACTTATAATATAATCTTAGTTATTATAAACTATTTTATAAAATATAGTATTTATATCCCTATTTTAATATAACTAACTAGTAATAGGTTAGCTACTATATTCCTAGAATATATTTTTAAGGACTATAATGCCCTAGAAGGTATTATTATAAACTATAGTTTAATATTTACTAGTAGGTTTTAAATAACTTTTTACTACCTTATTACTACTAAGTAGTAACTAAGTACTATATTTTACCTATAAATAAATAGATAAATAAAATATTTAAACTAAGTTTTAAAGTATTATCTAAGAGCTTTTACTTACTTTAATTAGACTAACTAGATAAATAACCTATTAATAGTATAGTTTATATATAATATAAGTATTTACTTAACTTATAGCTATACCCTAGTAAAGGTACTATAAGGCTATAACCTTAGAGGCCTATAATAAGTAGTTACAAATATTCTAGTAGTAAATAACTAAGTAAAAACTTAAGTAATTATACTAAGAGATAAATATATAGTAATTAAGTAGCTTTTAAGTAACTTATAAACCTAGTATATAAAGCACTATAATAAGAAGTAAACTCTAATAAATTTTAAAGTAAGTAACTATATTTTATTATTTATAAAGAATATTAACCTATAGTAACCTAGTAAGAAGCTAAGTATAAAGTACTTAGGCCTTTATAAGATTAAAAAAGTAATTAAAACTTATAGATTAGTATACTAATTAAAGCTATTACTTAGAATATAACTATATAATATCTTTAATATTACTAACCTTAAACTATTTATAAGGGACTTAACTAGTATAAAAGATATATCCTTACTATAAGATAATATTATAAATAATAAATAGGAGTTTAAGGTTAAAAGAATTATCTTATATTATTATAATAGGAGATATTAGAAATACCTAGTTAAATAAAAAGGCTATAATACTTTAAAGAATTTATAGGTAAAGAAAAGAGATTTTATTATAATAAATATTATTAATAATTATAAGTAGTAACTAAGTAGCTAGTTTATAAATATAAAGGTATATTTAGTAAAGATTAAATAGTAATAGTAATATATATAAAAAAAATAAAGATAATTTCTTAGATAATTTACCTTATAGCTACCTAGTACTATTTACTTTATATATATATTAGGCCCTAGCCCCCTAGTATTCTTATCTTTATTCCTAAGTGCTAGGTTAGTAATAAGGCCCTAGGGAGAGGATTTATCCTTATTATTAGAGAAATCCCCCTCCTTATATATATATATATAAAGCTTACCTAGAAGGTCTAATAGCCTAATATAAGTAAGAAGTGTAAGTATATATATAGTAAGCTACTAGTAAGTTAGTAAGGCTATAAGTAAGAATACTAGAAAACTTACTAAGGGAAGGTTTTATATAATAAAGTATAAGCTATTAGAAATATTAATCTAGACTTCTAGATTAATAGTATTACTTAGTAGTAATATAGTAATTCTTTTATTAGTATTAGCCTCTTATATAACCTCTATAGTTAGCCTTACTTATCTAGCCTAATTATACTTATTAGTATTCTTTATAAATAAAAGTATATTATAAAGTTTATACTTTATATATATTAAGTATTAGTAGTATATTAGTAGTAACTAAAGTTATAAGAACTAATATATATATATATTATTAAGGAAGTAAGAATTATTATTAAAGATAATATAACTATTAATATACTTAAAGAGTGCTTAATATAATTTTATAAAGTAAGTAAAGCACTAGTAGTATATTAGTATATATATAAGTAGTAAGAAAAGGTAAGATATACCCTTAAGTAGTCTTTATTATTTTATATATAATAAGTATATTTTATTAAGTTATTTATATAAGTTAGTAGTAGTATATAGTAAGGTAGTAGTAAAGTTATACTTAGGGAGTTAGTATACTTAATTAGAATAGATTTACCTTTTATAATATACTATAAAACTACGCTATTACTATTTTTAAGGGTAATAGCCTATATTACTACTTATTATATATAATATATATAAGGAATTTTTATACTACTAGTGCTACTAGCTATAAGTTAGTAAGGCATATACTAGGGGTTAGAAATATAGGACTTATATTAAAAATTTTAAAGCTATTTACTTCTTAGGAGATTTTTAAGGAGATATCTAAGAGGGCTTCTTAGCTATAGAAATTCCTACTAGTAAAGAAGTACTATATTATATAAATATAATATACTATTAGTAAGTTAGTAATAATACTATAAGAGACTTATATATAAAAAGGAAGTAACTAATGTTTTATATTTAAATAAGTTTAGGTATTTAAGTAAGATTAGGAATAGATAATAAAATAATACTATAGGATATTAGTAATTACTATAATAATAGCTATAAAGCTACTAGCTTATAGGTAAGGGTAACTTATAATATTAAAGGAGAATATAAAGAAAGAGAATATATAAAAGTAGGGAAAAGTAAGCCTTTTTTATATTAGCCCTAGACCCCCTAAGTAATTTATATACTATATATAGCTAATCTAGAAATTATAATATTTATAGTTATAGCTACTATTAGTAAATACATATACTAGCTATAAACTCCTAGTAAGAATAACATAATATCCCTAATATTAAATAAGAGCTTATTTATTTTAAATAGCATATAGTACCTTATTTATTTAATCTAATTATAAAATCTAATATAAGTAGTCTACTTACTTAGCGTTAATAACCTATTAGATAAAGGTATATATATTAGGAGTAATAAAGTAGTAAGTATATAGCTATTTAGAGTTAGAGAGTAAGGGAGAAATTACCTAAAACCCTATAACTTTTATTCTATTATCCTAAGTAAATATAATACCTATATACTTATAAAATAACTGGTAATATTAAATACTATTATAAGCTATATATAATATACTTATATTAGCTAAGTAGCTTCTTTTTAATTAAGAATAATTATATATTAAGGGGGTAGTATATTAGAAGTATAAAGGCTAGGGAGCTAGGGATAAAGTAGTTATATAATAAAACCCTTAGATAAGCCTTAGGTTATATAAATAACTAAGTAGCTACTAGATAGCTATATATATATAATAAGGTATTTAGATAAGGACTACCTATAAGGTATATAGGAGGTTAGAGTTTAAGACCTTTATATACTTACCCTTAAGTAGTAGCTCTCTAGCTATAACTAAGAACCTTAGCCTTCACTCTGTTTATATCTCCCTAATCTAGTCGTAACATTATGCCTATAGTATAATAATAGGGTTATCCTTAGTGGTTACTAAAGGCAAAAGAAATAGTTACTTTTTACCTCTTAGAGGAAGATATCTATTAATTATATTATTAGCTTAGTTACCCTTTTATTTAATAACTTACAAAGATTTTTTAACAAGCTAGTTATAAAGTTAAACACTAAGTAATTAAGAAATTAACTAAAGTCTACTACTATTACTAAATATATAGTAAGGCCCCTAGTTAATTTAAATTTATAATTAAAGATAATTATAAATTTAACTATAAGATTATTATTAATATTATATAGATTAATAGTTAACTAGTGCTTTATATTATTAATTTAGTAACCTTATTCTAAGTAGCCTAATTCCTTAATCTAAGGAAGTAAAAGGCTTAAGATATCTAGGACACTATCTAAGAGTACTAGATTAATACCTATCTTAGACCTCTAGAATAGATAGTCTATAATACTAGTAATAACTTTGCCTTTACTAAATTTAAATATTATACCTAACTAATATTAATTAAGACTAATAAGATACTAATTAAAGCCTATAATAGTATTAGAAAGGTTAAAAAATATTACAAACCCTTACGCTAGGCCTATAATATTATTATAGACTTAATTAGAATAGAACTTACGCTAGAATAATATCTCTAAATAGCTATTAAAGCTATTAATAACTCTATAGGCCTTAATAGTATAGTCCTAACCTTACTAGTCTTTAGAGCTTACCTATAGATAATAAATAAGTTATTACTAAGTATCTCTATTATTTAACACACTAAAGTAATTTAAAAAGCTACTAATAAGGTTTACTATTACCTAGCTTTATAGTAGGTTTATAATACCCTTAAAGCCTAGAATAGCCCTAATATAGCGCTTATATATTAGCTACCTTTATAGGCTAATATATATATATAAAGAGAGAAAGGTAGCTAGTATAGCCCTTATAAGCTAATTACTACTAATAAGAAGACTTATATAGTTAATATACCCTATAGCCTAGTAAGATTTTGCTTTATAGTAATAAAGCCTTACTATAAAGACTTATATATTATAAAGAGGCTAGAGTAGTAAGAGATAAAGCCCTAAGATATAAAGAAAGCTATAATAATACTACTAATTACCCCTCCTGGGCACGAGGTAAAACTGCTTAAATTATTATAGATCTCTATTTTTCAACACCTTTTCCAAATATCTAGCCTTCTTCTCTAGCTTTTTATTTCCCTTCTTCTTCTTACTTTTCCTAAATTCCTTAATGTTTTCTTCTATTTTTTGAATTTCCTTTTTATCTAGAATTTCCTCGGATTTTTAGATAGCTATTAGGTTCTATAGCCTAGTGGTTATAGCCCCTAGCTTGTAGTTACCCTTAGCTATACTATCTTCTAATTAGTTAGTTATTAATTAGTTAATTAGTAGCCCTTAACCCTTACTTATTAATTTGAATTAGAGTGTAGTTAAGTGAGGATAAGTTATGTTTTTTTTTTTAGTTTACCTTAGAGCTTTAAAGGATAAGTTATAAGATAGAAGAGATATAAAGAGATAAAATAAACATAGTTATAGAGAAAGGGGGAATTACGTTAATTTATACTATAAGTAAAACTTAAATAGATTTAAGTTTAACTATAGTCATGAATTATAACTCTTATATAATCATAGCTATAAAGTTTATTATAAAGTTTATATTAACCTTTTAGCCCCTAAATTTATAGCTTAAAGCTTATTCCTTTGTTTATGTTTTACTTAATACTATAGTAATTATTAAATTTAGTTGTTAATTATTACACTAGCTAGGTATTACTAGTAATTTTTTTTTGTTCCTTGAAAATTAGATGTATTGGCCATAACCAATGACCCCAAAAAAAATTAAAAATCAATACTACTAATTACTATTACTAAGAAAGAATTAGTAGTAAAGAAAGAAGAAAAGCTATAAGTATTACTAAAAAGAAAGTAAGGAAAGCTAAGAAAAGCCCTTATAGTCTAATTTATAGGTATAAAGAAGCCTATAAAAAAGGCCTATAATACCTAGGTAACCCTAAGGGGAAGCTATTAAGTTAAAGACTTATTACCTTACCCTAAAGGAATAAAAGTAAGGAAAAATAAAACTTATAATCCTAAAAAGAATATTAGCCTAGTTAAACTTTATATACTTATTAATAAAAATTAAGATAAGGCCTTTATTTAAGAAGTTATAGCTAGAGGGATACTAAGTATAGTATTCCTTACTATAAAAGAAAAGGCTAATTAAAACCTTACTCTTTAACTCTGCTAAGAAGGGAAGATTATAATCCTAGGAAAACCCTTTAAGTAATCTAATTAAGCTAAGATTAATGCCTTATAAGCTTATAATATATTTAAATTCATTAGATATAACCTAGCAAAGCATAAAGGCTATAAAATCTTTAATTCCTATATAGTTAAAGAGATTAAAGGCAAGGGAATAGACTTACTATATAAGAAGTCTTGCCTTATTATATAAGGCTATAATAACAAGGGGAAGGAATTTATCCTAATATAATCACTAATAATATAATAAGTAAGCTAATAGCTTATTATAGCTATTACTCTATTGCTAAGAAGAAGAGAAATTTACCTTTAGATTTATAATATTACATAAGCCTATATTTAATCACAAATAATACTAACAAGGCTAATTATTATAAGATTACTAGAGCAAATTACATACCTCTTTCTAGAAAGGACTATAATTAAATTAATTAAACCTCTTTATAGGATTATAAAGGCTAGAACCTACTAGTAGGTAATATACTTCTATTACTATAGGGATAACCTTAATATAATAACCTTAACCTATAATCCCTACTTATTAATTATAGCTTTAAATAATAAAAACCTCTTTAGTATTATTAGAATATAAACTAATAATATATTAGGCCTAAGTAATAATAACTTTTTCTAAAAAGAAAAGAAAGAACTCTAGAAAGCTAAATTTACTACTAAAGAAAAGTAATAATTAACCACTAGGAATCCCCTTATCTTTAATAGCTATATCTTAACCTAAAACACTAATAATTTATTAATCTTAACCTAGAAAGGCTAAAGTTAGAAGATTAAGGAAGTTAATCCTTAATCTCTAATAGTAAAGTAAGATTATATAAAATAATAAGCCTAAGGAAGCTATATTATAACTATATACTAACTAAAAGCTTCCTATAATCTATTAATTATAGCTTAACACTAAGAACTCTTTACTAATAATATTATATACCTTAATAAATGCCTTAAATAGTAAATTAAGAATTAGTAGTAAGGACTATAATATATCCCTTTAATCCTTAAGGAAGTAAAGCTCTTTATATTTATAAATAGATTACTTGCTAATAATAAGGATTTAAGCTTATAAATTAGATATATTATTATAATTAGTAATAAGATAATATAAGATAATAATACCTTTATTATAAAAGGTAATATTATTATATATAGCTTAATAAAGAGTAAGTAAGTTACACATAGCACACTTACCTTTAAATTATATAGTATAGTTTAAGGCGTAGATATTACCTACGTAATTTCTATAACTCTCTATTAGATTATAGACTAATTAAAAATACCTTAAATTCCTATAATCCTTTATACTAACTCCTTTTTATTATATGAATACCTTATAAAGCTAGGAATAATAAAAAAGAAAAGACTAATAATTAATATTATAGCTCTTTATTAATTATATAAAAGGCATAAGATCTATAAAGTTAGATAGATTAACAAGAATAATAATCTAGCGGATATAATAATAAAGGTATTACTAAATTTATTACTTTCTTCCCTAATTAATTTAAACAAATTAATAATTTATATAAAAGGCTAGGTAAAGAGACTTATAATATTAAGGGATAGGAGCCTAAATAAGGACTAATAGGTTAATTAAATTAACTAATACTATAATAGCTAATTAGAGTAGTGGATTCCTATTAAGGGATTTACTTATATATACTTTCCTTTAATTTAATTTTTATTATGTTTTTAGGCTCCTTTAGCTATAGATAAAAAAAGAGACTACTAGTATTAAATCCTTTAGATTTTCATTAGCTTAATTATAGCTAAAGACTAGACTAATTATAGGTCTAGCATAATACACGTAATATAATTAGCTATATTAATTCGCCACCCCCCCTTTCTGCCTTACTTACGGGTTTCACCTACTTTTCTATTATCTAGACTTTCTCTCTTTTCTCTCTCTTTAGCTAGCTATTATTAACTTTAATATTACGGAATTATCTTATGACCTGCGCAGGCACCTTGGTGTAACTAACAATAAAACTAATTTAAATATTATAATATTAATTTAACTAATTTTATTAATTTAGAATTATTATAAGAAACCTTAAATAAGGTCCCCTAGGGGGGTATATTATACCTATAAGGGTATAATTAATCCTTACTATATAATAGTCTTATTACTTAACTAGCTAAGATAAGAGTTTACCCCTAGCTAGTTATTTTCTAAGATCTTTATAACTTTATAGTATATTTTAGTACTATATAAGTACCTTACTAATAGTAAAGGTACTTAGGTATTTAAGCTGTAGTCTGCACCCCCTTATAGGGTTGGATAACTTAATAGAGGTGGTTACATTAAACCCTAGCTTCGCGGTCCAATAGTAAACGACAATGCCAGTTTGTGGCTGGGCCAGCCACCACGGCACCTGCCAGTTATGTAAGCCTGATTCAGGCTGATACTCCGTACTGTGACAGGGGTCAGCAAGATCACGCATCAGGCAAGCCAATGAATCAGAATTGAGAGCGGCGGAGTACAAGCAAAAGAGGCAGGCGGCCGCTGTTGGATATGGAGTATTGAATAAATTATCCAAGTCCAAGCCGACCAGACGACTTCAGCAAATCACCAGAGCCGGAGTTGTTGTTGCACCGAGGTGAGTGCAGGGCAGGGCAGGGCGGGGCACAAAAAGCGAAAAGTGGCTGCATAAAAATTGACTGAATTGACTGCCATCTGCCGCCCCACCCCGAGCCCTGCTGAACAATCAGACCCCATCGATCCAACAAAAAACCATGCTCCACAACGGCTCAGCCGGGTTGGCCCAAGTGCCCGCAGCCAGCTTTCATTAGCCCCCAGCCCCGCTGGCAGATTGAGTTTCTCAGTGGGGCTCAGTGGGGCCTCCTCATCTGTTTGGACACCCTCAGACAACGACACAAATCAGTTTAGGAAATGGCGCGCATGTTCACGATAAGAAGACCAACGCCTCAAAATCTAATAGATCAAATCAATCCTTCTGTCTCGGCTCCACTCCATGATATGTATGCTCAAAAAAAAAAAAGAAGCCACCCAAAACGCCCAATGCGAGACGAGAGCTATTTTCCCCGCCAGATATTTGTGTTGTAAGCAAGAAAAAAAACCTCGAGGAGCTCAAAATCATGACTTCGGTTGCCATTCCCATCGCTGACATAACTATTCAGAATGCTTCGCAGACAAAATAAACCGAGGAGAGTATATTCTCGCGCAGGGGACAAAGCGTTGAAATTAAACGAAATTCGGAGTGGTTATGTCCCTCGCAAACCATTATCAAAACCCGAAGCCGTCATGCTGGTGTACCGGACATCGACCTGGATGATTGACAAACCAAGCAGAGATGCAAGACTTGTGAAAGCGGCACAGGCATTCCAGCCTTGCCATTGGAATCCCTACTGTGAATTCCTCCAAGCAAATCGTACATTCTGCATCGTCGACGCAGTCCTTCTCCGTAGCCGAGTACACGTACATGCCCGAGCGTCTTGGTGCCACCGGCGCAGATTCTTATCCTCGCGGTCGGCGAGGGCTGCCGTATGTGCTGTGCACCTGGATACACGTGTTGATGTGAGCTTCCCGAAGGAACTCGGAATTGGGCAGAGACCTGACTGGTAGCTCGCGGTGGCATACAGGACATTCGTCCTCTTCGGCGATTGGCGGCGGCGGTGGCAGAGCTTGTTGTCGAGAAGACGAAGCAGTGCTCGCATGGCCAAACGAACTGTGTCTGTGTCTGGGAGACGTTACATTTCCGACTTCCTGGAATCGGCGAAGTAACCGTTGAATAGTCTCTCGCTCATCTGTGTCAGGAGCACTCATGTGATGTGCAGAGGTAGTGACAGAAGATGAATTTGGGGCAGCCGTATTCTATGAGGAACTGTTAATGAATAATCACTCACGGGCAGTATTTTTCCGATAGACCGGATCCCTACCATGGTGATGTTCCTTGCTCTTGAATAGTGTCGCAAAGGGTCAGCATTGTCTGCCGGTGTGAACAAGGCTCCGAATCTGTTCGATGGGTGCGCTACGCCTTGCGAGCCTGCCAGACTGCTGCGAGATCTGCTATGCGAAGACGGTGAGTTTGGTCCAATGGATGGCGAAGGGCTCTGGGGTGGCGCCGTGTTGGGGTCGGGAACACATGGGTTACAGAGTCGAACGCGCTCGCCCCCGGATAAAGCACTTGATTCAAAGTAGCCGGAGCCCAACCCATCTACCAGAAAGCTCGGCGGCATCGGAATATCGGAGCCTGGCGGTCGCACGATGTACTGATGGGGGATGATGATTCTATGAGGAGAACAGGTAGCGCACACCACTCGACCACATTTCCTTCACACACATGGTGTTCGTTAACCTTGAAAATTCCTCTCTGCGGGTAGCCGTTGAGAAGCTGTGATATATCACATACCTGCAGTGGTGTTTCCGAACAAAGAAACTGAACTGCGTGCGGCAGATGGGACAATATGTGATTTCCGCATCTGGTTGCCACCTTGGAAGCGCAAATTCAGGCATAGTTGTCACTTCACCCCTCGGACGAACGCCACGAACGTCCTGCAACCCTCGTCTTGAAGCCTCGCCTTGCCCCTCATCAACCGTAGACTGGGGATAATTGTTGTTTGGGGCATATAATTGCAAACCTGGTCCAAACAATTCGCTTTGTCGGTCGTTCTCACTGCGTGCACGAGAATAGGCAGCCCGGTACCGCTCTTGGGCGCTTGGCCAATGAGCAGGGGGATTTGATATGCCTTGAACTTGGACTCGTGTCGCTTCTGACTGGGAAACGACCTGTGGGACATGTGCAACCGGAGGAGCAGGCGTTGGAGTAGTGGGATGTGAGGTGGAAAGCTCGGTGTTATTGTTTCTGTCGCTGGGAACACAATCATCGGTTTCTGTTTCCGTTGATGTGTGATGGTCCTGAGGCAAGGCCAAGCCCGGTGATGCCATTTCCGGTATCACTCTGCTTTCCTCGCCGCCTTCCTCGCCGCCGGTCGAGGGTCCTGATGAGCCAACGGAGTCACTCGTCTCTTGCTCTAGATGATGAGATTCTGTCGCGTCCGTTCGGCTCGTCTCCGAATCCGCGTGGACGGTACTCTGGGTCGTACTAGAAGTTGCGTATGTTGGACTCTCTGCAGCGTTGCCTCCATCTCTTGGGCCATCATGATGGACGGAGCCCGACCCGCCTTGAGGACTCGACATGCTTGAACATCAGGGCCGGTCGCGCGAGCATACGAACGTCGGTAGCAGAAAGGGCAACAAGGAGGAATTTAAGAAGATGCGGTGTCAAGATGAATCATATGTCGTCGCCACGTAAAATTTCGGTTTGAGTTTGAGGCTGCGGGCATGCAAGGTCTGAGTTTCAGTCAGCCGGGCCTTTGATGGAGTCTGCCCCGTGCCATGTCGTGCCATGTCAGTGTGGAGTATAGAGTTAATTACCGTGGGCTCTCTGCTCGAGGCGGCTGTCAGACTTGTATAGATTGATGCAGGATGTCAGGGCATCGTGAGGAACAAGGCAAACGGGCGGGCAGGCAGCGGGTCTGCAGGACATGTAGTCGATAGTCGTCTTAACTTGAGGCTTATCGCCAACTGAGGGGAGGATCACCCTGTACTTATCAACTGTGGTACACCCACTGCACTGTGGCTAAGCCCCTAGTGGATCTGCCTCAGGGCGCCTCGTTGGTCAGAACGTGAACCAAGTGAGTGACTGGAGTGGCTGATCATTAGTAAACTTTAAATTGATTTTCATATTTTTAGTCCATATCAATGAGTGTGTATCTACGGAGTACATGTCCTAGTCCCCACAATATGAGTACTAAGGAAAGCGACGTCCATTGAACTTGGGGGTGCCTCGCCTCGCGTCCAACCCACTTACTTGTAGCTGCCGAGGTTCACGAAGCTTCAGATCCTCCGTCTTCTGTCCGCTCATAATTGATTCAATCGTGCAAGACCCCTCAAACCCTCTCAAACCCCCCAGTGGGCAACCACGAGCAATGGACAAACTACCCTGGCCGACCCTCCCGCACGCAGCCCTCCTCGCCACCACGACGGCCATGGCCACGACGTCTCTCATCGTGCTCGCCAGGATCGCCCTCTGGCCCCGCAAGCAGGCAGTGTTGAAGAGTCCGCTCCGGACCGTCATGCCGCGCCTGTCGAGCGAGGAGCTGGCCGGGCTGGCCTACGTGCCGGATTCATTTCCCGGGGCGAGAGACGTCGACACGCCGGTATGGGGAACCGAGGCCAAAAACAAGCTGTCGACTAACTAATAATCAAACTAACAAGCCACACAACGCAGTACGGCACCATCCGCGCCTACGAGTTCGGACCCCAGCGAGGGCAGAAAGTCCTGCTCGTTCACGGCATAAGCACAAGCTGCATCTCGCTTTCGCGCATAGCCCACGCGCTGGTCGACCGGGGATGCAGAGTCATGCTGTTTGTACGTTCTCCCCCCCCCCAACGTCCTCGGGCATTTTTGACTTGCGTTGTGGGATCTGATTCCGTACTGCATAGGATCTCTTCGGGCGCGGCTTCTCGGACGGCGTGGGCGATCTCCCACACGACGCTCGGCTGTACACGTCGCAGATGCTCGCGGTGCTCGCCTCGTCGCCGCTGTGCTGGACCGGCACCGGGGCCTTCCGCCTGGTGGGATACTCGCTGGGCGGCGGCATCGCCGTGCCCTTCGCAAACGCCTTCCCGCACATGGTGTCGTCGCTCGTGCTGCTCGCGCCGGCGGGCCTCATTGACGCGTCGTCCTTTGGGCCGGTGACGCGCTTCGTCTTCTCGAGCGGGCTCGTGCCGGAGCGCGTCTTGGCCGTGCTGACGGGCCGGCGGCTGCAGAGGCCGATTGCGTCGTCGTCGTCGTCGTCGTCGTCGACGAGGGCGGCGGCTGTCATGGCGGTTGCCGAGGCCGAGGACTTGCATCATGGGGACGAGGCGACGACGGCGACGACGGCGACGACGACGCCGCTGGAGACGAGAGTGCGTGATTACGTGCGCTGGATGGTGCTGAACCACGAGGGCTTCGTGCCGGCCTTCATGTCGTGCATACGGCATGCGCCGCTGATGGGGCAGCACGAGCAGTGGAGGGGGTTGGCGAGGAGGAGGCCTAGCACCACGGCCGTCATCTTTGCCGAGACGGATGAGTTGATTCACGAGAGCGAGTATAGGGAGCATGGGCTGCCGCTGGCCGGGGGGGAGGGCCACGTGTCGTGGAGGGTCGTCCCAGGGAGTCATGATTTCGTCATGACGCATCCTGGGCGCATCATGGACGAGTTGGATGACTTTTGGGGCGTCAAGTCGTGAAATGGCATCCCGTGTCATGAGGAGGACTGGATACTGGGTGTGTGTGTGTATTCAGGCGATATGAGCACGACTTTGGCGCCTTCTTTGTACATTTCCTTCATATACTGGATTATGCAGTCGTGGTGTTCGAGCAAGTGAGTTGGTCGTGTGATTGATTACATGGTGCTGCTAGAATAGCAGGAGCGCGGTGGTGTGATGATTGCTATTAGAATCCGTACATAATGATGAGAGGGGTAATGCGGCTCTGGTTTGAACAATGGTACTTTTATCGTACAGAGCCGCCACACATCTTGCTCCCCCAACCTGTTCCTACCGGTCCAGAGCCTGACTTTGACACTAAAGAGCGAAGAGTTAGCAAAGCAACACCAAGATGGGCTCACATCTCCGAAGAGACGTGAAGAGAAAAAAAAGTGATGCTTACCATCTGCCAGTAAACACCCTTCCGCTTCAACAATTCCCCGTGGTTCCCTCACTCCAAGAGCTTGCCGCCCTCGCCTAGCACGAAAATCACGTCCGCGTTCTGAACAGTCGCCAACCTATGAGCCACAACGATCATGGTTCTGCCCTGTCCGGCGCGTTCAAACGCCGCTTGGACGAGTTTCTCGCTCTCCGAGTCAAGAGAGCTGGTTGCTTCGTCGAGGAGCAGGATGTCTGGGCTGCGAATGAGCGCACGAGCTATGGCCACGCGCTGCTTCTGGCCGCCGGACAGAGTCACGCCCTTTGATCCAATGTTTGTGTTGTATCCCTCGGAGAGGGACACGATGAAGTCGTGGATGGAGGCATCTCGGCAAGCTTGGTGAAGATGGGCTTCGTTGACGGCCGTAGCGTCCACACCGAGCAGGATGTTTTCTCGGAGAGTCCCTGTGCGTCCTTGTTAGCGAGATGCCAAAGTTGGTAAGTGAGAGTAGAGTTTACCTTGGAAAAGGGTGGCTTCTTGGGCTACGAGAGAGACATGTCGTCTGTACGCGTAGACGTTCATGTCTGTGATGTCTTCATCGTTGCACAGAACTCGACCCTTTTCGACGTCGTAAAATCTGCAGGAAATCCCGAGTACGAGTTAGTAAATGCAGAGGTCACTCTCGAAAAGAGTGTCTGTTGACGAACCTCTCCAGCAGCGATATGATGCTTGTTTTTCCGCAGCCAGATGCCCCGACCAGGGCTGCGAATTGGTCTTTCTGGATGGTCAGGCTGACCCCCTGAAAAACAGGCGTCTCTCGCGTAGGATATCGGAAGTGGATGTTGTCCAGCTCAATCTTCATGCCGCGCTTTGTATCTGCAATGCCTTTGGTATCCGAATGCTCGTCACGCAAACGCGATTCCCGCGTGTTCAAGATTCGGCTATACGCAGCCATGTCCTGTGCTGCGTTTGGTCCGAAACTGAGTCCCTTGCCGACAGATTCGCCCGCTTGGCTAATGCACATGAAGCACACGAAAAAACTCATGATTCCGTACTCGCCGCTCAGTAGCAGCCGTCCACCATAGTAGAAGACCAACGCTTGACAAGCCGTGGTGGCGCTGTCCGAGAATCCGAATAGCAAGCTGACCCATCGAGCTTTTCTGAAAGCCGTCACAACATGGCCCTTGCAGAGCTCCTCAAATCGGTTGCAAACAGGTTTCTCCAGAGTAAGCGATGCGACCGTTCGGAATGCACCTATTGACTCGGAAGCGAACTTTAAGCTTTCCGCGAAGACCTCGTCGTTCATCTTGTCGAATTGGATCTCATACTTGAAGCGCCAGTAGGACGAGCCGATCAGGATCGGCCGGCAACACCACACAGCTTGCTACCAGCGCCAGTTCCCAGCCAAATGGAAAGGCAATGGCAATGGCGCCAAAGAGACTGAAGATGGCGACATAGACACTGGCCATGTTCGCGCCCATGAGTTCTTCAAGTTGTTTAGGGTCGCCAGACGCTCGAGAAGTCATTGTTCCCTGTGAGTGGTCTTCGTCATCGAAAAAGGATGTTTTCTGAAAGACGATGGCCTCGAAATATATCTGCTCATACTTGTTTCGAATAATGGAGGCCAACCGAGTCGAGAAGAAAAGCAGCCGAAATAGGAAACGCCCACGCCGATGGCGAGAATCAACCACATGAGAGACCAGAAGTTGCCCTCGGACATGAGCTTGTCGCGGTCATTCTGATACTGGAATATGACAACGACATTGGCAAACAGATACGCTTGGAGAGGGATTGCAGAACCGGCACATGCTGCAAAGAACAAAGTGAGTGCCATGAGATACCAATGGCCTTTTGATTCATAAAAGAGGCGGCCAAAACTCTTGATCAAGTTTTGATGCTTCTCTTTCTTGTCTCCAACAGCAGCACCATGTTCAGACTTGGTCTTGCTCTTTTCGCGCTCCAACGTGCCAACGTCGCCATCTTGCTTGTCAAGTGCAGCAGCGCCTGCCCCGTCACTTTCAGTCCCAAGTGACGAGGCTTGTGCATTAACAAGACCTGCATATATGCCCTTTCCATGATAAAGTCGTCATGGGTGCCAGTCTCCACAATCCGGCCTTTCTTTAGGACAATGATTCGATGCGCCTTCTTGATGGTCGACAGTCGATGCGCAATGGTGATTGTCGTTCGGTTTTGAGTAGCCCGATCAAGAGCAGCTTGGACGATCCTCTCCCCGCGAACATCAATGGCGCTCTTAGCTTCGTCGAGAATAAGAATCTTCCTTCTGACAATAGAACGGGCAATAGCAATTCTTTGACGCTGGCCCCCTGATAATTTAGCACCTCTGTCGCCTACAATTGTGTCGTAGCCCTACATCATTGCTAGCGCCTCCTGGAACGTGGACACGACAAAGCAGTCCCTTCTTCTTCTTCTTCTTCTTCTTCTTCTTCTTCTCGGTGTCCTTTGCAACCACATATTGCTCCCTGAGACCATACCATCGCTCAATGAGGCCTACGATTGTACATTTTCCCGAACCGGATGGTCCGACAATGGCAGTGATCTTGCCAGCCTTGATGCGCAAGTCCAGTTCATCAAGAATCTTGACATGTCATGTGGACGGCTAGGATACGCAAAGGTAACATTTTCCAGCACAATATCTTGGGTAGCAGTGACCTCTGGATCTTTCAGGTGACCTTTATTCGGCGTAGGTGCATCAATTACGATGAAGAACTGGCAAGCGGCGACGGTCGCTTTACTGATTGCCAATAATGGGGTCGATGTCCGTTCGAGGGAGAAGACTACCATCAAGACAGATAACAAGACACTGCGAGAGTCGGCATTCTTCCGCCGTCATGCAGCACATCAAGCTAACATGACAATGGTGCCAAGATCTCCTGCTGATCGGTCAACATATGACTTGATACCGTACCAAAAACATAGACCGAACGCTGCGAAGGCACCAAAGAACTGTACCGTTGTCAGCACATTGTATTTGAAACAGACACGAACTGGTGGCGACTCGTACAATTAACCCGAACTGCAGGGCGATTAGGGGGGGCATGAACTGAGCATGGCGCTTCGCCTCTTCTACATAAATAGCATACTTCTTAGCTATGCGGGCTTCGGCGCCGCATGCCATAATCATGCGTATACTTGACATGGCTTCGCTTGCCACAGCCGACGCTTTTCCTTCGGACTTTTGAACCAAAGAAATATCAGTCTGCCATACATTCATGAGCTGGATAAGGCCAAAGATCAAGTTTACCTTGGTTACTCGAGTACTACCCTTGACAATAAACGGTCAGACCAATGAAGAGAATTGACGAGGCTGTCACCAACGTCAACGACCAGTTGTAAGTAAAAGCAATGATGACTGCCGCTATGATCGTTGACGTAAACTCGACAAAGACGCCCAGTTTCTCCGAGATTCCCAATTGAAGGGTGTTGCTCGTGTTCGTAATTGTTGTCGTGGCGTACCCGGGGGCCATGGAATCCAAGACATGGATGCTCTGCGCAAATAGAGCTTGCAAGTAGTGAAGTCGAATAGCAGAAGTTAACCTAATGCCCATCATTCGGAAACACAGCTGTCACGATCACGTCAGCCCCGAACTTTTTGTGCATTGCTATTCATTTTCTCTCTGCTTAACCGACCTTGTTAACGTAGTTCAGCCCTACGCGACCAATAAAGAGCGCAAACATATACAAGCTGCAGTGGCCTTGAATTAGATTCGCATTTGAAAAAAGGAATATAATCTTGTTCTTACGCTAGTTGATCCAATTTTTTTGGAATTTGGCCTTGTTGATGCCGGTCCCTCTTACTGTAAAGTTGGAAAAACTGCTAAAGTTGCCAACGAATTTGCCTATACATATGTGTCAGCCTAGCCACTTGCCGAGGCTGTCTTTCTGTATCCCGGATGCGAATGATTGTATGCCTCTTTGTTAATCAACCCAGATGCACAAGAAGGCTCTCACCGAAAACAAATTCATCAACGGCAGGGTGATTCCGGCGTCAATAGACGCCAGCGATCCGGCGGCGTAGGCAAGAAAATCCCATTTCGAGGCGTATTTGAAGACTCTCTGCAATGACAGACGTGTCAACCGATTGGGCCACGGCTATAACCTTCCAAAGTCTAAATGAATGCAACCTGCCAAGTAGTCATCGAACGTGGCCGTTCGTTCTGGACGAGGCTTTGTTCCCTGCACATCGCCGTCGTCGCTGTCGTTGGCGGTCAAATCTTGTTTCTCGCCATCCGTTACAGTTGGAGACGATGAGGCCCCGGGCTTTCCAGCGTCAAAGCTCTTCTTTCCGGGGACATCGGTGGTCATGCTCACAATGCCCTCACTGTTGCATCCCAGCTGTTCTTGGGTCGAGTGAGAGCAGGATCAATGTCGACGCGCGAGGGATAGTTATAGGACAAGGCAAGGAGTGGCATGGAATCGCCATGTTGGATGGGGTCAGAGCCAACTGCGGTTGCCTGGGGTCGTTCGGAGCCATAGCAGATGTATGTGGTAAGCATCTCGGACAAGTTCTTGGCGTGTTGTAGTGTTGGCTCCAGATGTTGCCCTGACAGCATTCTAGTTGGTCGGACTGCATTACGTACGCACAGCTGACGTGAGATGAACGAATACGGAAGGAAGCCTGGAGGCCATTTGCATGTTCCTTGGTTTCGCCAAACAGCCAAGATGGCTACCCTAGGGGAACATCTCGAAATATGATATCCTTGGCTTTGCTAGAACCCCCCCCCCCCCAAAAAAAAAAACTTGTGGTTAGATCGCCTAGGGCGCAATGTTCGCCTGAGCGTTATAATAACAGGCATCGGAGATACTACACGTGTGACATGGTAGGAAAGTGACCACTCAACCACCATCCAGAGACACAATGGACAAGGCCATGAGATCCTCAACAACTTTGAACCGCAGACCCAGTAATAAGCGCAATCGCCTTGAACCGGTGTGCTGTTTTCGGACCGCATCTCAGCTATTCCGGGACGTCATGTCTGTGAATTGCTTCTTCGGCTTCTCCCTTCAGTACGCTAGCGCAGTGCGAGATCGGAATTTGAAAGAAGATCGATCACGTCTTGTCCCGTACTTTACGCATCGAGAAAAGTGAATTGTGATATCAAATGCCATGATAGCACAAGTCTGGGTCCTGAACTCTTCGGCGATTTCGCCCCGATGCAGTTCTAAGGGTAGTTCTCAGCTCAGGATGGCACAGCCTGAGACCCTACATGATCGACCCGGGAGCATGGTCGACCTAACTATCCTCTAGTCAGACTGCAGGGGCGCATTCGAGTCTGGGCCCGGAAGAAATTTATGCTTGTTTTCGCCTTTGTGAGAGATCATGACCGATTGAGAGCGTTTCGGAACTAGGCGTGACGAGGCTGATCGCGGGCTAGATGCCAGATGGTCAGGGACCCTGGCTACTCTTAATTCTTAGTTTCTACATAGGACCTCACAGAGCGGTCTGCTGCTTGGAAAGTGCGCCACGTCGGGGATGCTGGATGGCGTGCAAAGCTAATTAGTAAGCCATCGGCGGGAAGGCGGAGGTGGAGCCGGTAGAGCCCCGTACCTGCTGCAACAGCCAACAGCGACTGATGATGACTGGTCACTTGGTCTTATGGTGCGGAAAGCTGTCCGAGGAATCAAGATGAACCATCATCTCTGTACCACTCATCAGGCAGCCTGCACATTGCGCGGTTCTCTGTACGGAAGAGCAACTTGGTGGTAAATCGGCGAGTTCTGCTGCTGCTGCTGCTGGGATGCGGAGGCGAGCTGCTTCCGCAAAAGAGAAAAGAGGCAGAACATGTGGCCAGAGTCTAGGGCAATGCTTGTTTTTTGAGCATCTTCGTGCTTGCGTGTCTACCCCGAGCTGTTATCTGATCCGTACCGAGTCATCATCTTGCAGCTGTTGGGACCCCTGCGCCATTCCCATGCGCTGTCGCGTCGTGAGCGATTTGTGTAGTCCGTACTTTGATTTCTTTTGGATACCTGTTGCTTTTTTGCGGCTATTCTTGCTTTAGCTTGATCCTCTTGCTCGGTATTCACTCCATCAATCATGTACGGACGATGTGTGCCTAGATCTAGGCAGGTGTGGCAGGTCAGATCTCTTCTGTCCTCCATCGAGGAAACAGACCTGGCAGTCTGTTTGGATCGCCCGGTCGCCCAACGGTCACTCGTACGGAGTGGGAAAGGAAAGAGGGGGAAAGGAGGCAAATTTCAGGAAAAGAAAAGCGGCATCACCAGTCAGGCAGCTGTTGCTTTTCTCTCCCCCGTGGCACAAACATCTGCGCCCTGACTTTTTGTCCCACAGCAAACGCAATTGGCAAGTAGCCGCACCCCCATGTGCCATCCCATGTCCATCCTCATCCCATCCTCATCCCATCTAGGGCATGGCATGGTCAACCAACTCCAACCAACGTCCTTCCTCACCCCTTGTCCCTTGTTGCATGCGGGTGCGACTGAGACATGCGGGAGAAACAGCCCAGCAAAGTCCTGAATCGGCGTTGATCTCTTATCCAGGGAAGACAAGGGGAAAGAAGAAGAAACAACCCCCAAGAGCAGGGGCCAAGGAAACGGGGACAAGGAAACAAGGAAACGGAGACAAAAATGAAATATCATCACAAACAAAAACTCCGCCACCTCGTGTCCCTTGAAAAAGATGTTTGTTAAATACACATGGGTCCGCCACGTATCTGCCCACTCCGGTCTGTCTTACAGCAGGGCATTATGTACTGAATTCATCGTCACAAGAGCATTATTCCCATATCCTAATTTAGTTCTCTTTCTGTACTGTACTGCACCTTTTCAGGTACCTCCAAAATCCCACCAGCATTTTCCGCACCACGACAAGTCATAACAGAGGAGTTATATTGCCATACCCACCGGCCATTGCGACCTCTCCGCTGCGACCTCCACTCCTTCTTCCACAACCACCGGGACGCGAAAACAAAATATCCAAAATCACAACGCAAATATCCTCTCATCCTCCCTGAAAAAAAAAGGAAGAAGCATCTCCCACTCTTGCGCAGCATCCTGTATAGAATCCCTTTGTGGAAGACATATGTACTCGGCCAGACGCCAACAATAGAGACAAAGCTGCAACGCTACGAATCGGCTGCGACATTTAACCCCCACCCAATGTGCACATTGCAGCTTCAACATCGTGGATTGAACTGCACCACTTGAAACACGCGCATGATCCGTCACATCACACCTCCGCAAAACTGTGCTCCTTCGCTGCTCTATATATCTGGCCCATACCTCACGACCCTTGCTAGTGCTGCAGCAGAAGGGAGGGTATTATTTCGGTTTCTGCCAACAGACGGCATTTTTCCACGCCATGGCTTCCTTGATTCCTCTTGCACTTGGAAATGAGTGCTACTCCAAGAGAAACAGCGTCTTCTTGCAAAGACACGAGGACATACTCTGTCGTTTTCCTAGTGCGCCGTCGAAGCAACAGAAACCACATGTGTTACGCCCTAGGCGTCAACTGCAGCAGAAGAAGCCGCAGCCTCAGCCTCAGTCTCAGACTGAGCAAGTCCCCAAAATTCGTGCTACCCCCCGCACAAATAGGGAGTGGAAAGCGACGCTGGGCGAAATAAAGAGGGAATACATGAACCAAAGGTTTCGGCAGTGTTCGGCGCGTTGCCATGAGGTTCTTGTTCTCGGTGACGAGCTCGTAAGTCTATCCAAACGTGCAAGCGATACCCGAAACACCAATTCCTCAAGATGCCTATGACGCTGACACGAATCAATAGGGGAATGCACACCCCGTTCACCTGGTCTACCTTCGCTTTTATGCCGCCACCGCCTTGGAAATGCAAGCTCGCGCCATCCACCACTCCTCACCGGTCCGCACAACCCTTCTCAAACAGGCATACGACCACTACAGCAGTGCCTCTGACCTCGCCAGCCAAGCTGATCGGGAAAGCAGCCGTCCCTCGTCACGCATCAACACCTTCTCAAGGCTCCGCTCGGCACACGGCTCTAATGTCTCGGGCTCAACGGCCTCAACGGCCCCCACAAGGATGTCCTCGCCGGTGCCGTCGCTCGGCTCCCTCGACGAAACCTTCCAGCCACTCCCCAAAAAGAAAAAGGTCGCCTTCTGCGATGAGCGGATGATGGAGCCCATCATCCGACCGGACAGTCCCACCCTTGGCTTCGATGAATGGCTAGGTCGATCGTCCCCGGAGCCAGTCTTCCCTGAATCAATCCTCAAGTCTGTCAAGCACACGCCTATCCCGACGCCCACCACAACAGCCCCCATTCTAGTCGAAGATGTCCCATCCTCTCCCGACCTCAGCGAAGCAGAAGACATGGATCCCTTCTTCCAAACTCGCTCCATCCATCGCTTCTGCACCATCCTCAGCAGCATCCGCCGCCAAATCACTTCCCACATGACCACGCTGGACATTGAAATCGCAGCCTGCCAGATCCCCACCGCTCCGGTCCATACAAATCAGGAAATGAGGGCGCTGGACATCAAAGCCCGTATAGAGCGCCTGCGGGCCTCGGGATGGAAACGAGCGCGCTTCGACGTTCAACGTTATGAGACGCTGCGCGAGAATGCACTGGCCGATATGACGGAGTGAGGGGTTTCATTCCCAACAGCTATTTTTATGATTTATGGACATGTTGATGAAGTACATGCGCATTCAAACTTTGTTCTTCTTCTTTTTTTCGTTCTCTTCACTTGTCTTGTTGACAAGCTATTATCTCGTATATAATTTGTTCCTGTTCTTGTTCTTCTCTGGAGAAGGACGTGTATGGTGTACACTGGCGGGCTTTCAAGACTTTCTCATCATGTCACGGGCTCATGAGGTGTATTATTTTATTTGCTATGGATGACAAGTTCTTAAAATGATGGTGTTTGCGTGTGGTGGATTCGTCGTGCCGTGCGACTTTGATTGAACATGTAACACTGCGTGCATGGACGAATCAGTTACGGCAGGGTTTATTTATGACGCCCTTTTTACGGAGTGCTTCGTACATTAATTCCTCTTGCTGTCTGAACGTGCGGGTTCATCAAACTTGCATACGTGCATACGTCAATCTCTCGCAATCCGCGTTGCTGAACAAGACCATGACCACGCCCATTACGGAGACCAACTCGAGTCCGACACACGGGTTGTCGCATCCAGTAAAGGGACCATGGAGCCATGTAATAGAAGAAAAGAAAAATCCTTGGTCGCCCTACTACTCCATCGCATTCCTGGTATCCCATTGGCCGCCGAGTCCCCTCGTCTACTGCGCGTTGCCAAGACTACGCCGTCTGCTCTCCTTTTCCAGCTCCTCTTCCACCTGCAGACTTTCTTGCTTCTGCTTGGCCTCAAGGACGGCGAACTCTCCCAAAACGCGCAGCCTGGACCCGTCGCCCTTGTTTTCTCCCGCTCCTGCCGACGAGGTGGTCGAGGCGGCGTCACCCATGTCGGAATCGGCAGGGTCTTCCTCGTGCTCCTTGAGCTTCTGGATGCGGTTCTGGAGCTTGATGATCTCGACGGCGCGGCGGAGGCGCGCTCTTCTTCGGTGGGCTGCCAGCTCGGGGAGCAGGTTGTGGTCGGTGGCGTTCTTACCGCTCAGCCAGATGTGACCGAGCGCCTCCTGGGATGGTTTCTCGTCGTTAGCAATCATGTTGGGTTCCAGGGTTTGAATGATTGAGGATTTGAGCTTTTCTTCTTCTCTCCGTCTTTCTCTCATTTATTCCCCAGGGGGTCTTTCCTTTTCAAGACGTACCTTGCTGGTCCAGCGCTTCTCGGGCTCAGGTACAATCAGTCCGAGAATGAAATCCTTGGCATCTTGACTGACATCCTTCCAGTAGCGCTCGTGGAAGGGAACTGGCGCCGCGGTGCACTCGCGCAGCAAATCGCGCAAGTTCTCGCTGCGAAATGGCGAGTACCCGCACAAGAGAGTATAGGTAATGACGCCCATAGACCACATGTCCACGGGCTTCCCGTGGCCCTTTTGCTCCATCACTTCCGGCGCAGCGTAGCCGAATGAGCCAGCCATGGTCTTGAGAGTCTCTTCTTTTCTGTCCAGCGTCTTGGCGATACCAAAGTCTGCGAGAATCAGGTTGGAATCTGGCTCTCGCGTGACGTACAGGAGGTTTTCCGGTTTGAGATCTACGATATCGCGTGTTAGTGTGCGTTGCAGGACTCCAAGGGCAGCGAGGCTTAGTCGCGAAAACATGTGAGCATACCTCTGTGGACGACATCGTTGTCGTGCAGGTAATCCACGGCTGACATGACCTGTTTGATGGTCTGGGATGCATCCTTCTCCGTGAACTTCCCTTGGTCGCAAATTCGATCGAATAGCTCTCCGCCGGTCGCCAGTTCCGTGACAATGTAAAATTTGTCCTGCAATTCTTCAATCAGACTTGTTTGCCTTCCCCCCCCCGCTCTCCTCTCTCAGTCATCCTTCGACAAGTGATGAAGACGTACCCGCGATTCGAACCAGTCCACGAATCTGACAATGTGTGGGTGCCTCAACCTCTGCAGCATGTCCAATTCGTCGTGAACCATCTTCTCGTTGCCCTTGAAACTTTTCTTCAGGATGATCTTGACAGCTACCTTGCCAGTCGGACCATCTGCCTCACGAACGACTCCATAGGTGCCGGCACCGAGAGTTCTGCCGAATCTGTACTTTGATCTTTACCGTGACAAGATGGGGTGACATTAGCCCCGGGGGGGTTCTTCGTGTAACAATGAATTGCGGTGCGGGGTCAAACCGTACTTTTTGTCGTAACTTTCGGGTTGGCCGTGAAGCCGATTGAGCATTCCTGCGACTTGAACCACGATAGAGTGTCAGTACTGTAGCCAAACATGGAGTTCTCCGTCGAAAGGCCAGGCAGAGCCTTTTATGCAAGTCCGATGCTTTGGGGTTCTGCTTGTCCCTCAAGTCGATCTGGTCGCGACTTACAACTCATGGTTGCTGATGGCGGGGTACTATCGCGTGCCCGGGCCCGGTGTGTTGTCGAATCTGCCTCGAAATGTGGTATGGCTCGAGTTGTAACGTATCGAGACGGCCACAGCAGCTCGTGATGGCGTTTTCGAGCTTGTCTTCCAGCAATGGTTTCGTTGGTAAATGTTTGGTGACGTCTCGAGAGTGAGGAAAGCAGACTGGGCCGTTTGGGGTAAGACGGCTGGGGCTGGACTGCATAATAAATGGCTGCTCCTGGTTGTCTGGGGCGTGGGCCAATTGCGGACCAATGGCGGGCCCTTTTGCTTGAAGCTTCCCAGTTCCCGCGCCACGCCACTCCGTACAATGTACATGTACATACAGCCGGAGACCCTGACTGACTGACTGACTGCCTCGTCCGCCTACTAGGGAGCTTTTCCTCATCCCACTTCATACACAACAGCATTCTACAGACGTCTGGTCGTCCCACATCGCCATCATGGCAACTAACATGCGAGAGAAGCGTGTGGCCAAGGAGCGTCAGAAGGTAGGTGAATCTAAGCTGAGCCGAGCGACGCCGCACCGAGTTGAGACAGAAGATGGTCGTCGTGGTCGTCGTGGTCGTCGTGTATGCTTACCATCCCCCACCGTAGATCGAAAAGTTTGGCCTCCCGCCAGGGATCGAGCTCGTAGACGGCGAAAGCCTTAAGGATTGGGTTTTCGATATCCGAGTTCTCGATTCGAATCCGATCTACGCAAATCAGATTTATCGTCTGAAATTCCAGTTTCCTCAGTCATATCCTATAGGTATGCTGCTTGTTCTTCAGCCGAGTTGTCCGGCTTGAACTCAAGGCCACCATGCTCACCTGTCATCGATTTCGGCAGAACCCCCCGAAGTTACATTTGACATAAAACCGGATCGTCCGGTGCCCATGCATCCTCACATCTATTCAAACGGTATCATATGTCTCGATCTCCTGGACAACCAAGGATGGAGCCCTGTCCAGAGTGCAGAAAGCGTGTGCATGAGCATACAAAGCATGCTAACAAGCAACTCCAAGAATGAGCGTCCACCAGGAAATGAGGAGTTTGTGAAGGGCAATCGCCTCCGTCCTCGGGACATTGAGTTTCTTTACCATGACAATACTGTATGATCAAGTGGCAAATTTCTGCTCACGGCAAGCGGCTTGAAAAGGATGTGAGGGCCGCAGGCAAGACTTGGGGACTCTTTTGCTCGGTTCACAGCTCACAATGAGAGACGAAGCGCAATTTGACAGGAAGTTGCGCAAAATCTTCCCCAAGTTTGCGGATGAGGCGGATAATGCCAGGACAACGTGGCATCATGAAAATATCACTTGTAAGGTGGCTTTGGTTCGTCTCAGTGCAGGAGAGAAAGTACACGATGGCTGAAGCACTCATCACTGTCAATAATGTTATTCACGACGCGCAATATATTTCACCTTCTCCACCAGAGAATTGATTGAAATCAATTCGAACATTTGGAGTTGAAACTCCCGCATAGGCGTTATAGCTGCTGATCACACTAGGGGAGAAATTTATCGTCATCGTTGATGCATCAAGCCCGATCTTATTACATTCTCGAGAGAGCTTATTATTAGCACGCAAGTGGGCGGCGGCTGGTACCACCGAGGACGACGGGGCGGTGCGGGTGGCTCACCGCCCGACCACAAAAGAGGGGAGGGGGGCGTTTGGGCAGAATGAACAAGCTAGCTACAGCTGCTGTTTGGGAAATTCGTCACCGCCGCCCTTCACTCATATCGGAGCTCATCCTGCCGACTATTTGTTGGGCTCTCTGTCAATCGGTGCGTTGACCCGCGATGGCTCCTCGGAGCGAGTTCAGCGCGGAGCAAGTCCGGAACAAGGCCCGCAAGGACTTGCTTTATCTGCTCGAGGGAGTAAGTGGTGGCGATTTGCCCTGTTCTTGACTCTTTTACTCGTCTGTCCGTGTCGTCACTAACCCCAGCAGGTCCGCGGGAAGAAGAATGTTGTTTTCGACAAAAGCTTGGTCAGCCCCATTGGAACAATAGTAAAAGTAAACACTTTACAAGAATGCGGCGTCGATAAGTTTTTCGTATTAGAAAACGATAACGTGGACACGAGCCAGCATAATATTGTCTTCATAGCCAGAGGAGAGTGTGGTCGACACGCAGAGACTATAGCCAGTACGCTCGCAGTCTCCCATGACTATGCATCGTCAGCCCCCATATATGGTTTTTGACACACTGACTTATTTACTCTTTTCTTTTCCAGATCAGATGAAGCGATTGCGACGCCAGAGCCAAACGACGCATGAGTTCCATGTCTTTTGGGTCCCTCGGCGTACGCTTGTATCGGAACAGCTTCTAGAAGAAGCTGGCGTATTGGGCGATGTAAACATTTCAGAACTACCATTATCATTCTTCCCTCTGGAACGAAATGTTCTTTCCTTGGAGCTGGACGAATATTTCAAAGACTTGTATCTGTCAAAAGATGTAACACCCATCTATCTCCTGGCCAGAGCACTAATGGAAGTCCAACAACACCACGGCTTGTTTCCTCGAATCATAGGCAAAGGCGATAATGCGAAGCGCGTATCAGATCTTCTGGTCCGAATGAGACAAGAACATCTTGCTGGAGAGGACACGAGCGACTCGGTCACAGCGGGTTTAAAACCGAGCACCACAAACGAAAGCATCATAATCATAGACCGCGAGGTCGACTTTGTCACTCCGCTCCTGACACAACTTACCTACGAGGGTCTCATCGATGAGGTCTTTGAGATACAGAACAACCAAACCAAGGTTGACACGACGGTTGTGGGTGCTCCCGTGCGGTCAGGGGCTGCTACTGCCACACAAGGTCGAAAGGAAACCGTCTTGTTGGACTCCAGTGATAAGTTGTATGATCAGCTACGGGATGTTAATTTTGCGGTCGTAGGTGGGATGCTCAACAAAGTCGCTCGGCGGTTACAGCAGGTTCAGACGGACTATGAAAGTAAGCACAAGACCAAGACTCTTGCTGAACTCAAGGAGTTCGTTGGTCAACTACCTGGGTATCAACAAGAGCATCGAAGCGCAAGAATCCATACTGGCATGGCTGAAGAGATCATAAAACACACTAGGACCGACCAATTCAAATGTCTTCTGGAAGTTCAGCAGAACCTTGCCGCTGGAGCAGACCCTTCTTCTCAATTCGATGGCATAGAGGAGTTGATTGCGTGTCATGCGCCGTTACGAGAAGTATTAAGGCTCCTATGCATTTACTCATGCATCTCAGGGGGGGTCAAGCCAAAGGAGTTTGATCAATTTCGGAAACTCATTCTTCATGGCTACGGATATCAACATCTCCTGACACTCCACAACTTGGAGAAGTTACAGCTCTTCTTATCACGATCTTCTCCTCTCGCCGGAATGATACCTATGTCCGGTGGTAACAACGGTGCAACGGGAACCAAGACGAATTACACCTACTTGCGCAAGCAGCTCCGACTAATCGTCGACGAAGTTCAGGAGGAACACCCCAACGACATTGCCTACGTCTACAGCGGATATGCGCCCCTTTCTATCCGCTTGGTACAGTGCATTCTCCAGAAGCAATATTTGACATCGATATCCAAAGGAGGCGGCGGGGCCAATGCAGGCGCTGCGGCAGCTGGAGCAGCGACTCAGGGCTGGCATGGATTTGATGAAGCCGTCAAGCATGCACGTGGCAAAACATTCTATGAGCTTCAAAAGGGTGACGATAAAGCGGTCAAAGCACGAGCATTGCTGTCAGGAAACGGTGTGAAGCAAAGCGTCTTCGTCGTCTTTGTCGGCGGCATAACGTTTACGGAGATTGCGGCGCTTCGATTTATTGCCAAACAAGAAGAAGGTAAAGTTGAGTCGAAATTGCAAACCCACTTTCTTTCACTAATTTGGTATTCAGCTCGACGAAACATTGTCATCTGTACAACATCTATAATCAGCGGCAACAGAATGATGGATGCTGCAATCGAGACCGGGTCCTATGCGAAGAAGGAACCTGAGCAGAGCGGGCAGAACTGAAACTTCACACGACGTGTGCCTGTACGAATCCTCATCAAACCAAACATTAACTTGTATGACACACCCTCCCGATTAGAACGGCGCGAAATACCTTGCTGGGTGTGGTATGTTGTCGCAGTGTCTCGAAATACGGGCTCTGCTGCTGTGTTCTTTTCGCTACCCGTCGACATCTTCTACTGGATGACATATAATGTTGACGGCCGTGATGACACGTGCGGACAGATAGACGGACTTCCTTTCAAAAGTCCCACTTCGAGACTTTGGCGTCTGCGAGGTCCATAATTTTCTGTGCTGCCATTCGAGAAGGAGTGATGCACGTGACTCTGGACCTCATGATGCTTCCGGGGGCCACCGGGGGCCACTGAGGGGCGTGATGGGCCGGCACCTTCAAATCCTCCATTTGAGCCTTCCGTGTATTAGTTCACATTATATCAACAACATAAAACTCCGAGACCTCATTTGCGGACCTTCTCTGTCGTTATACCTCAGCACGACGCATAGAGTTCGTGACTTCCTGACGCTTACATCTCAGTCGCTGATGGGTGGGCATAAGTTGAGGCTGACAGTTATCACATCGGCACTTTGACAGTGGCTTGCTGGCACTCTTGCTCTACTATGACGAGCCCTGAGAAAACCCATACATGATCACCATTGCGAGCCATACACGGTCGACGGCAGCAGGCTTTGTTAGGATACACCTGTGTCTCATGTCCACGTAATCATCTGGGTGGCCAATGGTTTTCAATGTGGTTTCGCCATGGACATAACTATAGGGAGTCATTCAAGTCGCATAGAAGGTTCAATGAGTACTTCAGTTGCCCAAAGCGGCCGTTCGAACCTGTCACTGGACCTTGACTCCAATCTCACATCTCACCCACCAACCGACTTGTCGACATTCCAAAGATCCGAACCTCGGCAATTCGAAAGTATCTCGCGAATCCCCTCAGATCGCTTCCAAAGTCTCGACAGCACAAAAGTTGCCATGTATGATGACGTGGCTGACGGAAATCCCTCGTCAATGGCAACCGGCTTCGGGTAAGCATTGCAGCCTTTGACCTACATTTACATGGCCGTTTCGTATCATGAAATCTCTGACGCAGATGTACAGGGCTCGACAAGAGAACGAACACAGCTTTCCCCGAGCTCTGGACCATGAAAATGTGGTTGACTCTCTGAGTTCATCTATATCTGGTCTCACGGAACAGACTGAGACCTCATCTCGCTCCGCTATCTCCAGCAAAGCCACAACGCCATTAGAGACGGACTTCGTCAAACTCCAGCGCGGTGACAAACCGGATCGGCGACCTGCGGCGAAATCATATTATCGCAGCTACGAGAGACTTAACTTTACTGTGCGGCCAAAATCCACTATACCCACAGATATTCCCTCTCACCAATACGCCGCTGAGTGCCTTGATGCGGCAGAATCCTCCCGATTAAATCCATATGCGCTGCATCCCGAAGAGTACCATCTTCTTCGTCATCATATCTCCCATACCCAAGTCACGACTTACCTCAATATTCGGAACAGCATCTTACGCGTCTGGCTCCAGAAACCTTCGATCAGTGTCACAAGGCAAATAACAGTTGGCTGTGCAAACGCGCGATGGTTCGATGCCGCCAATGTCTGCTTCGACTGGCTTGTACGGAGAGGATATATTAATTATGGCTGTGTGCAAATTCCTGACACATGTGCAAAGAAGAGGGGCTCAGCGAGCGGCAGGCGACAGAGGACTGTTGCTGTGATCGGGGCTGGTATATCTGGTCTGTCTTGTGCGAGACAGCTACAGGGATTGTTCAGCCAATACGCCGAAAGGTTCATCGAAATGGGTCAGAGTGTCCCAAAGGTGGTCATCGTTGAAGGGCGAAGTCGCGTCGGCGGGAGGGTATATTCTCGAGAATTCAAAACTAAACCCAACGACCGAGATCCTGCATTCAAGGGGAAAAGGCATACCGCAGAAATGGGTGGCATGATCATCACCGGTTTTGAACGAGGAAACCCTATAAATGTTCTGGTTCGTGGCCAGCTCGGCTTACGCTACCATGCCCTCACAGCCGAAACAACAATTTACGACAGCAATGGCAAGCCTGTAAATCCAATCCGCGATGAGCTGGTGGAGAAGCTTTACAACGATTGCTTAGACCGTGTGAGCAAATTCAAGCACAAGATGCAGCCTTCGAAATCTATTCCGGGAAACCGCGACCTCTTGGACGAAGGTCGAGACAGTCCAGGAGACGGCAGCAAAACAATCATGCAAGCCGAAGAAGCAACTGCGGCGCTCCCGCATTCTCTTCCAGTGTCGAAGCAAAGTGTGCCAAAAGAAATCAACCTCGTACCAGTCTCGGCCGACAAACTCACGGGACGAGTACATAACCAGCCAGGTGTTCCTGCCTCCGAAAAGGTTGCAGAAAAGGCTGCAGCAATGGGCTGGACCCTACGACCTCAAACGGAGGCAGAGTTCAACCTGAAGCTTGAGGATGCTGTGACTTCAAGCAATGCGACGTTGGGGTCTGCATTAGATCATGCACTTACTCGGTACAAAGACTTGATTGACCTCAACGCGCAGGATTGTCGACTCTTCAACTGGCACATTGCCAACTTGGAATACAGCAATGCCGCAAACCTGCACAATCTGAGTCTCTCGTTGTGGGATATTGACGCCGGGAATGAATGGGAGGGCAACCATACAATGGTGGTCGGTGGTTACCAAAGCGTTGCACGGGGGCTGCTCCAATGCCCAGCGCCACTGGACTTGACAACCAAATTTGCGGTCACGAGTATCAGATATCACAGCTCAAGTTTCGATGGTCCAGCGACCATCGAGTCTGAAGATGGTCGCACCGTAGAGGCAGACAACGTAGTCTGCACCATACCCTTGGGTGTATTGAAGCAAGGAAACATAGCCTTTGAGCCAACACTACCAGACTGGAAGGCCGGGGCGATAGAACGCCTTGGATTTGGCATTCTCAACAAGGTTGTTCTGGTCTACAACGAAATCTTTTGGGACCCTAAACGACACATCTTTGGGGTTTTGAGAAACCCGCCCAGCAAACATGGCGCAAAACAGGAGGACTATTCTCAGAACCGGGGCCGCTTCTTCCAATGGTTCAACGTAACCAATACCACAGGCCTGCCATGCCTCATAGCCCTGATGGCTGGCGAAGCTGGCTTCGAAACAGAACGATCAAGCAACGAAAGCCTAGTTGAAGAAGCTACACAAGTTCTTCGCGGCGTTTTTGGCAGCAAGGTTCCGTATCCTGTGGAATCTGTCGTTACTCGCTGGGGCTCTGATCGATTTGCCAGAGGCAGTTACTCATCAGCAGCTCCTGAGATGCTGCCGGAAGACTACGACTGCATGGCGCGATCAATCGGCAACTTGCTGTTTGCGGGAGAGCACACAATCGGCACTCATCCAGCCACCGTACATGGCGCATACTTATCCGGTCTCCGAGCCGCTTCAGAAGTTCTCGAGGGCATGCTCGGCCCTATTGAAGTTCCCACGCCTCTCATTTTACCCAAGGACTCCATCCTTCTCCACAAGCGTAAAGAGGCGGCCAAAGATCCTCGCCAGGCGCGGAGGGAAGCGTATGAGATTGAGATTCTGGATTTCATTCGGGACAACATTGGCGAGCGGCCCGTCTGCCCCGGCAAAGTCGCGGCCAGTGCGTATCTTCTCTTCAGCAAAGCCCACTTTGAGGAGGCGAGGAGGAGATGTGAACAGCATCGCAAGACAGGAAAGCTTCGTGCTACGCCCAATGAGGTGCGAGTCATGACGTCCAAAATGTGGAAAGAGATGACTCCGGAACAGCGGCAACCATATGAAGAGGAGGCCGTGGCTCATAAAAAGGCCTTTAATGAAGCCCTGCTTGTCTTTGACGAACAAGCTCAATCGTGGGATGAAAAGTCGATATTGCTTCGTGCCAAGTATGAGGCGGAGCATCCTAGCCCCACTGGACCAGACGAGCAAGAAGAGGAGCGAGGAACTCCTAACAAATATCGTCGTGCCAAGCAGATCAGCTATGTGGAAGATGGTGCTCACGCTGATATGAACTAGCTGTAATAGAAAGACTCCCTTGCATGTCATTCATCTTTTGTCTACTTTCCAGCCGGCGCCGGGGGTTCGTGTGGGAGCGTGGCTTCTGCGTCTCGTGGGTTCATGTTTGTTTCTGCTGGTGTCCGGACTCAAATTGGGGGAGACTTGTCATGGGTGGCTCTTTCAGGCGTCTGGCAAAAGGTGCATTGCATTGACCTTGGGTAAGCAAGCAGTGAGACATGTATCAATACGTATATATACGCAAAAAAGGAATATTTCTTTTCTCTTATTAGTTGTGGCCAGTGAATACAACTATAGTAATAGACTTCCTAGTATGATTAACAAAGTGATGAATTCCTGGTGTGACACGGGACAAGCTTCGAGGTTACGGGGAGGAAGGGGGCTGCGAGGTTAGAGTAAAGTTGGTAATGAATTTCATAGCTATATTAGCATGAGTTGCAGTTTGTGACTATGGTTAAACTTGACTCTACTCAAGTTCTACTCGTAGTATGAATTGACGCGATTCCCCCTTTCTCTATAATTATAATCATTCCCTCCGCCCCTCCGCATTCTTTACCTATGAACTGCGGTTTGCAACACGTGGGTTTCAACGCGAAAGCCATCATTGCCACGATGCGTGAGTCTTGTGTCACACGTAGGGCGAGCAGGGGGTTCGCAAGTGTTTCTCTGCAGGCGCGACTTGTTACGCTCGGCCATGTCACCCAGTGAAGCATGCATGATCTTCACGAGACAACGAGGCTTCATCAAGTAGGAGCAAAACATACAACGCAAAACGGAGGTTATTATGTATGCTCAAGGTGCAACGACCAGTAGAGTGTGGTCAACTAAGGAAGTATATTTGTGGATTTGATACACTGCGGAAACCCACGGCGGGTGACCTCTAGCCTTGTTACAAAGGGAATGGTTTCATCGTTTCAACTCGGGGCTTGTAGTTATCTCCTTGGTTCAAATTCTTACATGTCCGCCGAAGCAGTGGCACCAGTAATAATTTCAACCAGTTCTCCGGTAATGACTGCCTGTCGGGTACGGTTGTAGAGAATTTGGTACTTGCTAATCATCTCGCCGGCGTTCTTGGAGGCATTCTGTGGGGTAAGGAGAGAGATATTGGTTAATCGGGGGGTCTTTTCTGGAAACGTGTGGACCGCGTAACTTACGTCCATGGCATTTCGTCGGGCGGAGATCTCGCAGGCGTGGCCTTCAGCCAGAGCCCAGTACAGGTTGTTTGCGAGGCTGTATTCGCGGAGGTTGTTCAGGGCCTCGTCATCAACCTCAAAGGCAGAGATGTTGGCTGCACAGGGAAGGAGATTAGCATGAATCGCAATGTTTCGAGACATGAGATCCGAATTTGGAAATTTGGACTTACGGGACTGGGCAATAGCGTCCTCGGAAAATGCCTCAATGAAGGTAGGCTCGTAGCTCTGAGCGTTGACGAACTTGTTATACAGAATCTTGATATCGGTGTACTCGGTAGAGTGCAAGACGACCTGGTCGGCAATGGCCTGGGCATCGGCAAAGGTGGGGATGTCCTTGCCGATACCAGCAAAGGAGAGCTGGATGGCGTCGGCGTTGGTTCGGAGAAGCTGAGCCTTGCACTTCTCGCCGATGACGACGAGGTCGAAAGGCTCAGAGGTTTCGTTGGCGTAGAGACGAATGCGTCGGCTGAGACCGCCGTGGACACCACCGCAAAGGCCCTTGTCGGAGGAGCAAACGATGATGAGAGACTTCTTCTGCTCGACTTCGGGGACGGCGGTCTCGGCGGCTTGGAAGACCTCGTTGGCAGTCTCCCCGTACTTGCGGGACTCGGCCATGGTACGCTGGGCACGGCCAAGCTTGGTTGAGGCCACAATCTTCATGGTGCTGGTGATCTTCTGGATGTTTCGAACGGACTTGCGACGGTTATCGATTTCACGAAGGGTCGCGTATGTCGCAGCTCCATTGAGGCTGACAGCGGTGGCTCTACACGCAAGCAGCAATTCCTCGTCAGCCAACATAAATTCCTCTCTTGACATCTTTCAACCCCTCCCACACTCCTTCTCGATGATAGGCAAGTAAGTGCGCACAGCTTTGCATTGGCTGTGATCGTGCTGTGCTGGCCCCCCTCCTCCCCCTCCGAAGGGAAACAAACATCTCCGGCTACTCCGTCTCAAATCTCGGGATCAGGCGTGCGCTCCCAAACTTACCTCGCAGGAGCTGTGGCCGCAGCTCGAAGAGCCGGACGAGTCGCCCTTGACAGCATCGTCGCAGTTGTGAGAAAACGCAAGTAGCCTCTGGCCAACAGTGACCCAATTGATCGCGATGAACAGATCAATTGATTTCGGGGGGGGGCGGGTGATTCGTGGGATTCGTAGTTGATCAGGTTGAGAGGTGATGTGCAAGCCGCTGGTTTTGCTCCATGGCCTCCCTCCATGGCTAATCCGTGTTTTCCCGGCAAATTGACGGCTAAGTCTTTTTATCACGTGACCAATCCCCGGCTGCTGGGCCTTCTCGCCCGCTGCATGGTAAGAAGGCACGATACGGTCGATTTCTCGACCTTGTCCTATTCATCATTCAGGCCTTACAACAAGGGCGGTTGACTTTCTCCCTCTTCTCCTTCACTGGGCGTAGAGGGTGGCCACGTTTTTTTCTGCCACCTTCATTTCCTTACTTTTCTCCCATCCTTCGCCATTCGTTTGCGACTTGCTGCCTTATACCTCTCTCATCCATCCGTCGGACCCGTCAAGCGGCGCGATCTTCGCAACTAGCGCGAAAGCTCGAATTTCGACAGCCTGCAAACATGAGTTCAGACGGCTCTGACGACGATCGGCCCTTGGCCAGGCCTAATGGACATCGTAAGTCATCTATTTCGATCCATTTATGAAATTTTCCCAACTTTCTCCTGGATTCTCTGCGTCAGCAATGGCTGCGCACCAGGCCGCCTGTAGTAGACACCTGTCAGCGCAGCTGTTGCCACTGCTGCCTTACGCATGCTCACAGACTCAACTCGCGCATTCCACACCAAAAGGCTAAACAAATCTTCCTTCTCAGTCTCCTCCAGCAAGATATCTCGCGCCGAGGACAGAGCCCTTGACGCGGCGCAACCTCAAAAAACAAGTGGAATGGCGGGAATAGCGGTTCGCAATGGTCCCGTTGATGATGATATGGACCTAGATGCTCCAAATGGTGTCAAGCGCAAATCACGATCGGCGGCCATGTCCAAAATCAGCTACAAAGACGAATCCGATAGCGACAGTGAACCTCTGGTGGGTGTCATCTTTCTTCCTTGATGTTTCTTCTGTTCTCCATGGTTGAACGTGATTACTGATGTATTTTTTTCACGAGTAGGCGAAGCGTCCGAAAGCTGCTGCTACTGCTAAACCGATGAACTCGGACTCCGATGATGAGCCCATTAGCAAAACCAGAGCCAAGACCACAGCTGCCGCACTGCCGTCCCTGCTTGCTGACTCCTCGGATGATGATGAGAAGCCTCTAGGCGTCAAGCTTGCAGAGAAAAAGGCAGAAATCGAGAAGAAGGCAGCCGTCGAGGCAAAAACCATTCGTGCCAAGGAAGCAAAATCAGCAAAGTCTACTCCTAGAAAAAGTATCAAGGACGAGTCTGATGACGAGCCATTGGCTAAGTCGTCCTCCAAGAAGCGTCAATCAAGCGGCACTGCCGCCCGACGCAAGTCAAACGGTGTCAAAAAGGAGGATTCTGACTCGGATGCGCCCATAGCCAAGAAGGCCAAGGTCAAAGGCAAGACTGTTCCGCCCTCCAAAGGCAAATCGGCGACTGCTGCCAAAGACAGCAAGCAGTCGGCCAAGGCTAGGGCAACGACTGAAGAAGAGGATGAAGAAGAATTTGCATGGTGGAACGCGCCCAAACCGGAGGACGATAGCATCAAGTGGACCACACTTGAGCATAACGGCGTGCTTTTCGCTCCAGAGTATGAGCCTCTTCCCAAAAATATCAAACTCATCTACGATGGCAAGCCTGTCACGTTGAGCAAGGAAGCCGAGGAAGCGGCCTCATTTTGGGTAGCCATGATGACGCCAGCCTCGTCCCATCATCTGGATAATCCCGTTTTCCGTAACAATTTCTTCAACGACTTCTCAGAGTTCATCAAGAAAACAGGTGGTGCGCACGATAAGGATGGAAACAAGGTACCGATCAAGAGTTTGGACAAGTGCGACTTCTCAAAGATATACGACTACTGGCTCGCCAAGACTGAGGCGACCAAGACTAAAAATCTTTCAAAGGAGGAGAAGGAAGCTGCCAAGGCTAAGAAAGACGCCCTTGAAGCCCCTTACCTGTATTGCACGTGGGACGGCAGAAAGCAAAAGGTGGGCAACTTCAGAGTGGAACCGCCAAGTCTATTTCGTGGTCGAGGCGAGCATCCGAAAACCGGTCGTATCAAAACGCGTGTCCATCCCGAGCAGATCACCATAAACATTGGTAAGGATGCCAAGGTACCCGAGCCTCCAGCCGGCCACAAGTGGAAAGCAGTGCAGCACGATCAAAAGGCCACGTGGCTGGCAATGTGGCAGGAGAACATCAATGGCGCGTACAAGTATGTTATGCTTGGTGCAGCAAGTGATGTCAAGGGTCAAAGCGATTTCAAGAAATTCGAGAAAGCCCGAGAATTGAAGAAGCACATCGGCAAGATTCGAAAAGATTACACTCGAGAGCTCAAGAGTGAGATTATGGCCGACCGACAAAGGGCTACAGCCATGTATCTGATCGATCAGCTCGCCCTCAGAGCTGGAAACGAAAAGGATACTGAAAATGAGGCCGATACTGTTGGTTGTTGCTCTCTCAAGTATGAACACATTACCCTCGAACCACCTGACAAGGTCACGTTTGATTTCTTGGGTAAAGACAGTATTCGGTACAACGAAACCGCCCACGTGTCGCCGCAGGTTTTCAAGAACTTGAAACTATTCAAGAAAGCGCCAAAAGCTGACGGAGATGATCTCTTTGATCGTTTGACCGTAAGTGACACTCTCGACCTTTTTAATTTTTTGCGTTTCCCTAACGACCAACTCTTGTAGACTTCGCAACTCAACAAGCATCTTACCAGCTATATGCCGGGTTTGACTGCAAAGGTTTTTCGTACCTACAATGCCTCTTATACCATGTCGACATTGTTAAAGGAGCTCGCCGCAGATCCTCGCTCCAAGGGCACTATTGCCGAGAAGGTCAAGTTATACAACGATTGCAATCGCAAGGTCGCTATTCTGTGTAACCACAAGCGAACTGTCGGCGCAAGCCATGACCAGCAGATGCAGAAGATGAGTGACCGAGTAAGTGAAAGAGACAGATGCCGCCTCTGCTCAGTTGTTGGGAATTAACATTTGTTCGTGCAGATCAAAGGTTTGCGGTATCAGAAGTGGCGAACCAAGAAGATGATTTTGGATTTAGAGCCTACACAGAAGAAGAAAAAGGGTGCCGCGTGGTTCGAACTTGATGAAGACATTGATGAAGACTGGGTCAAGGAACATCAGCAATTTCTCATTGAGGAGCAACGTACCAAGATTACCAAGAAGTTTGAAAAAGACAATGAGAAGCTGCAGGCCAACAAAGAGAAGCCCTTGCCCGAGAAGGAGCTTAAGGAGCGCCTGCAGGTAGTCAAGGAGATGGAAGCCAAATTCAAGAAGGAGAACAAGACTGGCAAGGTTGAAGCCGAGGGGAAGGGCGCGTCCGTCGACAAGTGTCTCAAAAGCATCGAAAAGCTAGATGACCGAATCAAGATTTTGGAGACGCAGGCTGATGATCGCGAGGGCAACAAAGAAGTTGCACTCGGCACCTCCAAGATTGTAAGTTTGATTCCTTTCTCTGGGCGAAAGCAAAAAAAAAGACGAGGGAAAACGGCCAGCAACTAACTAGCTGCTCGCAACAGAACTACATCGACCCCCGTCTAACGGTCGTCTTCTCCAAGAAGTTTGACGTGCCGATTGAAAAGTTTTTCTCCAAGACTCTCCGTGACAAGTTCCGATGGGCCATCAAGTCGGTTGAGGATGTAGACGATTGGGAGTTTTGATGATGGAGGAAACGAAGGCCATTGCTGCTTGCTGCTGATGCGTATTTCTTTTCTTTGTTGTCACATTCTGCTCTGCTGCAATACACCCGGAGCCATACTTTCTTTTATCTTGGGGAAAACAGTCTATACATATACAGAGAGGTCTGGTCACGCAGGAAGACCCATCAAAAAATGACCGGCGCAAGATGGCAACGTGTACAATTGGGCATGATACGGCGAATTAGGGCTTGATGATGGGATGGTGGATGGACGGACGGTGCAAGCGCTCGCTGCAAGTATCGATATACACACACGGGTCTCGAAACGAAGTATATAAGCGGTCAGCGAAAGCTTGCGCGGGATGCAAACGGGTTGAGAACAGCGGGGAGGGCTTGAGGCCAGGTGAAAATTGCTTCTTGGGGGGTTCGTGATTTTAGAATAGCAACCGCCTCTCGGGGACATTGACCCGATTCAGTCCAAGTCCAATAGCTTTGTTTGGCACTATTTGATGTGCCCGGTGCCCGTGTTGACTTCTGATGTCTGTTTTTTTTTCCCACGTCCATTTCACGTTGGATGGCGACCAAGGCGGGTATTTCGCGGTCGGCCTCTAAACCATGCATAACGATAATCTTGATATAACGCCGATCAATCACCCAAGTAGCTTCGTTTGTATTCGTCCAATCTATTACCCCATCACATGGCATGCACACAGCCTCGTAAACTGAGAAGCTGATGGAACGCATGAATACAAAATATGTACATGTATTCGCCAAGTCAGTGTCCGCCTACCAATGCGGATAAAAATGATGACGCCTGTTTGCTTTCCAGGCCCTCTATATGACGTGCTGATAATCCAAGCAAGAGATGAAATTAGAAAAAACAATGAAATGACTCAAGATGACTCCAATCGCTAGAATTCGGAACACAAGGTTGTCTTTTGATGCAGATCTTATGTAATGGTACGAGGAATGTGCCATGTTCGCCGTCTTGTTTTCGGATCCTTGGTGTGCCCGCCGACGCTGCCGCCCGCTCGATCAACATTATTCTACCATGATTCTGCGGAGGAGGGCCAGGACGGCCGGGGTCAAAGTCAAGGGGACCAGGACGACCAGGGCCGTCGTCGACGCGGACTGGCCCATGGCGGCGGAGGAAGGGCTGCGCATGATCTTGCCGTTGGGCGTCATGTACCAGCCGTCGGGGATGCTGCCTCCTCCGCTGCTGCCGCTGGGGTTCGCGCCGGCGACCCACGGCCAGCCGGTCTGGGTGGCGGTGGCGGTGGCGGGACTGCCGTCCTTGGCGATGCCGCCGACGGGGACGGGGACGGACACGAGGCCCGGGATGGCGGCGCCGGCGACGACGGCGGTGGTGGCGGAGGCGGCGGCATCCCCGTTGATGTTGCCGTTGACGGCGCCGCCCACGCCCACGGCCTCGACCGACTCCCACGACCCGGAGGTGTCCCTGTACCGGTACTGCTTGCCCGTGGAGTAGTCGGCGATGAGCACGGCCTGCACCATCATGCTGAAGGGGCCCTTGGAGTAGTCGGTCGGGCCGCGCGCCCACTGCACCGTCCCCTCGGCGTTGGTGCTGGGGTCGCCGCCGGCCCACGACCCGAACTTGACATGCATGGGCGTCTGGGGGAAGTGGTCCTTCTCGGCGTCGCTGGCCCGCAGCTCCCTGACCACCTTGCCGTCGGCCATCCAGACGATGCGGTCCTTTGTCCAGTCGACGGCGTACTTGATCCACCTCGCCTGCGTGCCCGGCACGGCGTGGAACTGGCCGCGGTTGTACGTCGTCGTCTGCCCCTTGCCAAAGTAGTTGGACTGCATCTCGTCCGGGTTGGACCCCAGCCACTCAATGTCGATCTCGTCGAGGTCGTCCGACTCGAGGACCAGCGAGGACACGATGCCCGCGCCCGGAGCGGCCTTGACCGTCATCTCGACCCGACCGAACATGATGGAGAAGAGGGACTGGAGCTGCGGCGCGTCGCCGGCCCGCGCGACGCTGAAGGAGACGCCGTCCTGGTTATACGAGGGGGAGCCCGACGCGGCGAACGAGTTGACGGCGCCTCTGCGGAAGTCGACGTTGACCGTCATTCCTAGGGCTGTGTTGGGGGGACATTGTGCTGGCAGGCGGCGTTAGCTTATTGTCTTTTGAGGTCAATGTCTTTGAGGGGGGGCCAAGCGTACTGCTTTGGAGGGGATTGCATTTGCTCCATGTCTGAGCCGACGTCGTCGAGCTGAGCAGGAGGGAGGCCGTGAATGCTGCTGCGGCAGCGCGCAGTATGCTTCGCCGTATGCTTTTCAACGTCATCTGTAGGCCGTGGGCTGGTTCAATTGAACATTTCAACCTTCAAAATGGGGCTCAGCGAGTACGTCCGTAAAGTTTCGAGTGTAAATTAAGAAAAAAGGCAGGAGATTAGCAACGAAAGGGTGAATTGCTCGGGGCGCAGCGATTTTTTACTAGGTGCGCAGGATACCCCACCACGCCCCGATTTCAGGCTAGCGTCCCCGTTACCACACCCTATAGTATATTTATAGTATAGTATAAATATATAGTAGTAAATGCCCTTAATTAAATAAATAATATGCTTATATAATTTACATAAATTTCTTAATAGTATTACTATAGGTAGGCTTTAAATTACTTAAAAACGTGTTTTCTAGTGTTTTCTTTAAAAGTATATACTTTTAGGCTAGATTTTCTAGTTATTCTAGCTATCTAGGTACCTTAATTATTTATCTAGTTATATCTATTAGCTATAATAGTGGTAATAGTATTAAGGGAATAAATTCCTTAATCTTAAGAGAGCCTTATTCTTTAATTATTTCTCTTTACTTATTATTTCTATTAGTATTTAACTATTAGGAGAATAAGGCTTCTTACTACTAGTAGTATTAATTTCTTATAGTAGTATTAATCTTAGCTTATATATAATCTCTTTAAATACTTAGTATAAGTAGCCTTTACATGCCTTATTAGCTTAATTAAGGCTTAAGTTATTAACTATTATTATTATTCTAGCTTAAAGATTAGTATTAAGTATTTTTTCTATTTATTACTACCTTTTACTACTAAGTTAAGATAGGTATAGGATTATAAATTTAAAGGTATAGGTTATAGAGGTTTTAGAAGTTAAAGTTAGCTATGATTTCTATAATAATAAGTAAGGAATTTATATAGAGGTTTACTAAGGGCCTTTATAGTTACTAATAGTAATTAATTTTATACTTTTATAGTAACTTAGAGTTAATTTTCTTTATTAAAATATAATAAGTATAAAGGAGACTAAATTACCTAGTAAAACAGCTTATATAAGGTTAAAGGGCTTGCTTTCTAGTTTTATAAGCTTAAATAAGCTTATATTACTTAACTAAAAGGTTAGTAGCTTAGTAGGAAATCTATATAGGTAGCTTACTAAGCTATTCCTTATAATTAATTAAGAATTATTACTTAACTTTGTTATTAGCTATATAAGTATAATAATTACGCTCTTAGGTCTTAAGTATTTAATAAATTCTATTTATAAGTAATAGAAAGTTACTAGTCCTTATAAATAGGTTAAGTTTTAGGGCTCTATAAGAGACCTCTATAAAACTATTTACCTATTTACTAAAATTTTAATATTCCTTTATAAAATAATAAGCTTACTATTACTTAACCTAAAGATATATCTCTTCTATATAGTAAAGGATTATAGATTACTATGATTTATATATATTAATTATCTAAATCTAAATAGATTAAAAATCGTTACTTATATCTAAGTAAAGTAGCTTTTTAAATACTAAAAAAGCTCCTATTAGGCTATTATTAAAGGCTTTAGGTGTTAATTTATTATTATTATTATTATTATTATTAATTTACTTCTTATAGAAGTTATTCTTTATATTTACTTAAATATACTATATATAAAGCTACTACTATATCTTAGGCTAAATAACCTTAAGGGCGTTTTTAGTGCCTTTTTAAAGTCTATTATAATAACCTTAGGGGCTAGTATTTAGAGATTATAGCGAATTGCTTCTAGTAAGGCTAGTATCTAATAATAACCCTTCTCTTTTTTAGTTCTAGTGAAGCTAAATATAATATTTATAATTAATTTTTAATCTGTAATAGTAATAATATTTAATAAATAAAGACCCTAGTGGTTTGTCTTATAGGTATAGTCTATGCTAATAAATTCTAAGAAAACCTTCTATTTTTTAATATATATATATTATTTACGCTAGTTAGCTCTCTAGATAGCTATTACTAGTACTCCTACTTCTAAGTTAAAAGGGAAAACCTTATAATAGGAAGAAAAACCCCCTTACATTTATATTAGGCTAGCGCTAGCCTTATAGCAGGCTTACGCTACTTAGTGTATATCTTATTATAAGTATTTATTACTAGCTTATACTAGCCTTATCCTATAAGAAAAATAAAGAAAGGAAAATTATATAAAATAAGTATTCCTTAGACCTTTCTAGTCTTATTTTAGTATAATAATAAGCCTATTCTAAGTTATTTAGCTTTAGGTTAAGGTAAAGTAAATCTAGATTTATAATATTAATTTACTTCTTATTTACTTTTTTACTAACTTTTCTATAGCCTTACTTTTTAGCTATCTCTAGCCTATTCTTACCTTAAAAGTCTAATAAAGGCTAAGCACCTAGTTTTATTTAGTTAGGATAAGGGGAGCATTACTTTAACCTAATTCTATATTAGTCCTATTTTAAAGCTACTTATATATATTAAATCTATTAATTATACTATACTTTATTTTTAAGTAAGTTATTTAAATCCTCCCCCTCTCTCTCTCTTTTTATAGGTATAAAAAGAAGTTTCCCCCCCCCTTAGGGGCCTAGTCTTTTTTCTCTTTTTATATTAAACTTCTTATAGGTTCTTCCCTTTTTTTTAACTATTTAGGGCTACCTTAGGCTAGTATTAGTTTATTTTGCTAATATTTATTATAGATTAGAAGTAAATCTAGTATAATAATACTAGATATTATAAGTTCCTTAGTTTTACTACTTATCTAGCTTTAATTTACCTAGGAATTTACTAAGTATAAGGACTTCCCTTAGAAGTCTATAATCTAAAAGTAATACACTTAGGTTACTAAGAAAGGTCTTTTTATAAGTAGTATTTACCTTTATTCTAGGCTTACTTTACTACTAATTTACTCTCTAGCTTAGTAAACTAAGAGAAGTCTAATATATTTCTTATAAGTCTTATTTTATATAGAATTCTAGGTATTAGTACTATATTATTATTAGTAAGTTAGTCCTATTTTAGCTTAGTAGTAAGGCTAACTTACTAGGTAAGGGTAGCTACTAATATATATTTTAACTATTAGGTTTAAAATTATTAATACTATTAAGTAATAATTACCTTTATTTTAACCTAGGTTTATATCTAATCTACCTAGTTTTTAGCTAAATTTATCTAGTTAATAAAATAAGTACTACTAGCTAGTTAAGACTTAGGCTTCTATAGCTAATAAAAGTAATATAAGTTTACTTTAGCTTAGTAGTAGTTTTATTCTAGCCTTAACTTCCTTTTTAATAAGTCCTAGATAGCTTTTAAAACTAAGTTAAGAAACTTTATACTAGTAATTAGGTAAAGAAAAAATAAAGTACCTTAATAGTAAGCCTAGACTAGGCTAGTTTCTCTAAGAAATAATATACTAAGCTTATCTTTTAGCTTATATACCTTAATATATATATAGTAAAGATAAACTATCTCTTACTTATTACTATCCTTATAAAGTTTTATAATTAGATAATAAAGAATACTATTTTTATCCTAAAGAAGGATTAATATAGTAGCTTAATTTTAGTTTAAAGTAAGGGTAATAGTAAGCTAGTAAGACTTATAATACCTAGAGTTATAGTTAAAATTAATCTAATAATTAATCTAGATATAGATATTCTTTATTATAATTATAAAATTATAAAATTAGGTTTACTTCTAGCTTACCTTTATACTTATATTATTTATTTTATCCCTTATACTAGACCTATAATTAGGAGGTTTTTTATTTAACTATAAAGTTAGCCTAGGTCTAGGGGTATTCTAAGCTATCTTATAGCTAGTTCCTATACTATTAAGTAATATTAGAGTTATCTTATACCTAGGAATTATTTAGCTAAGTACTTTACTCTTTAAGGTTTATTTAGGGCTAGCCTTACTTCCTATATATTAGTAAGCTAATACTATTAGGGCTATTTATAGTTATAATTACTATAATTAACTAGTATATAATATTAGTCTTCTATAGCTTTACTATAGCTATATAAGGGTAAAACTACCTTAAGGACCTTTCTTTAGAATAGGAACTTATTTAGGCTTATTTTCCTTATATATAGTTAGATAATTATTAAAGAGATATATTTATTTATATTAGTATAAAATTCCTAGATTTCTTTTAGATTATAAAAGGGTAAGTAATTCTTAGTTAGTTCTCTAATATATTTACTTTAGGCTAGCCTTTTTTTATTATACTAGTTCTTCTAATGTCTTTTCTATTTCTTATATAAGTTTATATCTAGCTTATTATTAATAAGTAAGGGTCTTCTTCTATAGTATAATACTATTACTACTAAGTTAGCTATAGCTTAAATTATTCCTATTATCTTACTATTAATAAATCTATTCTTAAACTTTTACTTTATTTTATTTAAGTATAGGTTAAGGGGGGGAATATAGGTCTTAACCTCTAATTATATAATAAGTATAGCCTTAAATACCTTAGTAATAATCTAAAAGTAAGCTAATTAATTAGCTATAAAGCTTTTTACTACTTCTCTTAGTTTTTCTTCTTTCTTAGTAAGGGTATAGTAAGCGCTTACTCTATAAGTAAGAATAGGCTAGATTACTTATATATATAGGAGTTTAGTATCTCTAAAGCTATATCCCTAGGCTAATACTACTAGCTTAGAGAGTGTAAGCTATTACTAGGCTAATTTACCCTTAAGGATATTTCTATAAGTACTTTAATTAAGTTTTTTATTAACCTATACTCCTAAGAACTTATATAACTCTATAAGTACTATTTTCTTTACTTTAAGTTAAACTCTAGTCTAGGGAGGTCTATAGGACTTACTAAAGTATATAAGTTTAGTTTTAGCTAGATTAAACTTAACTTTTACTTACTTTACTTATTTCTTATAGATTTTCTATATAGCTTTAAGTTTTCTTTAGGTTTATACTATATTCTTACTAAAGGCTACTATATTTATATTATTTATAAATCCTATAGCTACTATACTTAGAATAGCCTAGAGATAAATATAAAGCTTTACTAAGTAAAGTAAGAAAAGGATTAGGAAAAGAAGTAAACCTTATAAGGTACTAGCCTTAATTATAAATAATCTAAAGAGTTTCTTATTAAAGCTAAGCTAGCTTATTCTATTTATAAGGAAGCTTTATATTACTACTATTAGCTATTATAAAACTCCTATTTTTATAAGTAAGTATATTAGGTATAGGTAGCTAACTTTATTAAATACTAAGGATATATCTATTTATGCTAGTAAGGTAATACTACCCTTTCCCTAGGCCTCTCTAATATATTTTATAAGGACTTTTATTATAGTTTTTATTAATTTATTTATTCTATTACTTATCTAGAGTTTAGGGAGTAGTTTTTTTACCTTAGTAAAGGCTATAAGTTACTTTACTATTACTACTTTTATTATCTTTCCTACTATATTAAGTAATAAGATTAGCCTTTATATATTAGCTTTTCTTATTTTCTTAGTAGTTTTACTAGATTTCCTAATTACTACTACTCTTATAGTTTAGAAGTAAGCTAGGAAATAGCTTACTTCTAGGACTATATTTAGGAGCTAGATAATAGTATCTTTAGCTAGGTTATTATAGGCTTTAATAAGGCTTACTAGAAGTTTATTATTTCCTAATGCCTTCTAGCTAGCTATATTTACTAGGATATTATTAATCTTTTCTTATTTAAATTATTCTTTATTTAGTAATAGTATATTTTCTAGCTTTAGGAAGGAGAGGTCTAGTATATATAAGAGATTTACTATTAGTTTAGGGAAGAATCTTTATACTAGTATACTAGCCTTATTATTATATATAGTAGCTAGGTTAAGGTTATTTTTACTTCTTTTTAGCTTAGGAAGTCTAGGGAGTTCTAGGGGGGCCTAGCTTTAAAGCTAGGCTTATTTCTTAAGCCTCTAAACCCCTTTATCTTTTTCCTATATATTAGCCTTTTATAAGGTATCTCTCTATATATTTCTTTTCTCTTCTCTAATAATATATTCTTAATCCTTATTTACCTTAGTATAGGCTTACTAGTTTATATTAGTTCTCTAGTATCTTTATTACCTCTTAGCTTACCTTACTTTACTAACTAACTCTTAGGCTTTCCTTAATTACTATATCTCTAGGCTAAGAAGTCCTTAGGCTTTCTTTAGGATTACCTTATTTATAATCTATTATAAGCTTATAATAAGCTATATTATATAGTTATTTATTCTCTCTTTATTATATAAGTCTAGTATATTTTTAAGTTAGAGTTTAATTACTACCTTTACTTTTATATATAGCTAGTTTATAGCTTTCTATATATATTAAAGAACTTAAGGAATAGCTTCCTACTATTTATTAAAAATACTAATTAGCTATAGAATATAGTTAGATCTAGGGAGGTCTTTAGTACTATTATAGTAAACTCTAATATTTAATATAGCTTACACTAAGTCTATAATACTATCTTTATTATCTTTATATTATCTTATAGGTTTACCTTAGGGTATAATAAGTCTAAGCCTTTACTAGTCTATAAACTTTAGTAGTTTATTTACTTTATTAGTTTTTCTATCTAGCTTATTTTAGAGAGAGTGCTTTTAGTTAAAGTTACTAATAAATATACTTTAGTTATAAGGCTTTTCTATATTAATTATATAAATAAGTATATTCTAGTTATTACTATATCCCTCTAAGTAAAGGGAATATATATTAACTCCTTATAGTTTTATAAGTAACTAATTAGTCTCTCCTTAGGCTAACTATAAATCTATTTTATATTTCTTATTTATATATACTATATTATATTTATTATAATATATAAGGTAAAACTAGGTAAGGCCTAGTGCTAGAGGCTATAGGTTTCTTATATATTCCTATTCTTAGATTATAATTATAATTATATTAGTTTAGTAATAAAGCACTATATATACTAGTTTATTCTTTTTATTTATATTCTAAAAAAGGACTTATAATATTATTATATTAATTAGGGGGGTTATTAATTTTCTTTATCTTACATTAGTTTTATTCTAGCTTTAAGTTACTTTATATACTATCTAATACTTCCTAATCTTAGTTATTTAGCGCTTTATTCTATATTTATAAGTTATTCTCTTTTTTTACTTACTATAATAATAAGTTCTAAGGCTATACTAGCTCTCTTAATAAGTAAGGTTAGGCTTTTACTTAAGGAGTTAGTAGTAAAATAAAAGGGTTATTTAAGATATCTTACTTTAGTAATATTTTACTTCTCTTTTAGGATAAGGTAATCCCTTAACTAAGCTAAATATAGTCTAAAGTATAGGATATAGTTTTCTTTTACTTATTTATCTTTTATTAGGTAAGAGAACTCTTTATCCTTATAATAGCTAGCTTTATATTTACTATACCTTAGTATTACCTTATAAAACTTAGCTATATAGCTTATTTAGAAGTAATTATAGTATTATTAGGGTTATAAAGTCTTATTATATAGTTTAGTTTAGAAAAGCTTTACTTTAAAGACTATATTATCTTAGTATATCTTATTAGTATCTTTAACTTTAGCTAGGCCTAGTATTAAGGTAGTTCTTTAAGTACCTTTACCTTAGGGTTATCTTACTATTACCTTAACTATATTTACCTTATTAGCTTTTTTTATTTTAGTTACTAGGTTTTTAATAAAGGTATATTTAGTTAGAAATCCCTTAATAATAATACTAAGTATATAGTAGTAAAGGGCTACTTTTAGTTTAAATACTTTAGTAATCTATTTTTAGTTCTCTTTATATTAGGTAGTATTTCCTTTAAAGGTAATAATTATATCTTTACTAGGGAGTCTTCTAGCTACTACTACTATAGCCTAACCTATAGCTTTATTTACTACTATTACTATATCTTCTATACCCCTTAACTAAAGTAATTCCTAAATAGTATTCCCTTTAATAAGTATTTCTTATTCCTATTTACTAAGGATTTAAAGGGGTAAGGGTAAGGTATTTAGTTATTTAGGAGCTAGACTAGTAATAATACTTACCTAGGTTAGGGTATTACTTCCTTTAGCTTTTTCTTTAATAGCCTTTTTAATAGCTTATTTAAGGGCTTCTTTAGTAGTATAAATATTACTATTATTATAGTTTATTACCTTTACTTTAGCTTAGGTATAGTTTACTATCTATTTAGTAATAGCTTTAGTAATATACTATACTTAGGTAACTTTATTACTAGGGATAAGGCTTATAATTTTATTATAAAATTTTATATTATCTAGATATTTAAATTAAATCTAGTCTATTATAAGGCTATTCTTACTACTCTAAATATTAAACTATTTAATTCCTATGTTTAGGTAGTAGTAACTCTATACTAGCCCCTTTTCTCCTAAGTTAATTACTATTAGTATTATATTTATACTCTTACTACTAGCTTTATTATAATATAATATTATAGGGGGGGTAAATAGAGGTAAGGAATTTAAATATTAATGTGGTTTGTATTTTAGAGGCAATTCCAGACCTTTAGAGCGGTGCGGAAGTTTATGCGAAGGTTTTTTATTTTTTAATATAAGAAGGGTAGGTTTATATAGCGCTTTTAATGTGATTTTTATTATTATAAGTATACTTATAAGGTAAGCCTTTCTCTTATAATTCCTTAATAAACCACTAGGAAGATATATAGCTAGCTAATTTATCTTAATAAGCTCTTTAGTATTAATTATAAATATCTTTAGGTATAAAATAAAGCTTTTCTTCTTTATTATTATAAATTATTTTACTAATACTTTAAGGCTAAAGGCTTATATAATTTAAAAGATATAAAATTTACTACTTTTATTACTTTATAAATTTATAATATATTATATACCTAGAAGGATTACTTAATTTATTATAATTATAATAGCCTTGCTCTTTATAATACTATACCTAATAACTAGAATTATTAGTAGATATTACCTTAAGCTAGTAACTATAGTTAGTTTTTTATAAGTGTGTTTATTAAATTCTAGAGCCTTTAGGAGCTCTTTAATAGCTGCTATAATTATAATCTAGCTAGCTAGTGTAAGGCTATTAAATACTATTTATTAGGGTTTTTAGGGAAATACTACTTTTACTAAAAGCTATACTATTTTGCTTACTAAATGCTTATATAGTAATATAAAGTTTATTAAAGCTACTATAGCCTAGTAAGGGTGGTAATGTCACGACTGGATTGGGGAGATATGAACAGAGTGAAGGCTAAGGTTCTTAGTTATAGCTAGGGAGCCTAAATTTGTGGCTTAAAGCTTGTTCCTTTGTTCATGTTTTACCTAACACTACGGTGATCATTAAATTTGGTTATTAATTATCACACTAGCTAGGTATTGCTAGTAATTTTTTTGTTCCTTGAAAATTAGATGCATTGGCCACAGCCAACCCTAAAAAAAATTAAAAATTAATAGCTAGGGAGCTATTAGGGGTAAGTATATAAAGGTCTTAAACTCTAACCTCTTACATACCTTATAAGTAGTCCTTATCTAAATACCCTATTATATATACATAGCTATTTAATAGCTACTTAGTTATTTATATAACCTAAGGCTTATCTAAGGGTTTTATTATATAACTACTCTATCCCTAGCTCCTTAGCCTTTATACTCCTAATATACTACCCCCTTAATATATAATTATCCTTAATTAAAAAAAAGCTACTTAGCTAATATAAATATACTATATATAGCTTATAATAGTATTTAATATTACTAGTTATTTTATAAGTATATAAGTATTATATTTACTTAGGATAATAAAATAAAAGTTATAGGGTTTTAGGTAATCTCTTCTTTACTCTTTAACTTTAAATAGCTATATACTTATTACTTTATTACTTCTAATATATATACCTTTACTTAATAGATTATTAATACTAAGTAAGTAAACTACTTATATTAGATTTTATAATTAGGTTAAATAAATAAGGTACTATATACTATTTAAAATAAATAAACTCTTATCTAATATTAAGGATATTATATTATTCTTACTAGGAGTTTATAGCTAGTATATATATTTACTAGTAGTAACTATAACTATAAATATTATAATTTCTAGATTAGCTATATATAGTATATAAATTACTTAAGGTCTAGGGCTAATATAAAAAAGGCTTACTTTTCCTTACTTTTATATATTCTTTTTCTTTATATTTTCCTTTAATATTATAAGTTACCCTTACTTATAACCTAGTAGCTTTATAGTTATTATTATAGTAATTACTAATATCCTATAGTATTATTTTATTATCTATATTTAATCTTACTTAAATACTTAATCCTTTTTAAATACTAGAATATTAGTTACTTTACTTTTTATACTTATATTCTTATAGTATATTACTACTAACTTACTAATAATAAATTATATCTAAGTAATATAATACTCTTACTTTATTAAATTCTCTAATAACTAAGAAAACCCCTTAGATATTTTCTTAAAAATCTCCTAAGAAGTAAATAGCTTTAAAAATTTTAATATAAGTATAGTATTTCTAACCCTTAGTATATACCTTACTAACTTATAGCTAGTAATACTAGTAGTATAAAAATTCCTTATATATACTATATATAGTAAGTAATAATATAGGCTATTACCCTTAAAGATAGTAATAGTATTATTTTATAATATATTATAAAAGGTAAATTTACTTTAACTAAATATACTAACTCTTTAAGTATAACTTTACTACTATCTTACTATATACTATTACTAACTTATATAAATAACTTAATAAAATATACTTATTATATATAAAATAATAAAGACTATTTAAGAGTATATTTTCCCTTTCTTACTACTTATATATATACTAATATACTACTAGTACTTTACTTACTTTATAAAATTATATTAAGTGCTTCTTAAGTATATTAATAGTTATATTATCTTTAATAATAATTCTTACTTCCTTAATAATATATATATGTTCTTATAACTTAAGTTATTACTAATATACTACTAATACTTAATATATATAAAATATAAACTTTATAATATACTTTTATTTGTAAAGAATACTAATAAGTATAGCTAGGCTAAATAAGTAAGGCTAATTATAAAGATTATATAAAAGGCTAATTCTAATAAGAGAATTACTATATTACTACTAAGTAATACTATTAATCTAGAAGTCTAGATTAATATTTTTAATAGCTTATACTATATTATATAAAACCTTCCCTTAGTAAGTTTTTTAATATTCTTACTTATAGCCTTACTAACTTACTAGTAGCTTACTATATATATATTTATACTTCTTACTTATATTAGGCTATTAGACTTTCTAGGTAAGCTTTATATATATATATATAAGAAGGGTAATTTCTTTAATAATAAGGATAAATCCTTTACCTAAGGCCTTATTACTAACCTAGCGCCTAGGAATAAAAATAATAATACTAGGGGGCTAAGGCCTAATATATATATAGAGTAAATAATGCTAGGTAGCTATAAGGTAAATTATCTAAGAAATTATCTATATTTTTTTTATATTACTATTACTATTTAATCTTTACTAAATATACCTTTATATTTATAAACTAGCTACTTAGTTATTACTTATAATTATTAATAATATCTATTATAATAAAATCTCTTTTCTTTACCTATAAATTCTCTAAAGTATTATAGCTTTTCTATTTAACTAGGTATTTCTAATATCTCTTATTATAATAATATAAGATAATTTTTTAACCTTAAACTCCTATTTATTATTTATAATATTATCTTATAATAAAAACATATTTTTTATACTAGTTAAGTCTCTTATAAATAGTTTAAGGTTAGTAATATTAAAGATATTATATAGTTATATTCTAAGTAATAGCTTTAATTAGTATACTAATCTATAAGTTTTAATTACCTTTTTAATCTTATAAGGGCCTAGGTACTTTATACTTAGCTTCTTACTAGGTTACTATAGGTTAATATTCTTTATAAATAATAAAATATAGTTACTTATTCTAAACTTTATTAAAGTTTACTTCTTATTATAGTACTTTATATACTAGGTTTATAAGTTACTTAGAAGTTACTTAATTACTATATATCTATCTCTTAGTATAATTACTTAAGTTTTTATCTAGTTATTTACTACTAAAATATTTATAACTACTTATTATAAGCCTTTAGGGTTATAACCTTATAGTGCCTTTACTAGGGTATAGCTATAAGTTAAGTAAATACTTATATTATATATAAACTATACTATACTATTAATAAGTTATTTACCTAGTTAGTCTAATTAAAGTAAGTAAAAGCTCTTAAATAATACTTTAAAACTTAGTTTAAATATTTTATTTACTTATTTATTTATAAGTAAAATATAATACTTAGTTATTACTTAGTAATAATAAAGTAATAAAAAGTTATCTAAAACCTACTAGTAAATATTAAACTATAGTTTATAATAATACTTTCTAAGGTATTATAGTCCTTAAAAATATATTCTAGAAATATAGTAGCTAACCTATTACTAGTTAGTTATATTAAAATAAGAATATAAATACTATATTTTATAAAATAGTTTATAATAACTAAGATTATATTATAAGTCTAATTTATATCTCTTATAAGTAATAGCCTTATAATAAAGTCTATTAATAATTCTTAAAAAAACTAATTAAGCACTAGTAGTACTACTAGCTTACTATAAGGTTTATAGTGCCTTAGCTTTAAAGTCTAATAGCTTATATAAGTTTATATATATAACTTAGTGTTTTTCTTTATTAATAGCTAGTAGTACTAGTTTATAATATAATAAAAGGTCTTACTAACTCCTTAGTAGCACTAGGTTATTATAAGTAAGTAATAAAATTTCCTTTCTTATACTAACTAGAATAAAAACTTAATTCTTAAATATTAATAGCTTAGAGAGCCTAATAAACTATATTTATAATACTTTTAAGTTACTACTCTTAAGTAACTTCCTATAACCTATAGTAAAGTTATTACCTTACTATACTTAGAATAATATAACTTAAATTAAAGCCTTTAATTCTATATATATAAAATAAGTATTATATATAAACTTAGAAAAGATTTACTAGACTACTTATATTCTTACTATAATACTACTATAAGTAACTAGCTTATAGTATACTTATAAACTTATAAATAAATTATAAATAAGTAATATTTTAAAGGGGCACTTATATTACTTACTAGCTACTAACCTAGCTAGACTTCTAATCTATAGGCTTACTAGACTTATAGAAATATTAATAAATATAGATAAAATATAACCTTATTACTTAGAATTAATAGACTTAGTTTATATACTACTACTAGGCTTTACTAGACTATTAGGTTTCTTAATAATATAATTAAGTTATAACTTCTTAAAACCCTAGAGGCTAGTAAGGCTATTATAGTATCTTTATAATAAAATATTAGCTATACTAAGTAATATAATACTAAAACCTATAATAGTATTATTATTAATATAGTATTCTTATTACTTAGTATTATTAAACTTAGATAAGAAGTTAGGTAGCTATAAGGTTAATACCTTTACCTTATACTTCTTACTAATATAATTTACTTTTCTTAATAAGGTATTAGTAAGGTTTAACTTACTTATATAATATTTAATTCTAAAATTAAATAAATAAAGCTTATTTAATACTATTACTTACTTACTAGTTAGCTTTAGCTTTATAGCTAAATACTTATAGTTTAAATAGTTTATAATAACTATAATCTAATAAGAAAAATATATAAGGTAGTATCTCTAGGCCTAAAATACCTCTTAGATTACTAATAACTTAGTATTAAGTATTAAGTAATAAAGTTTAATATTAGTTAACTTTCTTAAAAAATATACTACTAAGTACTAGCTACCTAGCACTAATATTATAAGTATAGCTTTAATTATATAACTAAATATATTTATCTTTACTCTTAGTAAGTAAAGTAAGTTAAAATATACTAAAATTAGTATCTCTTAAAACTTCTTTTAAAGTTCTTTAAATACTACTAGTTTACTAGGTTTTAGCTTAAACTTTACTAGCTAATTACCTTTTAAATAATTTATTAATAAGACTATTACTTTACTATATTATTTTATAAAGTATTAGTAAAAACCTATAAACCTAAGGAATAATTAAATATTAAATACACTATAAGGTATTAGCTAGGTTATAATAGCTTTAACTTATAATAGTTTTATCTTAATACCCTTTTTAAATATAATAAAACCTAGGAATTTTACTTACCTAATAGAAAATTAGCACTTTTTAAGGTTAATATAAAGGTTTATATCTTAAAGTTACTTTAGTATACTTTTAATATACTTTATATATCTTATAAGGTTATTACTATATATTAGAATATTATTAAGGTAAATAATATAAAATTTATTTATAAGTCCCTTAAGGGTATTATTAATATATTTCTAAAAAGTAGCTAGTATATTTACTAATCTAAATAGTATTATAAGATATTTAAAGTAGCTATAGTAGTACTAGAAGGCTATCTTTTACTTATTACCCTTATAAATATATAGCTAGTAGTATACCTTTTAAAAATCTAGTAATATAAAAACCTTTATACTTACTAATTAATTAAGGATTTTAAAGATTAATAGTAAAGAGACCTTATTTTTAACTATAATCCTATTAAGGCCTTTATAATCTATATAAAGCCTTAATTTCCCTAATTCTTTTAGAATAAATAAAATTAAGGCTTTAGCTAAAATAGTTAATCTTTTAATTTACCCTTTTTCTTATATACTTACTAAGTACTTCTTAAGCACTTCTAGCTTTTTTTTAGCTAGATTATATATAAGTCCTTAAGGTAATTATTTTCTCTCTTTTAATTTAATTATATAAGTATAGCTACTTAATTCTAAAAGCTTACTAGCTAGATCTTTTAAAAATATATTTATAAATTCTATATACTTTTCTAGGATTTACTATTAGGTTATATTACTATTTATCTCTTATATAATTACTACTAACTCCTTATAATATATTACTTAAAGTATTATTATACTTCTTAGTTTTTTTTTAAGGGATAAGTATATTTTACTACTATTACTATAGCTATACTATAACCTTAGTTATTACTTACTATATTATTTACTAATAAATCTTTATTAGTCTTCCCTTTCTTTTCCTTAGGCTTAATTATCTTAATCTTTAGTAATACTAGTAATAATATAATAAATAACTATTTTACTACCTTATATAGTTATTACTTTCCTATAGTAAGTATAATATAGTTCTTAGTTATTAAAAACCTTTAAAAATTTTACTTTTAATTTATTACTATAGGTTTATACTCTAGGGTATAATTTATACTTAGGAGTATTCCCTTTTCTATATTAGTAATATAGTAGCTAATTTAATAAATCTTTATATAGCCTATACTATCTTTTACCTTAATTAGCCTATATAGAATTCCTTTATATAGGATTTTATCCTTACTTATACTTTCTAGTATTATCTTTATTTTTTTATTTTTTTTCTAATCCTATTTTAATAATAATTTAAGGTAAATTATTAAATACTTTATATTTATATTAAATAGCGCTAGTATAGCTAACTAGTAGTTATCTTACTATAAGAATACTTATATTCTTATTCTCTTATTTATAGGTTTCTTTATAGTAAGACTATTATTCTAGGCCTATACTAATCTAATTAGAATTTTATTAAGGTTTAAAGTCTTATTACTATTATTCTTATATTTCTTTATTATATACTTATTACTTTTATAAATTAAGTAGTCTATTACTTTATATTTATTTATACTATATTTAGGATTACTATACTTATAGTACTTAAATAGCCTTTAACCTATACTTAGTTACTATAAACTTTACTATAAGTTATTTATAAGAAAACTTAAAGTATTATCTTTTTCTTTTACTTTCTTTATTATTATAGTTTTTATTATAATTATTTAATATAAATATTATTATAACTTTAGCCTTTTTACCTTAATTTTATAAGTAACTCTAAGATATTAAAAACTCCTAGCTAATTATATACTTCTTTATAGTATTATTTAAGCTATTTAGGAAAATTACTATTCTTAAGTATATAAGGATTTAGTTAGGTAATTTAGCTTTTACTTTAGTTTAAAGTCTTAAGAAAAATTAAAAAGACTAATTATTCTTTTACCTTAGATTTAGTAATATTCTAATAGCTTTTAAGTATTTTATATCTTTATTTATTACTTTAGAGTTTAACTAGGATATAAATTTATCCTAGGAATAAGCTAAGTAATTAACTAACTTATTTACTATTATATAATATATTTATTATTACTTTATATTATTAGCTAGGTAATTACTAGTATATATTACCTTAGTTTTATTATTATAAAAGGTTCTTAAATTTAACTAAAATAATATATTTAAATTTACTAAGTATACTTATAAATTCTTATAAGTATTACCTTTATATATAAGTACTTTATACTATATCTTTATAAAGCTTTATAAGTATATACTTATTATAAAGTTAGAATTAGGTAAGAAGGCTAGGAATAAGGGATTAATTAGTATAACTATCTAAGGGGTAATTATAAGTTCTTTACCTAATCTAGCTAATTATAAGTTTACCTTAATTTCTTTAAGCTATATTTTTATATTTATAATATTTTATTTTATATAAGTATAATATAGCTAAGCTTATATAACCTTATAGTACTATTCTAGCTTATTTAAATTATTATTATTTCTAGATTTAGTATTACTATATTAATTAAGATTAAGTAGTATTTATTATATCCTTTCTTTATTAAGCCTTAAGGTTAGGGTATATAAGTTACTCCCTAAGTACTATAGGTTTATATCTCTCTTACTAAGTAATATAAGTATAAGTATATTTTAAGTAAATATTTTATAGCTTTTTTATATTTAAACCTAGCTAATAGTTTATTTTTCTTAAAGGGTTTAAGAGTTTAACTTATTATAACTAGATTAGGAAAATATAAATAAAGTAAAGGCTAAGGTTTTTAGTTATAGCTAAGAAGCTATTACTTAAAGGTAAGTATATAAAGGTCTTAAACTCTAACCTTTTATATACCTTATAGGTAATCCTTATTTAAATACCTTACTATATATATATAGCTATTTAATAGCTACTTAGTTATTTATATAACCTAAGGCTTATCTAAGGGTTCTATTATATAACTACTCTATCCCTAGCTCCCTAGCCTCCGTGCTCCTAACAGGTAAATTTAGGGGCAGGTTTTCTAGATTTTTATCTATTATAATAAAGGTTATAAATTAAAGGGAAAGGATAGGTTAAAAAATCCATTAATTCTAGTGTTTAGTAAAGCTGCTATATGTTTATACTATAAATATACTATAGGGTGTGGTAACGGGCCTGACCGCTAAAAAAATCAGGGCGTGTGGGGTTTCTGCGCACCTAGCAAAAAATCGCTGCGCCCCGAGCAATTCACACGAAAGGCAAACAAAAGCAGTATTGCACGCAGTATTGTACGCAGTTGGGCAGCTGGGTTCAGTGCCCAGCCATCTATTCCACACTGGCGTCATACCTGCGCTTTCTCCTGGACTTGATGGTTAGAGCAACATCCATGGGGGAAAGCTTTGTGTGACGACGATGGGCCGTAAAGGGGGGGGTTGGGCCGGTCTGAACAACATGGCAAGTGGCAAGTGGCAAGTGGCGAGTGGCAAGTGGCCGTGGCAAGTGGCAAGTGGCACAAGTGGCAGCAGTGGCAGCAGTGGCAGCAGTGGCAGCAGTGGCAGCAGTGGCAGCAGTGGCAGCAGTGGCAGCAGTGGCAGCAGTGGCAGCAGTGGCAGCAGTGGCAGCAGTGGCAGCAAGCCACTCACAGCTTGTCTTGTCGTTTGCGCAGCATCCCGAGGCAAGCCAGGGACTTGTTGTCTCAGTGGAATAACGTGAGAAGCCTTGGCTGCACGAAAGTGACGATTCACACACACCCCCTCCCGAACGACTGCCGGCATCAAGGCGTAAGTCATGAATGCGTGCCATGGCAGTCAGCCTGCCAGACCCCATCGGCCTACGGATTACAATTGTGAAAGACGATCTACAACGCCCCCAATCAGTCCCGCCCAGTCAGCAACCTGTGCCTGGAACCAGGATGGGGCTTCTCCGTGCTCCACACGGAGCAGAAAGGGTCTCTCTCGTTCACGCTAGCAACATTGACGGGACAGGGGGAAGGGGGGGGCCCGCCTCTCCAATTTTCCCAAGGTGCAAGGGCTGACCGGCCTCTCCTCATCTTAGCTACATTGTGCTAGCTGGGTCGAGGAATTAATTCCATGTACCCGGACAGACACCTTCCCCACATTCTCTGCACAACGCCAGTTCGTCACCGGAGAGCTCACCCGCCGGCCGTTTTGTCTCATCAGCACTGCACGAGGAAATTATGTGACGAACCCAAAAAAAAAAAAATAGGAAAGGAAAAAAAAGCCTTGTCTTGTGATTCTGCAAGACGGTCGGCAAGCAAGAAAAACGTGCTTCTGTGAAATCTACAAAGCTTATCTACGGATCAGGATGAACGAAACGGGCAACGAGCCTTCACATGTCCACGGGCACGCGGGACGGACATGCTCCGTAATTGTCCTCTGAAGAGGCCCCACCCGTGCCCGTGCCCGTGCCCCCGTAGATGGGTCTCCATCGCAAGCACAGCCATTCTCCTCCATTCATTGTCTGCGTGTCTGACAAAAGGTAAAGGGTGCGCAGAAGAAAAAAAGTCGAGGAAATAAGCTTCGGCCGACAATTGGCACTTTTCGTCAACTTGGCACTCATCCCGCCGACCTGATGCCATTTTATCATCATCCGAGTTCGTTCCCCGAGAAAGAGAAAAGCCGGGGGGAAAAGAAAAATGAGAAATTAAATCCAGACTTGCTCTGTGCTTCCAGACTACTGGGAAATTATCATCCTCATCCTAGCTGGCCTTTTTTTTTTTTCCCCCACCCATGCAGAAACAGACAATGAATTTGTCCTTTGTCCATGCCCCAAGCTTTTTCCCCCACCGGTACGGCCCTGGCCCGCCTGGTTTTTTTCCCAGCGCCACTCCTCCCTGCCCCCTGGGCCTGGGTGATTCATCTGAGCTCGAGCTCGCCCGCGCCCGCGCCCGCGCCCACGGGTCCGGGGCCACATGCCGGTCCCGGCGCAGCAAGCTGACGAACCCGTTCGCCCAATCCATCGCCCTGGGGCATCAGGGGAACATGGGGGGCGACCGAGTATGGGACATGTACATTTATTCATGTGCATTTACTAGAAAGGCTCCAGGGATGAGGAATCGGGAGCCGTCCCATTCATCAGGATTCCTTGTCTGTGCGTGGGCCATTCTAGATGATGCCATCGAACCCTTCGCTACGCATGGTTTTTCTTTCTTTTCCAGAACGCTAACATGGCGGGTATACGGTTGCTTTCCCCCAGCTCAGAGTTGATTAACTTCTGTTCATTCAGCAGCACAGAGATGCGTTCATGTAAACAACTTTTCAAGGCGTTTTGCAGTATTGTAACTAAATACACGTCCAAGTTGGTACTGCCTGCGTTGATGTACAACATGCTCGAGTGTGACCTCGCCGCCGTGATATCGTGACCAGCACAATGATATCACCAAACTAGCTGGTTTCCTTCTAATATGAAAAGGCAAAAACAGGCTCAAACTAAGGTACCAGGGCGTAGAAGAAGAACAAGATAAAATGAACAAGGTAGGTGGAATGCAAAACCTCGTGCGAATAGCAACGGCGTAAGCGAATGGCTGAAGCCACCATTGCCTCCGGGGTTATCAGTTCGATCACAAAGAAGGAGAAGCAACAAAGCCCTCTCCAGTCGTGACAAGATATTACAACGAGTGTAAAGAAAGCAAGAGATGAACATTACCCCAAATGCCGCCAGAGGTGTGATCTTGCTCCACATCTCCGGCAAAAAATGCTAATAAAAACAGAAACCACACACACATACCATGTTCTTTTTCTGGTGATCCAAGTGCCACTCTCCCTCTCAACCACTTCCTCCAGGTCTGTCCAGCCAAAGCAATTTGTTAAACTTTTGTCTTTCATCATGATGCAGCGTCGAAACAACAAGAAAAAAACACTTTTGTCCTTTCGGAAAAGCGGTGCCAACGAGACGTTGACGAAGTTGGTACAAGAATCGAAAGTGTAAATGCAGGTCATAAAACGCTTTGTTGTTGTGCAAGTGTGTTTTTGTTTGTCTCCCAAACCGTCTATCCAGGTGTACCCTACCTGACCAACCACATGAAGAAATTAAAATAGTGGAGGCAGCGAGAAAGAAGTGCGCGAAAGGAAAGGTTAGGAGTAATTCGATGAATCATGCGGGACTAGATGAGGAAGAAGAAATCATCTTCCCCCCCTCCCCCCCCTCTCCGGTCGTGAATGGAGGGCTTAGTCAGAACGCTTTCGCTTCTTCTTGCCGCTGTCGCTGGCTTCTTCTGAAGATAGCTCGCTGGCGCTACCAGGGACCTCAGAAGCGATCTGAAAGAGGACCTTGCCGTAGTTGGCGCAATCATCAACAGCCGAGGCAGCAGCAGCAGCAACCATACCACCTTCGTATGAGGAAGACCCGTCGGCATTATCAATGAGGTTCATGACAACGGCACCACCACTGGCGTGGGTTCTGGCGTGCTGCGCAAGGTTGTCGCTTCGGGAAAACTTCTTGCCGCATTCACCGCACTCGAAAGGCTTCTCCTGGGTGTGCAGGGAGCGGTAGTGACGCTTCAGATGTTCTTGGCGGCGGAATCGACGGTTGCAAAGCTCACAGACGAAGGTCTTGGACGGGTCTTCAGTCAAAGACTGCTTACGCCCGCGACGGTTTGTAGGGGCCGGGGCAGAATTGGACGGTGTCTCGCCATCTTCGGAAGATGCGTTGGAGTCTGAGGGGACTGGCGAGGCCTGATCCATCGGCTCTTCGGCAGTAGCAGTTTGGTTGTCACCAGCGGCTGTATTCATGATGGGTTGCGCAGATGAGGTGTCCTCCTTGTTGTTGTTGTTGTTGTTCTTTTGGCGTTTGTCTTTGTGGACGTCCTCCGGGGTCTCAATGCTTGAGTGTGGGCTAGGAGCAGTGGCAAAAGCAAAAGAGTCGTGCTCGTCTAGGCTGAAGTCCTCCTCGCCAATGAAGCTACCGTGTCCCAGAGAGACAACGGAAGATGCGGTGCATGCACGGGGTCGGAAGACGTCACCAGAACCGACCAGATTGCTGAAATTGTCCTCAGACTCGAAGTCGGAGAGCTCCTCAAAAGGTGGCAACCCGTGGGTGATGGCTGGGATGAAGTCGAAAACAGGTCGGGAAAGTACTGAGGTGTCGATGGAGCCCTGTTCTGGGCACTTGATCTCTTCCTCCCCGAAACCAGGCACTGAGAAGTCGGGGGCCAGTGTTGGGTTGGAGGTTGCAAACACAGTCAGGTTGCGGGGGTCGCAAAAGTCGACGTCGCTCTCTGAAGTGACTGATCTCGCATAAGGCGCGGGTGAGGGTGAGAGAGAAGGGCACGAGATGGCGGAAATGTCGCTGATTGTGCTGCTAAGCGAGGGTACCCTGGACGGCTGCGAGTGAATGAACACTGCATGTGGAAATTAGTCATGGTCCATTCTGAGCGAGAGGGGGGGAAAAAGCAGCAACCACAAGTCATGATAGCGGCGTAGAAAACATGGCCAGACACCATGATGCCAACAAAACCAACGCCAACATGTAGCGGGCAATTTCACACACAAGGCCAACTTACCAGGTGTCATGGGGGGTGAGCCGCAGCTGGACCAGTCAAGAATGGAGCTTTCGATGGACTCGTTTCCCGACTTGGCTCCGGCGAATCCATCCAAACCAGAAAACATGGGGTTCAAGGGAATCTGCAGCACGTCGAAGTTCTTGGGGCTGCCAACAGCGCTACTAGACGTAGACAATGGTGGCGTGCAAGGGAAATATGGGCTATCAGTAAGGTCCGTCTCTAGCATGATGGCAGGTCGGTGGCTGGTTGTAGGTACAGTTGCCGTAGGAGTCATGACGGCGGTGGTGTTGTTGCCGTATAATATCGATGACGAGGAACCAGGTCGAGAATAGACTGGGGACGCTGGTGCCATGGATTGGACGGTATTGTATTTCTGTTGGGCCACATTGACCATCTTGGAGTCGTTCTTGCGGTAGAAGGCAGGATTTTGTGCGACAGCTTGGGGCATCATCGTCGAGTCCATCATTGTGTGAAGTATCTAGCCTGAAAGTAGGTATTAGCAACGTGTAGATGACTTGGTTCCCGCGTGTCCATTGGGTCCGAACATACCAAGAGCAAAATGGAAATTATGGTTTTTTTTTTGGGTGTTGAACTATTCTTGGCTACCTTCTGGGGGAGTGTTGATCATTAAATTGCACTAGTTGCGGATGAATTCGTGTTGCGTCGTTTCGGACTTCGATTAAGAGTGAGAATGGTGATATACAGCAGCAATATAGCTGGAGAGACTTGGTCAAAAGACGACAGCACGAGGCCTCCTCGGGGTTCTTTGACAATGAATGGACGACTTGGGTAGGATTAAGAAGCTGAAAGTGTATTTCAGTGGCTCGACGATTGTTGTTGTTGTTGGTGATGTTGTACACGGGAACTCTTCATCCAGACCTGTGAGTAGAGACAGGTATCGATGGAGATATGGTCCAGAAAAAGGTTGACGAGGTGTAAATATAAAGGATTGAAATCTCGAGAGTGGACGAGACGTTCCCTGTTCAAGTAGATATGCGCGAGTTCACAAGAAGAGACAAGACGAAAGAACCGAGAGAGGATATTGAAAAAAAGAACACAATGATCAAAAAAGCACCAAAATTCGACCAGGTTGTCGATCAACAGAGGAGGCTATGTATACAAGACGGACGGGGTCCCATGAGGCATAAGTAGCAAGACGAGCCCAAGATCAACGCCCATGTCGCCAGGCCATCCCAAGAGACAAGACGACCGACACACCGATAGGCGTGGTTCAAGTGGGAACCTCTTCGAAGTCGCCTCCACGCTTTTGTCTCACTTGCAAAGTTGACCAGGGTGGCTAGAGCGGGCATTAGAAGCCAGGGTCAGTCGCGCTGGGCAAGGCGGCACCGTCTTCCTGCGAGCGCACCCCTGCTCCCGGGAGTGTCTGGGGGTGGGCAGATTGAAGACAGGAAAAGACCATGAGCCCGAGCCCGAGCTCGTACCGGTCTTGGTTGTGTGTGGCAGTGTGGGGGTACTGCGTGCCTGGCGTTGGCTGGCGGCGGCTGGCGGCGACGTGGGTGTGTGGATGTTCGGGTCGGTATGTACGGACGTACCTTTTTTTCGTTTTCGAAGACGTGGATGGGTGTGGTTGTGGTGATGGCGGGCGGGTTTCTGGGCTCGAATTTGTTACGAAGAAGGACAAAAGTAGCGTGTTGGTGGTTGAGGTGGTGGTGGTGGGGGAGGATGAGGATGAGGACGAGGACGAGGACCAGACTGGTCGACTTGTCGAGTCGAGTGGGGGGCGTATGTACGAGACTTGAACGGGCGTGCGGCTGCCAAATCTAGAGCCTTCTCTGCCAAAAAAGACGGGTTGACTGATGGGATTGATGACGGGCAGTCATGACCCGAAACGACGATGATGGCAATGATCTGGTCTTGGCCGTCCCGGATCCCACTGCCCGTGGGATACCCTTTTTTCTTCTTCTTGGTTTCATTCCTTCTTCATTTCTTGTCGACGCGCCCCAGGTTTCCAATCCCAATCATCGATGGTCAACGGTCAACCGGTCAACCGGTCAGGCAGAGGCCAGCCAGTGATGACGCTGCACGGCGTAATCGTAATACTGGCTGATGTTCAAGAGCCGTCAACAAACAGCTGACATGGAGATTGAGCCCCGGTATTCTGGCGGCAAGTCTGGGTTCCAGTGGCTGTTACGCTCTGTTGGTTGGCAGGCCCAGCATGGCGCAGCCACCAGACCCGGGACGGCATCTCTGGTTTTCTAATTCTGGACCAGCCCGACCGAATAGTAGCATCCCATCATGTATCGCATCCTCGCATCCTCGCACTACGGAGTATGACGGAGTAGATTCAGGTACGTGACGGTACGTCAAAGGACATCATCATTCGTACTCCGTGGACATGTGTCAATGCCGCAGTGCCAATCAATGGCCGTCAGCCGCCTCGGCCGTCCACTTATTCAGGTTCGTGCATGCATGCATAGCCCAGCATAACCAGATGCAGGCGGCCTCTCTGCGTCGTTGGCTCTTTCTTATTCCTGAGTTATGACGCCAGCTGGTGCGCCCGCCCACCCGCACAAAAGCACCCATCACGATTGGGATTGCTGTGCGCTTGGTCCGTAGTTTTGGGGACCGCTAGCAACACCTCGCACCTCGCCGAGGCTTCGGTCCAAAGTGGGCGATGTGGACGCGTTGGTTGGTTCGTTGGTCTTGTTCATGTCTGCTCAAGTTGCAGCCCTTGACGACTGGCGATCTTGCCCGTGTCTCTAATGGTGGGATACCTGGCCGCCGTCGCAGTCTGCCAGCAGTCTGTCAGGTCTACGGACTGGTTCAAGCCTTTATCGAAGTGGCTTGTTTTGGCATATCATGACTTTTTTGCATTGGTTCATGGCGGCGCAGCATGCATGCACTTTTCAGAATTGCATAAGAAACAGGAACTGGAATAATAATACATGGCAAGATGGAAAGAGCTGCTGAGCCGAAAATGGGTCGCAGAGAATCAGTGTGGGACTTGATCCGTTTCATAAGTGCTTCTGTGCAAGGCACTTGTGCAAGCAAGCCCCAGCTAGCTAGGCAGGGTTCACGTCGCGACGTGCATGGGTATGGAGGGTATGGAGCTGCGGCTTTTCATCAACAATACGGACACAGGGAGTATGAAAGCAAGCAACTCTTTCACTTTCGTCCAAGGGAGGGCGGCTTGGACCTGCCTAGCCTCACTGAGTCACTGTGGACCACTGGTTGATACGAGACATCAATGCCACAACGCATGCACAAGAAAAAAGGAATTTCTCATGTGCAACCTGGCCCGCAACAAGCAAAAAGCGCAAGAGAACTTCTCCGAGTGTCAGGTTTCCCACAAAAGGAAAATGTGAAAAAGAAAAAGGCAATGATGAGATAACGGATATGGAGTCGATCGCTGCGCGTGCTCGCTTCTGCCGCCTGGCCCTTGCTTCCCGTGCCTCAGACGGCTGGACTTTCTTTTTTGGCAAAAGGTGTTCGTCAGTCTGACTGACCGAGTGGATAGAGGGTATCGCCATTAGCCTATCCGTGTATATTGAATTAATAATGCCTTGTGTTTACGGAGTATTGGGTGCCGTGTCACAAACAACAGGCGGACAGCCGGAGCCCTCATGTTGTATGATAACGCTCGTCATGCATGTCAGCCAGTTTCTCTGGCAAAGATGTATTACATACATTACTCAACTCAGCTCTGGCAAGCCATCTTATCCGCTCTTCAGGGAAATATCCTGCAAAGGCAGATGCTGTACTGGTCCTTGCATGTTTGCAGGTTTGCTTCGATACCCTTTGTAGACCGATAGCTGGTCTATTACTACTACCCTTGGCGACGAGTGTCCGATTTCAAGGGTCTGCATCCTGCTCACTGTGCCCAGCCAGCCAGACCTGGTTCGTCTGAGCACTGATGTGCCGAAAGAAAAAATTGTGTTTTTCTTGGTGAAATGTATCAGGACGTTTGACTCATGCGCGTATGTAACTTGAAATTCGAATGAGCCAAGCCTTCCCGCCGAATAGTATATTATTTGTTCAATCAAGTACGGTGCCTTGGCTGCCACCCGAGCCCATGTCTAATCTCTTCTGTATCATCGCTTCTCCTAGCCTGCGGTCTATCGAATTTCTTCATCATCAACAAAGAGCTGAGCTAATGGAAGGCTTCCGCGTCAGCTAAGGAAGTGCCGTGGACTCAACCGGAGTAGTGAGATACACTACTGCCCGCCTGATATTATCCGTCTGTCAAGCTGTGGAGCGGGTGGACGAAGGTGCGACTTGAAATAAGACTAGAAAAAGATAGTCTTCTGGGGATCTCGGAAGCAGAAGCCTGCGTCTGTTAGCTTCGCGTCGAAATTGACGAATGTTTCTCTATCATGTCCGTCCCGTCCGTGGAAGCAGAAGAGAATGAATGTCTTTGCCACTTGTGGAGCTTCTTGTCTTGGCCCTATTGTGTGTGGAGGTGATGGTAATAATTCTGCACCCGGCCGAATGGTAAACGAATCGCATCAATTCGAACGGGATCGATCCTGGACTTGTTGTTGAGGTTAGACCATTGTCTTCCCCGCTCCAAAGTCCAGACGAAAACTGTGGAGGCTCAATAATACCAGACCCGTGAAAGAGTTATACCAGAGGCTAAAGATGTGCGGATGTGGCCCTATTGGCTGAATGGGACTAAACCTGAAACTCACAGCGTTGCATAAAATCTTCGACGGCACAAGAGCCATAACCGGTGCATTAGTCCAAAGGCCTGGCGAGACATGCATCCATCTGTCCATCTGCAAGGAACCAACCAGTCTTCTGTCAGTGGCATTCTTGTGAAATGGAACCAACGTGCATACCGGCGTGGACGAGAGCCTTGATGCTAGCCGTCGGCTCGCCATTCGACGTAAAGCTCGTCCGACAACGCCTAATGGGTGGCAACAAGGTATGACTAGCATTGCAGGGCAGACAAAAGACATGAGAAGTCCATGTCGTCCACTGTGGGCAGAGGCAGGCGCAGCCGAAGGCAATTGGCAGCTGGCAGCTGGCAGCTGGCAACAGCAACATCGATACTTCCGACTCTTCACCAGGCCCGCAAGTAGTGCCGATCATTATTGCCACTGATTTGCCAGGCACGCCAGGCAAGTTTGTTCTACTGCATGTTCTCGAGCAGCAGAATCCGGATTGCGATTGTGAGACTCGTTCTCAGCACCTCGCACGAGGGACAAGCCAACTGGACACAAACCAACTTCATTTTCTTCACACCCTATGGATCACGTTGCCATTCACTTCAATTCATCGATGCGCGAAAAGTTCCGAATGGCACAGCCAGCCGAGCGGGTGGCATGTACCACCAGATCATTGGTACTGCGAACCCGGTAGGCACACAGATCATCAGGTGTTTTTCCTTCATGTATCTCTTCAAAGGTTTACGTATTTGAGGTGATGAGTCGACGCACATTGCACCACTTTTCCAAGACGCACAGGTGTGAAGAAGCATCGACCCCGGAAGATCATCATCTCGTTAAACATACAGCAAGCATCCTCGCAAGCCATCTGTGATCCAGCCAGCCAATGCCTGCTGCAGGACGTACATACCGACTAGGGCCCTGCGTGTTAGTCGCGTGGTGGAAGACATCGCATTGGCAGATGCAGGTACCAGCAAACTTTCCTGGCAGAATCTGTTGCTCCATTCACATGCATGCTCGCTCCTCGCTAGCTAGTTTCCTGGCCTGCATCTGATTTCATAAATTCAGATCAATTAGGAAACAAGAGCAAAAAAAAAGGGTCTGGAACAGCGGGGAATCAATAATCACCAATCGAGAAGCGTCTTGCACCCAAAGGTGTGCGGGTGGCTGATAGTCCGAGACAACAGACTGGCCATCACAAAGTACTAATGCTTGCATGATGCAAGTCCCTCGTTAAGCCGTGAGCGATCAAACCTTTTCTGGATGAGGTTTGACTGCCTGAGTGCCAATAACCAGGCAGGTCAGGGCATCTGAAATAATAGCATTGCAAGCTTCGTCATTCTACCGAGCCGCTTCCAAATAGTGTGTGTAATACTCGGTAGGTTCCAAAGCTTGGGGCCCGATCACAAATTATTCTGGCATGTCTATTCCGCAGCATGTATCGCATCATTCGCTCGTCAGTGCTTCTTATCATCTACCAACGAGCGGAACAAAAACATCTCGGACGGACGACCAACGAAGGAGAAAGGTGCTCAGGTTGAATGTTGAATGAACGGCAATGGGCCCAACCAACGCCCCCGGGCATCAGCCGTGTTGGCCGGTCATCTAATTGTGAAAGCACGTTCAAGGCCCTCCCTGATCGGTCAGCCTGGCCACAAGTCGTCCCCAGATCATAGCTGAGGTTGGCAGTGGACTTACTAATTGCTGCGGAGCAAAGTTGCATTGGCACGGTTCTGGAAATTGGAATTGCAATTTGTTTGCAACACAACAACAACAACAACATCATCTTCCGCGAGAACAAAGTGGACCGCGGAATAAACCCAAGATACATAGGTGATCACCAGGTCCCCGGATTCATTTATGAAATGACTGGCCATTGTGTGGCGCTGTCATACTCGATCTCAAGCAACAGCTCAATTGCCCAAGCATATTCTCACTCTTTGTGCAGTCTAGCGCGGAGTCCCAAACCCTTTGTAGCACTAGACCGAGGCTTGTGGCTTCGGACGGGTCCAGTTACTGTTGAATTTGTGACGTGACTTCCTCAGCGAGGATTGTCTTCAATATCATGTTCGGCAAGCAAACGTTTTCTACTGCCTGGCAGCCTGGCACCTCTTTCGGCCCCGACATCGAATGTCAACCAGACGCAGTAACCAGTACTACGTACGTCTTGGCAGTAGACGAGACGAGGAGAGCGGCAACGATACCCAATTACGTCTTGGAAGGTACCAATTATCCCAGTTCGATGCGAGTATTCATTGTAATGCATTGTCGTCTAAAGGCATGCAGGAACCTTTCAAAGACCTGTTCCAATTCCTTTGACGTTTTTTTTCAGATATGGAGCAACATTGTTTTGGGGGCTTGCGGGCTAACAAAGGCACAATCCAGTGGCAAGACAGAATAGCACCCTGATCTTCGTTATTCTATTGACCACAAATATGTTTCCTTACGTTGGTTCCATCAAGGTTGTTTTGCGTCGAGAACATCATGTCCCATTGTCTAGAGCCCAACAGTGCCATAGTCGCGCTTGTATGCTCACATTGACATCACTAATCATTCGGATATACCAAAAAATTCCTCATGGTGTGGCTTGATATTTGAATGGGACCTGCATCTACGGAGTACTGGTTTCTTGGTCAAGTATCTGTGCACCGGGAGCGTCTCCGATGCCTCTAAGGAGCCAACAGTGACATTTTCTGATATTCCATTATGATGAATTCCTGCAGAGGCCCAAGCTCAGGCATTCTCTGGGCTCGGACGCTTCAGTCTCTCTGGAGTGTTGCAGCTGCAACTGCCTTTTTTCGTCGTGTCTCAATGCTTTGTTCTTGCTGTATATTCATTACTGACTTTCTCCTTAGTTTCTGTCTTTCTCTCTCCGGCCTATCTTTTAAGAGTCTCAATCCAGCGAGAGAAGCCACACCGAATGTGTCGCCCGTAACTTCGAAACATGGAGTGTGTTGGGTGAGAGAAGAAACGACCGAGACAAGCTGCCCACGCCTTTCGCTCTTGGCAACTCAAGAGCCATGACACCAAGTTTTCGGGTCTTGGGACCGAAAAGGCACTGCAAGGGGGTTGACGGGAGACATTCCGAGACAGCGATAGCTCAGGACGTTTTTTTCTCTGGTCAGTCCCAATCAGTCTAGCGGTTGAAAAAAAAACCCCAAAAAAATGCCGTTTGAAAAAATCGCATGATTTTGTGTGGGAAAGGAAAAGAAGAAAATGGGCAAGATGTGCTTGGCTGGCACACTTGGTTTTACTTTTTACGGGGTTTTTCTTGGCGGGGGTTCAAAATATTGGTGCCTTTTCCACGGGGTGAGGCGATTTTGTAGGTTTGCGTTTCTTTTTCATATCCTTCTCGGCCTCTCACTCTTGACGTAACTTCCAGCCTCGGAGAAGTGAGCTAGGTGAAAATGAATCAGGAGTTCGAATGGCTGTGTGTACATCAAAGCGAGCCTCTGGTTCTTCCTCGGCGTGCCAAGAAAATATGGCAAGTATCCTGAGTAAAGTCTCGAGGATTTTTTTGTTCCAGATGGGTGGAATCTTTCCCCGAGTTGCGGCTCGGCAATCTGGTCTTTTTTAAAAAAAAAAAAAAGGAAAAAAATTCCGAAAGCTGCAGCTGATGAAACGCTGCGTGTCATCATTCGCTTCGTCCTGACGCAAGGGAGATGGGGAAGAGGGGCCAAGCGTCGTTTGAGTAAAAACCCTTGGGAGGAATGGATTTCGCGGCTCTCACTTCTGTTCCCTTTTTTTTGGGCCACTGTGACATGCTGATGCACTCACTCAGGTGAATGGGTTGCGGAGGCAAGCCCCGGCGATTCAGCAACCCATGCATCGCTGACGCCGAAAACCCGCAACGCTGTCATGGTTCGGTTCTTAAGCGGCCAGCATGAAGGGTCGTGAGTGTATCCTACATCAAGCTTCAGCCCACAAGCCAACGAGGGAATTGAGGAGGAATTGAGGAGCAGGCCGCTGCATCTGTTCGTGTGCTGGCACTTGGAGGAATTTCCGATGATACTACTGCCGCAACGCAACGTTGACAGCTAATCGTGTGAACTTTTTTGTCCTTTTTTTTCTTTTCGGTGGTAACACGGCCACTGGCCGGCCATGTCAATACAAGCCGCCGACCAGAGTCAACAAGGGCCGACATGTCTTTGACCAGCAGTCGGACGGTGTCAAGGACCCATTCTCTGGGCTGTCATCCTCACGCCCACGATGGCAGGCCAGGGCTGCTACATAAGGTATGCCGGAACATCTTGAGACGTGGCAACCAACCGACAGGTCTTTTTGGGACGGGGAGTGGCGTGATCAGTGAGTACACTTTTTTTTAGCCGAGTCGGGCCGCCGAATCCTTCCTTTGCCCTTGGAACATTTACGCGCCTCCAGAAGGAAGGGAATGGCGTTCCGGTCCATTCCCGGTCGTCGGTGGTGTGTCGAAGAAAGACACCGAAGAAAAAAAAGTCTGCGGATTACTACTTCTGCTCTTTCCCTTGCGCCTCTTATTCAGAACATGCTATTCAGAACATTCCCGAGGCTCGTATGGGATGATGAGTCGCTTATCGCGATGTTTGTTCTGGACATGATGTGGCGTTGAACAGACAAAAGGGTAGTCCGCACTCGGTACGGAGTACACCATACACCATACCATTCCTGCTTTTATCGTACGATAAGTGTTGTGCGTACCACGGCCGTGCATGAACAGGGCAGGGCTAAGGCCGTGGATTTGTTGATAATCCGTATGTACATTGTATGTGCCATCGTCAGTATCAAACACGGACCACGTGAGGACCGGAGGGGGATGGATCCACTTCCAAGTTGCACCCAACGTAGTAATGACTGGTGAGGACAACTTCGGGGTTGGCATCTGCAGACAGCAAGGTGAGGCCGCGACCGCGAGTCGCAAACTCCCGTCAGCAAGTGCCGGTAGCATGTCTGTCGACGGCCTCAATGTCATTGCGCTCATATCAGGCGGGAAAGACAGTTTCTACAGCCTCCTTCACTGTGTCCGCCATGGCCACCGCATCGTCGCATTGGCGAATCTGTTCCCCGTGAGTGCTGGGGATGGAAACGGAAACGGGAACGGAAACGGAAACGGGAATCAAGAAGAAGCGGAATTGAGCATCGTCCGGCCAGACCAGCAAACTCGGCAAACGCAGCCACCGTCGCTCTACCCGTCAGACCAGGCTCCATACGCGGACCTGAATAGCTTCATGTACCAAACCGTCGCTCTACCCGTCAGACCAGGCTCCATACGCGGACCTGAATAGCTTCATGTACCAAACCGTCGGCCACGAGGTCATCCCCCTCTATGCCCAAGCCACGGGCCTGCCACTCTACCGCCAACCCATTCTCGGGGGCGCTGTTAGGCACGAGAGAGACTATGACCATCAACCTTCCTCGTCGTCTCCCGGCGACCAGGGCGCACCCCCGGCCGACGACGAGACCGAGTCGATGCTGCCCCTGCTGAGCGCCGTCAAAGCTCATCACCCAGAGGCAAATGCTCTGTGCTCAGGCGCCATCCTGTCGACGTACCAGCGCACAAGAGTCGAGTCAGTTGCCCTGCGCTTGGGACTCACCCCTCTGTCCTACCTCTGGAAATACCCGGTCCTGCCACCCCCGCAGGCTACATTGCCGGATGAAGCTCAGCTGCTGAGGGACATGGCCGCTGCGGGATTGGAGGCCAGGATCATCAAGGTGGCGAGCGCGGGCCTGGACGAGAAGCATCTGTGGGAGATGGTGACGAGTGAGACGGGGGTACGCCGTCTCAAGGCATCGCTGCGCAAGTTTGGCTTTGCCCAAGGGGCATCGCTTGGTGAAGGTGGCGAGTTTGAGACACTCGTGGTAGACGGTCCGGAGGCCTTATTCAAGAAGCGTATCAGTATTCCCGAGAATGGACGATTGGTGGTTCCCGAAGGTGGGGGGTCTACGTGGTTGATGCTACGGGGGGCTCGTCTTGAGAACAAAGCGCGTGGTGCAGACGACAATGATGCGCAGCTCGCAGTTCGCGAACCTGCTATGCTGGATGCCAAATTTCAAACAATTTTGGATTCTTCTATATGGCCAGGCGCCTTTGCTGATTCTACATATACCACCAAGCTGACCACGTCGGGGCTTGGGGGGAAATTATCAATGCGGGCAGCTAGCGATCTGGACAACATACATTGGGCAGTCGTTGCGGACTCCCATGCGTTGGGATCGTCTGTTCAGCGTGAAACAGTCAATGTGGTGCAGAAGATCAGAGCTTTCTTGTCGTCACATGGTCTTCAATCCAGGAACATCTCGAGCGTCATCGTCGTTCTTCAAAACATGTCAGACTTTCCCAAGTTTAACGAGGAATACGGGAAACTGTTCCCAAACGCGAACCCGCCGTCTAGAATCACCGTATCGTGTGGTGATTCAGTACCTGAGGGCCACAACGTTGTCGTATACCTCACCGTGCCCGTGGCTAAAGCTCAAGTCGCAAGAAACGGACTCCATGTCCAGTCCAGGTCATATTGGGCACCTGCGAATATTGGCCCCTACAGCCAGGCGATTGAGACCGCCGTCACGGTGGGAGGAAACCCTACTGCGCTGCGCACTGTTCTTATTGCGGGTCAAATACCACTGATACCTGCTTCGATGGTTCTACCGCCATCATCGGCGATGGCGGTACAGGAACAGGTTGTGTTATCTCTCCAGCATCTATGGAGGATAGGCGCTGAAATGAAGGTCCAATGCTGGGGTAGTGCAGTGGCGTACTTTACCCATCAGCCGGGCGAAGACTCCATCGAGGAGTGCGCCAAGCTTGCGGGACAAGCTTGGTCGTTGGCACATGGCTCACCATATGAGGACGAGAATGAGGACGAGGCCGACGGACCGGATCCATGGGATTTGAAATACAACTCGCAGTATCAGTCTCTGGGGGGGAGCAGCAGCGCGACGTCAACATGCTCTGCAACTATCCCCGACTGGTCGATTTACACGCTGCAACAACAAAACGAGCCGACGTCGTGCATTGCGCCCATGTTTACCGCCGAGATCGAAAGCTTGCCGAGAGAATCCTCGGTGGAGTGGCATGCTCATGCCGGCATGAAAGGCATCGAAGAAGGCTCTGCAGAGCTCATTCAGCATGCTTCCCTGGGAGGCGGACAATGGAGAAGCTGGAATCTCGTCATAAAAACAAGCGGACACATGGTGCTGTATACGACACTGGCGAAACTTATCGAGGACGACGAATCGGGCATGGCGGGGTTCTCGTCATCAGAACGAGAACGGCAACTCAGGAACGCTTACAGCGAAAGTTTGCACAGTCTGCTGCCGAATACCGAGGCTCCCGAGACTCTAGAACCCTATCTCGCGTATGTGGTAGACGGGAACAAGACTAGGGGGCTGTGGACGTTGAATGACAGCAGCGTTCTGGAGCGATTTGCGGTGGTGCCGTGTCGTTCCCTTTGGACGTCGAGGGGAGAGCGACTGGGGCTTTTGGCGTTGTACAAGACGGTGTTGACGATATCCGATGATTGATGACATAGTAAGAACAAAAAAAAAAAGGTCAACGTGCTTGGGCATACATACTGTGACTCTGTGAGCGTGACTTGATGTGTGTGCAGGTGACGTCTGAAGCTTGGCGGTTGTTTCATTGGCGCCCCCACCAAGTCCACCAAGTCGCCGCTCGATCGGATGGACTTGATTCGTCAAAGGTTCAACAGAGCAGCTTCTTTCCGTCCCTCGCACCAGGCGCGCCGCGATGCGTTTGCAACGCCGCCAATCAATCACTCTGCAGCTCATCAGCTCATCAGCTCATCAACTCATCAAAGAGCCGACCAGCCCGACCAGCCGACACGCGCAAGCAACCGGTGCCATGGATTTCCGAGCATCACTCAATCGGTCTCCCAGCGTGTTGTTCCAACAGCAATCGACAAATGACCGCCTTGACGAGATTCTCGAGGTGGGTAGACCCCCCCATCAAAAAGTCCATGACCCTACCTTCTCTTCCGTCCCCAAATTCGTCTGAGATAGCGTCCGAGTAGACTTGAACCGCTCTGGAATTCCCGATTTGCGCAACACGAACCATTGATCTCTTCCCCCTTTCCTCATCTTTAGGGCGGTCGTGATCGTGCCGACACTATGGGCCAGGCCCTCGCCGCAGAGGACGTCGTCGCGCCTGACGAGACGACGGGCATCGTGTCCCGAGGCTCGGGGCACAACTACCAGGCCCTGCGTATGGCGGGAACGAAGCAAAAGCACTCGAAGCACTCCATATGCCGGCGGACTTCGCGGGGGCCACCTCCAGAGGGGGAACAGAATCATGATGCCGACGGCGGCGCCAACAGGTCGTGGCTGAGGCAGAGACTGGGCAACTTGCAATCCATCGAGTTGGAAAACAAAGGGAGCGTTGCGCGAGACCATCTCGCACTAGGTTCGTGGGAGACCTCGGATGATATCCCCCCCCCCCCCCCCGGGGGGCCAAAAAGTCAAATTGCAAACACGTACATCCCATCCCGATTCCTTCTAATCCTTTACAGAACGGACCTTTCTCGCCTGGCTACGCACGTCCCTGGCCTTTGCGTCCATTGGCGTCGCCGTGACGCAGCTTTTCCGCCTAAACACGACTCTGTCCGATGGCAGCGGCAGCGGCAGCGGCAGCTCCGAGAGCGCCACGCTCCGGAAGCTCGGGAAGCCGCTTGGTGCGACGTTTCTGGGCATCAGCATCCTGACGCTACTGCTGGGCGCGAGGAGGTATTTCCACGGGCAGGAGTGGGTGATTAAGGGCAAGTTCCCGGCGAGTAGGGGGACCATCATCATTGTTGCGCTGATGGCGCTGGCGATTATGCTGGTTTCGCTGGTGGTTGTCATTGTGATTCATCCGCCGGAGAATGCGTCATGACATTCATGGAGCGTGTTGATGTATCTTGATCTATTTCAATGACACCACCTACTGTTTGGCTGTTCTTTCTCCACTAAACTCACTTGCTACTTGTGTGCCTAATATTTTGGTTTGCCATTCACGAAGTAAGAGACGACACCGAATTGGGTGTGGGGAGTGATGTCAGCGGCTCATCCATCTCACGGTGGACGGTGGGGGTCGAAAAACTCTCGCAGGCTCCTCGATGACAATCAAGCACCAAAGCATCAAGCACCAATGATAAATTCAATCGCACTCGCACTCGCACTCGCACTCGCACTCGCAAGCTGCTCCCTGCAGAAAAAGAGACAAGGAACAAAGAATGACGGCCAAGGACCACCCCCCCATCGACGTCTCCTCGTTTGCAAGCACGCAGCTCGCCCTGCTCGACCGCGAGCTCCAAAGCGAGGTCGACGAGACCAGCCGGCTCATCTCCAGCCACAGCCCGGCCGGCCTGCAGCGGGCCGGGCTCGCCATCACCGGCCTCGTGCCTTGCTCCCGCCGGACGGGCCTCGGGGGCAAGACCCTTCTTGAGCTGGGCCCCGACGGCGCGACATGCGCGACATGGTCCTCGTGGCGGAGCAGCCCGCGGGGGCGGCCAGGAGGAGGGAGGTCAAGGAGCTGGAGGGGAGAGGGTCCAGAGGCGTCGTCACGAAAGTGCACAGGGCGGCCGTGTGCGTGGCCTTGGATGATGATGATGATGATGGGAGGGACGGCCTTCCGTTTTCGGGACGCGTGTGGCTGGTCAAGCTTGCGGATGAGGTCACGTATCGACGGTAAGGAAACCCCTTTGTTCTCAGATTCTGGTGCTACATTTTTTTTTAACTTTTAACTTTTCATTCTTCAGGGGGCTTTTGTTTGTTGGTGCATACACCTGTCCGTCACTGAGTCATATTAACGGTGGGACGTATGCCAAGAAAAGAATGAAGCAGTCGATGGAAAAGTTGCAAAAGATGGGCGAGGCCGAGTACTCCAGCTTCATCAGGGTGTCGTTCGGCCTCTCGAGTCCATGGCCCGTTGCGTCGAATTTGGCAGAGAGCGAAGAGCTGGGCACGATTGATTGGGTCGATCCTACGCTGAACGAGTCTCAAAAGGATGCCGTTCGATTCGCGTTGGCGTCGCGGGACGTTGCGTTGATCCATGGGCCGCCGGGGGTAAGACGTCTTGTCTCAATTCCGTTCATCCATGACTTTGGTATATAATCCATTCATTGCTAACTTGGACATGATGCCACCGAGAAAAGACAGGCAAGACACACACGTTGATCGAACTGATTCTCCAGCTCATCAAGCGGAAGCAGCGGATTCTTGTTTGCGGTCCGTCCAACATATCCGTGGACAACATTGTTGAGCGTCTTTCACCGCACAAAATCCCCCTTGTTCGACTCGGCCACCCAGCCCGCCTGCTCCCTTCTGTCCTGAACCACTCGCTTGATGTTCTCACCAACGCGTCCGAGGCGGGCGCCATTGTGAAAGACGTGCGGGCCGAGATGGATTCGAAACAAGCGTCCATCAAGAAGACCAAGAGCGGCAAAGAGCGGCGTCAGATTTATGCGGATCTGAAGGAGCTGCGGAAAGAATACCGTGAGCGAGAGCGCAGACGCGTGAGTAACCTCGTGGCGGGGAGCAGGGTTGTCCTGGCCACGCTGCACGGTGCGGGCGGGTTCCAGCTGCGAAACGAGGAGTTTGACGTGGTCATCATCGGCGAGGCCAGCCAGGCGCTCGAAGCGCAGTGCTGGGTGCCGTTGTTGGCGGCAAAGAAGGCTGTCTGTGCCGGAGACCACCTGCAGCTGCCGCCGACCATCAAGTCCTTGAATTCAAGAGGCGGTGTCAAGGCCAAGGATGAGAAAGCGACGCTTATCAAGGGCTTGACGCTGGAAACTACGCTGTTTGATCGCCTGTTGGCGCTCCACGGACCGTCCATCAAGAGGATGCTCACCACGCAGTATCGAATGCACGAACGTATCATGCGGTTCCCATCGGATGAGCTCTATGAGTCGAAGCTCGTGGCTGCCGAGGGAGTCAAGGCAAGAGTGCTGAGGGACCTGGAGTATGAGGTGCAAGAGTGCGAGGACACGACGGAGCCAGTGATTTTCATCGATACACAAGGCGGCGACTTTCCGGAAAAGAGCGAAGAGGATGACAAGGACAATCCACGCAAAGGAAAGCCTAGTCTACACAGCGAAAGCAAGAGCAATGAGATGGAGGCAGCGTTGGTTCGGCAGCATGTGGGACGATTGGTGGATGCTGGAGTTCGTCCAGAAGATATTGCGGTTGTCACGCCGTACAATGCACAGGTACTTTTACTCTCAAATTTCCACGTCTGTTGCTGCTCGTTTATGCCAAAAAAAAAAGAGGGGAGAGGAAAGAAGAATCTCATGCTCATGTCTGACCTCTTTCAATCGACACTCAGCTGGGCGTATTGGCTCCTCTCAAGGACAAGTTCCCGGGCGTAGAGCTAGGAAGCGTAGATGGGTTTCAGGGCCGCGAAAAAGAAGCCGTCATCGTCAGTCTGGTACGAAGCAATCCCGACGGCGAGGTAGGATTCCTCGGAGAAAAGCGGCGACTGAACGGTACGATGAACCACGTCTCAATGTCTATCTATCTGGCCTTGAGCGCATTGCCACGTGTAAGCAACTGAAGCTTCTAACAACTGGTCATCGCAGTGGCCATGACTCGACCCAAGCGATCACTCACTGTGATTGGCGATTCAGAAACAGTGAAAAGGTGAGCAGTACCGACTACAACAAAGACGATTGCAGGGCTGACGTTTCCATCAATCATCAATCATCAATTATCCACAGGGGGAGCCACTTTCTAAAAAAGTGGATGGAGTTTCTCGAAGACGAGGCCGACCTGCGGTACCCGGATGTAACCAGCATCGGAAGTGACTAGCACTGACACACGTCCCGAGATGAGAAAAAGTGAAGAAGAAGAAGAAGAAGGAAGGAAGGAAGGAAGGAAGAAATAGATTATGGAGAACCCCCCCCCCCTAGTTCATCAGATTCATGCGTAACTCGACCACGTTATGGCATGTCCATGTCCCCTGGGTTTCAGGTTTCAGGCAGTACGGATGTGGGACGGGACGGGGATGAACAATTCTGCCGGATACGGACAATTGCCTCGAAGCGGGAAAAGGTTCCGAGAAGGTGCGAGTTTCGCATGGGTTTCCACCGACTCGCGACAGCCTCCCCTGGCGCGTCAAGGACTGGGTCCTATCCGTACAATGAGCCGCCGGGCTGAGCGCCCTAATGGCCCTAATGCCTATGTATGCAAGGCAGATGGAAGGATTTAAGCGAGCAACGGCGTCCAATCAACGAATTCCACTGAGGAAGCCTCTTGCCTGTTAGGGATGTTGGTTCTTGCACCCCACGACAAGACTTTCTCTTCTCTTCTGTTACGGAGTATTGATTCCGGAGTACGGATTAAAGTCCCTTGCTGTCCTGCAGTGCAAGTGCAGTGCAAGTGTGCAGTGCAGGGACGCGAACACATGAACGAAGACGGATCCGTACTACGTCGTCTTTCATGCAGGGGCCGCCGCAGCTCGAGTAGTCGAGGTCCCATGACGAGTTCGACTGGTGCAGTTGGGTGCAGTGCTTCATCAAGAAGATGACTCTTGTCCCGTACTATTACCCCTCCACCCCTCCCGAGTCTTCCCCCCTCTCCCTCCCCCACCGACCTGGTGCAGCCCGGCCCCTGTCATGGCATGGCCTCCCAAGACCCAAGAGTCAAGATCGTACGGACTATGTACATACGTACGCAGACCGTCATCCTCATCACCCCTCGCTCGACTCGCTCGACTCGACGACTCGACAACTTCCCCTCGCGAGCCATGTTTCACCTTTTGTCCGTCTGTCTTTGTCTTTGCCTGTTTTTTTTTTTTTTGTCTCTTTGAAGATGGAGGATTTTATACATGTATATCTTCCAACCAACCAACCAGCCTGGCGGCTCTTCTTCCCTCTCCCTCTGCTTCTCCCTCTCGGCTTCACTTGCACAACGACTACTCAAACTGGCAAGAGCGACCCGGTCCCCGACCGACCTGCTTGCACCTCTGCGCATCTGTGGCAAGAACCTGGGGGCTCCAGCTGCCATCATGTAGAAGGCCTTTCTTCTTTTCTTCCTCTTCCCTCCCTCGGTCTCAGTCTGTGACTTCTGCTTCAACCCACGCAGCCCTTCGTCTTACTGCCACTGCTGTCAACTCATCCCTTTGATCATCGGCCGTCTTGACCACACGGGGACTACCACGCGAGAGTGAGTGGGAGGACCGGTTGGTACACACCCATCATGCCCTGGAAACCTGCTGCGGGGGGCGGCAGCACCCGCAGACCTCGAATCGGTTCGAGATCCATTCGCGGCCACATTTCTGGTCCCATCCCTATTCCTGATCCTGATCCCTTGGACGATGAGTTCCCCATAAGGGACCGACCGTTGACTACAACCAATGTAGCAGAGGCGCACCGTCGTCTTGTCACGAATGATGCCGATACAGTTCCTCGACGCACAACGCATCATCTAGTCGGCACTCGATATGCATCTGATTCGTCTGGCAGCGCTGGCGATGACACCTTTCGGTGCCAAACGCCAGACATTGCCTCATCAGCGGCTGCGCACACATCCGCGTCGCAAACGTCGTCTAGAAAAGTACCCAGCCAATTCCGGCAGTCCAATCCAGTGTCAGACGCTGGTAGCAGAGGGGACGAGAGGAACAGCCAGGGCCAACCCCAAGGGCCCCAAGGGAAGAAGTCATCGATTCGCTCCACTTTGAGCAAGCTGTTTGGTCGAAAGAATAAGAGTCGCCCTGATAAGGATGATGAGCCTCGGTTGCCAAGCGGAGAGACGACCTCGACCGAGTCCACTGGTGCACCCAACACGCAGCATAAAAGTGTAGGTGGCTTTCCGTGCCCTGCGTCGTGTAATGCCACTAAACGGAAGCCGAAACAGGACCCAACTGGTCAAAGACCACCTCCCCTTGTCATTGAGCCCAAGCGATCCTTTTCGATGCCCATCACGGAATATGACCGGGCTCTGCGGTCCCATTCCATAGGCCCCGAAGACGTCATGGCTATTCAGAGTGCTCGAAATTCGCTAAGCGCAGATGCGAGACTATCTGGAAAGTGCATGAGTCTCTTTGATTCTCCTACTCACCCAGCAAGCCCTCGCCGGGCTGGCGGTTCAAAGCTGACAGGACTGTCCCCGCGCCCTGCCAGCTCCCAGGACCGAACCCGCCTGACTGGGTTCAATGAAGATCCTGGCGATATTGGCCGTGCCATTTCCAGTGACTCGAGGGGCGTGAAGCGTCGTTCAAGAAGCCTCACCTTCACGCCGAGCCTTGATCTTGCACCGCCACCGGCGCCTCGGGATGTCATTCGACGGCGCAGTGCCGAAATACGGTACTGGCGAGAAAGCTATGCCGCACCATTCTCGTCTCCGACCTCTACCATGGCAGATGAGGAATGTATGCAATTGCCTATACAAAGCACAGAGATGCCGAAGCCAGAGCCACAGCAACAAAGAGCACAACTAGCGCTGCCGCCACGGCCAGAGCCAGAGCCACTACCAGAACCACTGTCAGGTTCACTGCCAATTGTGGAAGAACGAGTTGTGACACCACCGCAATCTGCCGTGATTTATCAAGCGGGAGAGGAGGAGCGAGAGAAACCTCGGAACAAGAGTACCGCGAGATCGATCGAAGATGCTGGCTTGGTTGAACCAGTCAGTGTGGAAACCCGCGTGAGCAACCTTGAGACGCGAATGAGCCGACTGGAAAGTATTGTTCTCCAACTCGGTACCAGTCTTTCGGTCCTTCGACAGCCAAATCAAGAGACCCGCCCATCCGGTCCTCGGCCGGTGCATGTGCAGACCAACAACTATGCAGTCGACTCAATGCTCTTGCAGGCAAGTGAGATGGGTTTTGTTGGAGAACGGCGACGTAGTGTTAGCCGGCCCTCTACCTGTCGCTCCGATACATCGAAGATGACATTTGGGGATGTTGGAGAAGTGACACCTCGCACCACCATCATATCACCAACAATTTCGTCATCTCAACACCAGCGAGGTGCAGCAGAAGAGACTGTGAGGCATTCTGCTGAAGGTGTGACTTTTGAGCACTACACCAACTTGTTAGCGCTACTGGAAACCGAGCGATCTACACGCGAGGCTTTGGAGGCTCAAGTGAGAAACCTGGGGCACCAGTTGCACCTCTTCAGCAAGAGCATGGCGTATACCAGCACGGACCAGAGCGATTCCCCGTCTTTGAACAGGTCGCTCGGCGAGATGTCGGGTTTTGACCATGATGACGAAGACAATCACCGCCGACCGACTGCCACTCGGTACCCGTATCATACCCTGGATTTGGATGACTCGGGGGTTGCCACGGGGAACCGATCGGATGATGGGTACACAGAGTCCTTTTTTACACCGACCGGTATGGTGAACAGAAGCTTTGATGCGCTTAGCAACGAAAGCGAGTCCGAGATGCCATCTGACAGCACGAAACTATCCCTATCCCACCTGAACATGAGGCAGCCACTGGCAGAAATGCCACCAGTGGCCGCGCATGCCATGTAGTGCCTCTCATGGCTTCGTCGTTACATCATTCCATCCTTCTCTCTCTTTCAAATTTTTCTTGTATTGAATTTCACATCTTGGAAGCCAAAGCGTCATGTTTGCAACATTGTTTCTATTTCTGATTTTCTTCTTTCTTTTTTTTTTTTTCTTCTTTGCGTTGGCTCAGACGGTTTGTTATCGTTGTTATTGACAATGAAACTAGGAGGTCGGACGTCTGAAGCAAGACATGGTGAAAAAGTGATGGCATATACCCCGTGTATGATATTATAGTGGAGAAGTGGTGATTTGTCGTCAAGAAGCATCCGATCGTGGTCACCCAAATCGCTCACCTTGGATCATCTGTCAGTACGTGATGAGAGAACAAAAAAAGGAGGAATTGTGCATGTTATTGATGCAAGTGTCTCTAAGTGGCGGTTCTATGCTTACGCGTAACTGTTTCCCAACACATGGCATGCATGCCCCCTTTTTTTCTTCCAGACCACACAAAACGCCTTTCTGATGTGCCGGCATGACTCAATGCAGAATGCTCTTTTTTCCTGTAGCCGGCTTGTCGCAGTAACCAAACCAATGTGTAAACCAATGTGTCTGTATATTTTGCAACATGATGCACCTCTTCCACTGCTGCCCCCTGCCCCCCCTAACCCTGCATGCTCTCATCTCCATCGAATGTCTATGTCAAAGCAAGTAGGCACGAGTGGATTTCATCAAGGCTGCCTGTCATCTTTGATGCCCCAACTACCCACCAGGGCCATGGACTCCTCATCCCCGGGAGCCAGTCTCTCGTCCTGAAGCGTGTCGGCGAGACAAGTCCATGGGTCCCGGCTACCACCCCACTTGAGAAGATTCTGCTTGAGCCGTTCACCATTTTCGCGATTGATGGCCGCACCGCCGTGGCCGGAGCGGAACACGACGCGCCATACCCGTTCGGCCAGGACCCTGTCGAAGAGGTAGCTGTAGTAGGTGCTCCCGTACGAGTGCAGGTGTCCAAAGAAGCCTTGCCAGCATGTCTCGGGGGGGTCTTTGGGTCCGTGGGCGAATTGGTGCTGGATATCGTGGAAGAGGCGGGTCGAGTCAAAGGACAGGTTGTTGACCGAGGGGGAGTGGTATGCCTGGTCGACCATGGCGAGAAGGATTTGGTGTTCAGTGTCGATGCCTTCGAAGCGTTTGGATAGTTTGATGCGCTCTTTGACGAGGTCATATGGTAGGGGCCGGTCCGTTTTCCAGTGCCGAGCAAAGAGGGATAGGACGGTTGGGTCGGCAGCAAAGTGTTCCATGAGGGTCGAGGGGAGCTCGGCAAAGTCGGTGGCGCATCGGGTTCCCGAGACATTCTGGAAGCGTGTGCGGGCGAGGACGGAGTGGATAGCATGGCCCATTTCGTGGAAGAGCGTCTCGACAGAATAGTAGGACAGAAACGCGGGCTCGCGGGAAGACTTGCTCTTGGGGAAGTCGCACACTAGAGCAATGGTGGGCAGCTGCTTGACTTTCCCGTTGCGACGACAAGTTTCCATGCCGTCGTTGGCCGCTTGCTCGGGGTTGTCGAAGATGGGTGTCGCCGAGACCATGTCCTCGGTGGCCTCATTGAGCTCGTCATCTAGGATTTCTCGTGAACAACGTACCGTGAAGTGTGCCGGATTCGGCGACTTTTGCGGGCGGTAAAACAAGTCGCAGTAGAGCACAGCGAGCTGCTCTCCATCGTCGGACATGACGTCGAGACGCTTGACATCTGGGTGCCAGACCTCACCGGGAAGAGGTTCCCGCGGCACAAAACGAACGCCGTAGAGACTATCAAACAGACGGGACAGACCCTGCATTACGGTACCAACGGAGAAGAAGGCCGTGAGTTGGTCTTCGTGGCGGGTTCGGGAGCGCATCTCGGCGCGCATCTTCTCCATGTAGAAGTCGCGATCCCAGGCCTGGAGGTTTACTCCGGGCATGGCTAGCCTCTCCCGCTTCTGCTCGACCAATTCGGCGAGTTCTTGCTGTGCCATGGGAGCATTGTGCTCTCGCAGCGCGAGAAGAAACTTCATGACCGACGCTGGAGACTTGGCCATCATTCTGTCCTTGAGAGCCATGTGGCCATGGCTTTCGAAACCTGCGAGATCGGCAAGCTCTGAACGCAGCTTGAGCATTGACTCGAGATTTTCAATGGTGCTCCGGGATGCAGTACGCTGCGCAAGGTAGATTTCCTTGCGAGTCTCCTCGTCGTACACACTCTGCAGCGCCGCAGCGGCTTCTGAACCCGTCGTTGCAATGGAAATCTGCGAGCGCACTTTGAGCGTGGCAGCAAGGCCGGGGTACAGTCCATAGAACCTATGGGATGGCAGTTTGACCTCCTTGACTTCAGGCTCCATGTTCTGCACGAAAGCAGCGCCGACATCGCTGATGCGTGAAGACAATTCAACGAATCGGTCCCTGGCCTTCTTGGGTAAACTGACGGCCGACTTCATGAAGTCTAGCTTCAGAAGCTCGGCTACCGTCTTCTCCTCTTCTGACCATGCAGCCGTCACTTCAGGCTGCGATAGAGCCTGGCCTAATTGATCATTCAGACCCGTCATGGTGTTGAGCTGGTTCATGTACTGATATACCATGGACCATGCGCCGGCTGCGGCTTGTTGGAATCGAATGTCTGGATGCGTCATACGCACAAAGTCGGACAGGTCGAGAACCCGGCAGAGCAGATCGCTCAAGCGGTCGAGATCCTTGACCAAGCCCTGGTATTCTTCCGTGGTAGAGGCGCTCAGAACTCGTTGTACGAGGCGCGTTGCCTTTTCCAGGTTCTTTTGCGCAAAGACGAGGAATCCATCAGGACTCGTGAGGTATCGATTCTTGAACAGGCCATGACTCTTCTTGAGACTGAAGCTCGGAAATGACAGGCCGGACGGGGTGTCGAACAGCTCGCGGAGGACGGCATCGTCGTGGCGGGAGCTTGCGAAGTGATGGACAGATGCTGCGGAAAGTGTGGCGTCGGCACTTGCTGTGGTCTCCCATCGTCTCTGCTGAAGCGTAGTTGATGTTGTTGCTCTGCTCGCGTTCCATGTCGGCTTCGATGTCGGCTTCGATGTCGGCGGCATAGGCTGAGTCACGCGACAAATGCATCTTGTGCAGATCCAGAGGCGCTGGCCACGTCCAGAATTGAGCATGATGGGCGGCGATGCAAGATGAAGGTACTACTGAGATGGAATCGACGCCATGTGACATGACATTGGACAGGGATAATGGTCCTTTGGGGGAGGGCAGAGAAAGAAGGTCTGGTACGGAGGAGTTTTGCGGCAATGTGTCTTGGCATCTTGGCACGCTCCACGCTCTCGGCTATTGCGGACAACAAGTCGCTCGCTGGCCGTTGCTGGCCGTTGCTGGCCGTCGCGGGCCGTCACTGGCACTCAACTCGCAATGACCGAGGTGACGTCGGGCTGATCACGTGCCAGCTTCGGGGAAGCAGGAAAACGACCCACTCACTGCCCGACATCTCGACAAACGCATAATAAATAAGCCGCATCTTTGTCGACAAAACCACGAACACCGACCCCCGACGGTTTCTGCCATTCGAACCGACAATGGCTGCAAGAGTGCTGCTGCAGCGGGTGAGAATGCCCCCACGCCACGCGTGAACCGCCTCTTCCTGCTAACGTCAAATTTCCCCAGCGCTGCTTGGCGCCGTTGGCCACATTCGCGCTCGGCGGACTGGCTTTAGCTCCCGCGACTGTCCTGGCCGAAGGGCCTGCGTACAAGGTGTGTGGACGACCCAGCCTTTGTTAGAAGTGATGATTGGGGAAGGAGAAACAGGATAGCCGATGGCGACAACGAGTCGTATCAGTAAAACTGACTCTCGCGGCAGAAGAAACCCATCTACGATGATGTCAACGTCCCTACCTCGAATGGCGCACCCGTCGCATCCATCCCCATCAAAATCCTTCAGCCCGAGCAGACGCCCAGCACCGCCGACAAAGAAGAGCCCACCAAGGGGAAGAAGCCTCGCGGACCATCTCCCACGGACAGGCTAGCCGTGCAAGTTGGCATAGCTCGCATGGCACTCTACCGCTTCGCCGTCTGCGCCGAAAACAAAGTCAATGAAACCATGGACTCGGCATTCCACCTCGAGCAGTCCTTCACCAGCACCCTTGCCAGCCTCGCCCCCTCCCGCGAGAGCGGCGAGAAGCTCATGCCCGGCACAATCTACGTCCTCGTCGCCGCCATGGCCGGCAGCATCATCACCTGCAGGAGCAACATCCTGCTGCGAAGCACCGTGCCTTTGGCCTTTGGTGTCGGCGCCGGATGGACCGTCTTGCCCGTGACGATGCGCAACATTTCCGACCTGGCGTGGAAGTACGAGCAGCGATTTCCGGCCGTCGCCGAGACGCACGCCAACGTTCGAGAGAGCCTAAAGAGGAGCGTGAGCTTTGCCAAGGCTCATAGCCGGGTCGGTGTACAGTACGTTGATGACAAGGTGACGGATGCGAGGGAGGCTGTGGAGTCTTGGGTCCAGCAGGGTAAATAGACGGGCTATTGAAAAATTTGGCTGCCAAAGCGGAGAGTCGGGGGGGTTTTTTTTTTTTTTTTGTTCTCACTTGAATCATTATGATTGTACCATCATCACATAGAGAAGAGATGTTTGGACAAAAGATGGAGACATTTCTCTTTTGTTCCATGCAATCATGTTTGCGACTAGTGTGGTTGCCCAAGTGTGAACACATTTTCGTGTTCATTTGAATCGTGGATGATCTCTTATGTCTTCTATTCTATCAGCGGGAGCGCCATATCCTTTCTACTAGTGTTGAGTAGTGTGCGCTCTCCAGCAAACACAAATCAAGCAATCTGCGAAGCATATTGACCAACTTCATTTGCTTTCAAAGATGGACCCTCTCAAACTCCATTGATGCCGTGTCTTGTGCTGCCGAATTCCAGCGTACCATATTTTTCCCCACACCTCTTCTTCGCCAACGACTAAACGACAGATACCACGGGTGCTGGCTCCAGCTTTGGTTCTGATCTCGTCTTGGACCCCACGTTGCGTTCAGAAAGTGCCTTGCGCTGCTGGCCCTGAGCCATCTGCCCGCCGGCAGCCAGGGCGCTCGCATTCTTCCTGGCCTTTTTGGACACCTTCTCTCGAGGCTTGTCCAAGCCTCTGCTCACGTCCGCTTCATGTGCTTGTTGGAGCAAATGCTCGAGCCCCAACGTCTTGCACATTTCCGTGTAGCTCTTGGCCTGGTTGACGGACTGAGCGGGCTTGGCTTTGCCGGGGACCATTTGCGCGAGGAGGTACTTGGTATTGCTGAAGCGGTTGCTGACGTCCATGGAGAATCTGATGTACTGCTCCACGACGGGCTGCCACGGCAAGATGCCGCCGTCAACCTCGCTCCGGAAGCAGCTGGGGTTTCTCTCGGCGGCGACGGCAATCATGGCTCCGTCGGCGCCGTACTCGCCTGCCAATCTGAGGCCCTGGTCTCTCGTCTCGACATCGCCATTCATGAGGCACGCCACGCCGGCCTCGCGGCAAACGCCGGCGACCATGCGGAGCTGGTCCCGGATAGCGCGTTCCCGAGGCCTCATGGGCGTCGTCCGACAGTGGACGGTCAAGCCAGTGATGCCAGTGGCGACCAGTCGTCGCACCAGGGCTTCCGTCTCGGCGGCCGTCTCCAGGATGCGAATCTTGACGCTGATGCCAATCTCGAACTCGGGCGTGATCTTCTTCACCAGCGCCTCCAGTATGGCGACGAGCTTGTCTGGCGTTTGGAGAAGGGCTGCGCCCATGCCACCGCTGGTGCTGAAGGGTTTCGGACATCCGGCATTGACGTCGATGCCCGCGACGTCCGCGGCCACGAGGCGTGCTGCTTCGACGGCCCGGTCAGGGTCGGCGGTGCCCATCTGGAAAATGAGCTTGTCGGCTTCCATCTCGGGAAACACCCTGTAGATGCTGCTCTCTTTGGCGTCTGGCGGTGGATCCTTGCGGCCCTGCGACGATGGCCGCGTCCACTCGACGACCCCGGTTTCTTCTCGGAAGCGTCTCGTCGTTCCGATCATGGCACGATCAATGGTTTCGGGGCCTAGTGACGATGCGGCGGCCCTATTAGCATGTTGTGATCCCCCGCGGAGAGAAGGTTGGGGAAAAGAAACGGGACGAATACCGCGATTCCGTACGTACCCCATACGAGATCAGCGCCGTAGTGTAGAGCAAGAAGTCTCGAAGGCAGTTCTCCCGAACGCACCATGGGCGCAAGCACAACTTTGCCTCGATAGTCTACGCCCCGGCGGGGGATGGCCACTCGTTTGATCTCGGCAGCCATGATCCGTTTGGAAAAAGAAGAAAGCATACCCGCACGGGGGGGGAGGGAACTTTGCTACATAGTCTTTCCTGAAGCTCGTGACGGAAGGACTGGGCTGTCGCTTTCAGGTGGCGGCGGCGGCCCGTCAGGTTGCTTATCGATAAGGCAAATAATCTGATTGTCGTGGGAACACAAGGGACTTCATCCTCGCATGAAAAGGCAACGAACGTATCGTAACGTAAACATTGCGATTTACTACATGGCATTTTAAGCCCTTATTTACTAATGCCTACCTTGACCAACTTGAAACATTTTCTTCTGTCTTGTTGGCCAAATAAACCGCCCTGGATACCTCAACATATGCTTAGAAAACTTTTTTAACTAAGCCCGCCAACACCGCGCTTTGAAGAGAAGAGCTGGATGAAAGCTAGAGTCATAAGCGTGACAAGGTATATCCTGTTATTCATGAAATCAAACGCCTTGTCGCTTTCGCCTGAATAAACATCGTGTGTCACCAGCACGTAGCAGCCCCAAAATAACCCAAACGAGGTAAAGATGATGCCGACAACGGTTGCCGCGTGAGTTGCTCGCCGCACATTGCGCTCCGCGATACGCCGTTTGTCATCACAGCTTGCGTAATAACTACCGAAGCAAACCTGAATGACAATGATAATTATAACAGTTTCCTTAAGAAGGCCAACGGCTCCGTGACGCCCCGTTTTGGTTGTCCTGCATGTCGATTGGAGTCATCAATTTGAGTAATAAAACCTCCATCGATTGGGTACTGCAACTATAGCACGGCCATTCAAGTTCCATCACCATCGAATATGAACCCTCCGCCGCGTCCCGACTCGTCAGTCAATGCAGCACGTACGTTTTCCAACTCCTTGCGCATTGAGTCGGGGCTAGCGTTTTCCTGTAGACATCCTGCGACACCTCCTTTTGATCGAAATTGGGCGCCACCGCAAAAGAGCTCAAAAGCGCAGAACGTTCGGGGTACGAACCCTTTCATTGGTCACGGTCCCATATTTATTAGCGACACAGGTACATACTGTGTTCACACAATGAGGGACAAAGAACCCTAAATTTCCGCTCTAAGCATGCCTGCGAGACGTGCTGTTCACTGGAGAGGCGTATGATGTCCCTTTTTCAGTGTTAAGGCAGCAGCCAGGTCACGGAAAGGCTAGCTGACCAACCATGACGAGGAGCATTGAGCGGTACTTGTATTTACGTGCGAACTTCACTATGAAACAAGTACTCGCAATTTCCGGAGGTACATGTACAATAGCTGTTAGGGTTCAGAGGAGTGGGTGGGTCCCGTGGCCCGCACAGGCGAATGATATCATGCTTGTTCTACTACTGACTCTCCAGGAACTTTGTATTTTCGCGACTAAGTAATAAGCGCCGTATTCCTTGCACTGCCGCCCCAAGGCGCCGAAGAATCCGTCCGTACGTACGGAGTAGTCCGTATAACTGGTAGGTCATTTATGCGCCTGCTTGTCGTTGCACTGCATATGTGCGTGCAGCTCGCCAAAGTCCCAGCCAGCCAGGATTGATTGATTGATGGTGTGTCTGATGGACATCTAAATGCGCATACCGCGTTTCTTGAATGCGCATACCACGTTAGTCCTAAAACGGAATAAGTACCTTTCCACCTAATTCCCTGCTAAATATACTAGCTCTTTTTAGTGGCAAATATAGGCAGCTTACCGTAATATATAACGCTTACTTTACAAAATTCCTTGCCTTCCTTTTTATTATTATAAAGCCTTATAACGCAACGTAACGTAATAATAGTCACAATAGCTTTAATAGTAGCGTTTTTAATAGTATTAATACCTTTAAATATCGCATAAATAGGCATCTTAATTAACAGCAAAAATTAACAGACGCAAGCCACACTAAAATTAGGTATAGGGACTGTCCTTTCGTTTTAGGACTAACGCGGTATGCGCATTCAAGAAACGCGGTATGTGTTGCACCCACAAGGGCATAATTAATCCCTGCCGCATGATAGTCTTGCTACTTAACTAGCTAAGACAAGAGTCTACCCCTAGCTAGTTATTTTCTAAGACCTCTATAACTTTATAGTATATTTTAGTACTATATAAGTACCTTACTAATAGTAAAGGTACTTAGGTATTTAAGCTATAGTTTACACTCTCTTATAAGGTTAAATAACTTAATAAAAGTAGTTATATTAAACCCTAGCTTTATAGTCTAATATAGTAGTAATTATATAGTGTTTATAATAATTATACCTTTTTCTAAATTAGTACTTTTCTTTTTAAATTAACTAATTATTTAATCTTTAAATAATTAGTATATATATAGCTAAAGAGAGGCCTAATTTATTAATATTATAATTAAGTAACCCTAGCATGCTAGGATTAATACTACTATCTATTAGTTTAATAATACTATAGGTATTTTTATAATATCTAAAGAATCTTCTAAGAGTAATAAGCTAGCTATTAAGCTATAGAAGCCTTACTACTAGGACTTATAGTATAAGATAGTTAAGGTAAGAGCTATTAAAGATAAAATCTAGGTCTTTATTAATCCTAATTTAATTATATAGCTAGATTACCCTCCTAAGCCTTTAATCCTTATAGGAAATAAAACTTTAGTAAAAAGAAAGGTAGTAAAGGCTATATAAAGTTAATTATTTATATTAAATACTATAGGAGTTTAAATATGCTTATATAGTAGTAAAGCTATAACTAGTAGTATATAATAACCCTAGGAAAGCTTTTCTAAAGGTTATAATATACCTAAAGAGAGTTATTTTTAGTACCCTTAATAACCTAATAATACTAAAGATAGCACCTAGTTTATAGTCCTTAGTAGTTATTGATTTTTAATTTTTTTTAGGGTCATTGGCTGTGGCTAATGCATCTAATTTTCAAGGAACAAAAAAAATTACTAGTAATACCTAGCTAGTATAATAATTAATAACTAAATTTAATAATTACTATAGTATTAGGTAAAACATAAATAAAGGAATAAGCTTTAAGCTATAAATTTAAAGGCTAAAAGGTTAATATAAAGTTTATAATAAACTTTATAGCTATAATTATATAAGATATAGTTATAATTTATAACTATAGTTAAACTTAAATCTATTTAAGTTTTACTTATAGTATAAATTAATATAATTCCCCCTTTCTCTATAACTATGTTTATTTTATCTCTTTATATTTTTTCTATCTTATAACTTATCCTTTAAAGCTCTAAGGCAAACTAAAAAAAAAACACAACTTATCCTCACTTAACTACACTCTAATTCACAATAAACACACTATACCTATTATAATTAACAGGTAGGTTAAGGGCTACTAATTAACTAATTAATAACTAACTAATTAGAAAATAGTATAGCTAAGGGTAATCATAAGCTAAGGGCTATAACTACTAGGCTATAGAACCTAATAGCTATCCAAAAATCTAAGGAAATTCTAGATAAAAAGGAAATTTAAAAAATAAAAGAAAATATTAAGGAATTTAGGAAAAGTAAGAAGAATAAGGGAAATAAAAAGCTAGAGAAGAAGGCTAGATATTTAGAAAAGGTGTTGAAAAATAGAGATCTATAATAATTTAAGCAGTTTTACCTCGTGCCCAGGAGGGGGTCCTTAGTAGTTATTATTAGGTATTTAATAGCTAATTCTAGAGCCTTATAAAGGCCTTATAAGAGTATTATACTTAGTTTATAATAATACTTAGGCCTAAATATAAGTAAATAACTTTAAGGTATATATCTCTTTATAATAAGATTAAAGAACTTATAAAAAATATAATACCTTTACTTAGCTTTAAGTAAGACTATTAAGCAAAACCTTATAAGGGTAAATATTAATAAGTAGCTTATAAATACTTTAATTAGCTATAAGAGATACTTCTAAGTAAACTACCTTATTACTAAGGGTAACTTACTTATAGAAATAATTAATAATACTATTAGGGTATAATTTCCTACTATCTTAGCTTAAATTAGCTTATTAATTTATTTAGTAAAAAGCAAGGGAAAAGTCCTAGATTTCTATAGTATTATAAGTAGGATTAAGTACTTAATTAAAGCCTAAGAAAGGTCTTAGGTAAAGGCTAATAATACCTTTAAAGCTAAGCTAACTCTTAATAGTAAAGTAAAGGATAAAGCTAAAAAAAAAAGTAATAAAGAAAAATCCCTATATTTACTATAAAAAATATAAGGTAAAGAAGTTAAAAGACTTATAAAAGATCTATAAGGCGCTTTACTTAATAAAAGACTAGAAAATTAATAAAGAGCTATTAAAGAAAGTAAAAGAAGTAATAAATTATAAACCTAATAATATAAAAAAGGTATATAATATATAGTTAAAGAATAATAGCGTAAAGAAACCTAAAGAAAATAATACTATATTTTTAGCTATAAAAGAGTTTATAAAGGCTTTTCTTACCTAGGGTAAAATATAGGTTATACTTAATAGTAGTATATTAATCTATATCTTTAATAATAAATACTAGTTTATAAACCTTAATTATAGCTAGTAGCTTAGAATTTACGTAAGTTATAGTATTACTAAGGCTTATAGTATTAGTATAGCTTAGATTATCTTAATAAGTAGCTAGACCCTTACCTTATTAAAGGCCTAGTACTAACTATTATTCTTTATAAACCTTATATCTCTTTAATTACTTATATAAAAGAGAATAAAATAAAATAACCTTACTAGAAAGGTAATAAACCTAGTAAAAGGTAATTAGGAGATATTTTAAACTTAGATTATTAGTATATAGCTATATATAGAGAGCTTAAGCTTATTAAAGGTTTTTACTATTAAAGGAGATTTATAAGACCTAAAAACTATTATAATAATACCTATAGACTTATAGTATACTAGATTAGTATATTTAGGTAAGAATATAATAGATTAAATGCTTTAAAAGCTTTAAATTCTATTAAAGAAAAGGAGTATAAGTAAATATAAGGTTTACTAAATAGCTAAGGCATAGAGGTAAATATTATAAGTCTCTTAAATAGGGTTATTACCTTTAGAGCTACTTTAGGTAGTCTTTTTTAATCTCTTTACTTAATTATTAAGGTATAATAAAGACTACTATATTACTTTTTTTACTTATAAAGCTATAGGGCTATATTATATCTTTATAATTCCCTTAAAGATAAATATTATACTTTACTTTAATTAGTTAGAAGCAGAGCTTTGTACTACACTACACTACACTACATACTACACTACACTACATACTACACTACACTACACTACATACTACACTACACTACATACTACACTACACTACATACTACACTACACTACATACTACACTACACTACATACTACACTACACTACATACTACACTACACTACATACTACACTACACACTACACTACACTACATACTACACTACACTTTGTAGTAAATTTTTTACTACACTACACTACATGTATATTTGTAGTATTTAGTAGTAATCTAATATAATAGCTTATAATAGCTTATAAGCTTATAATAGCTTATAATAGCTTATAATAGCTTATAATAGCTTATAATAGCTTATAATAGCTTATAATAGCTTATAATAGCTTATAATAGCTTATAATAGCTTATAATAGCTTATAATAGCTTATAATAGCTTATAATAGCTTATAATAGCTTATAATAGCTTATAATAGCTTATAATAGCTTATAATAGCTTATAATAGCTTATAATAGCTTATAATAACTTATAATAGCTTATAATAGCTTATAATAGCTTATAATAGCTTATAATAGCTTATAATAGCTTATAATAGCCTAGAATAGCTTATATTAGCCTAAAATAGCTTATAATAACCTAAAATAGCTTAATATAGTTAAGAATAGCTTTTATTACTTTATAATACTAAAAGTGTTAAAGTTTAATTAAGTTTAAATAATAAATAAATAACTTAAATAAAAACATAAGTAAGTATTAGTAAATTACTATAGAAAAAGCTTTACTTTTTAATTATTTAGTATTTTAAGGTTTTTAAAATTATTAATAAAATAAAATACTTTTCTCTTTTATGTTTTTTTAAAATAATACTTAAAGTAATAATAGTAAGAATAGTAAAATATATTATTTACCCTAGTAAGCTTTATATATAGCTAGTACTAGTACTCTAGCTATTATAGTAGTAATAATAATAATAAACTTTAATATCTCTTTTTTCTTTAACTAAATTATAAAAAAAGCATAAAAGCTATTAGTAAGTAAGTAAAAGATATATTAGTAAGGCCCACTTTAGACCCACTTTTATAAATACCTTCTTTTTCTAAGACTAGATTATAAAAAAAGCATAAAAGCTATTAGTAAGTAAGTAAAAGGTATAATTAATAAGACCCACTTTAGACCCACTTTTATAAATACCTTCTTTTTCTAAGATAGATTATAAAAAAACTATAAAAGATATAACTAGGTTAGTGTAATTAATAGGGCCCACTTTTAGACCCACTTTTAGTAAAAACTATTTAACTAAGAAAGTAAGCTAAGAATAGTATTAATACTTAAACCTAGTTTTAAAGCTTCTTTCTTTATATATTAAATAATTAAGAGAAATTTATTAAATTTATATTTTAATATCCTAGAAAATATTTTAGCTTTTTTATAATAGCTTTTCTTTGGTTTTTTTGGTTTTCCTTTACCTTAAAAACGTAAAAACTTAATATAATTAGTTATAATTTAAAGAAAATAGTTATATTACTAAAAAACCTCTTACTATATATATTAAAATATTATATTTATAATAAAAGTCTTATTAATCTAAATATATTATTATTATATTTAATATATTATTTTTATATAATAATAAATAATTTCTTTAAGGTAATTCTTAGATTAAAAGATAAAATATATACTAAAATGAATAGTAAATCTAATAAAAAAGCTATAAAAGTAAAAAGACCCTTTAAATTTACGAAAAAAATCAGGCTATATATAAATACTAGAATAGTATATCTTTAGGTACCCTATGCCTATTATTAGCTTAATAGTTTAAATAAGCCTAAACTTTAAAAATCTATAACTAAATAACTAAATTATAATAAAAAAAGGCTAATATTAAGCTAATTAAGAAAAATATAAGGAATATTATAAGATAATAGAAGTCCCCACTTTTTTTACTAATACTACATTTGTAGTATTTGTAGTGTAGTGTGTAAGGGCTTAGGCTTTGCCTAAGCATTATCCGTATAGCAAACAGGGAGGGGATAAGTAAAAGTAGCTAGGGTAAGGAAAAGGGGGCTTATATAATAAGCCAAGGGGGTATAAGGGGCACTACTAGGGATAGCCTCTTACCCTCTCTCTTTTCCTCCTTAAGTCTCTTAATACTATATTAATACCTTATTATAGTTACCTAGGGGCTAGTTTATAATAATTAAGAGACTTCCTTTAGTCTAAAAAGAAAAGGCTACTAAAAAACAAAGAAAATAATAATAAACCTAATAGATATGCTTTAACCTTATAACTAACCTAGCTAGGGGACTTACACTCCCTTATCTAAGGCTATATTACTACTAAATACTTATAATACCTAGTTTAAAACACTTTAACTAATACTATAATAGTAAGTAAGGGTAATTAAGAATCTATAGTAATATATATATATAAACCTAGAACTAATAACTTAACTAACCTTCCTACTAAATACTCCTATAGACTTAATATTCTCTAACCTAGATTTAATCCTATCTTAAGGGCTAATACTACTACCTTTTATATTATAGATTTACTAGAAACCTATCCTAATAAGTAACCTATATAATAGTAATAAGGCTACTTTTATTACCTAGAAGTTCCTAATATAATATAAGTTAGAGGTAAATAAGGACTTTATTAGTTCTAGTAAAAACTAATAAGTATTTATTTACTAGAACCTTTTACCTAAGGTCTAGGCCTATATTATATTATTCTTTAAAATAGGCTATACTAATAACTATAACCCTAAGACCTTCCTTAGTTATTTAGAGATATTATATATAAACCCTTATAAGTAAGAGATAGCTTTTATAAAACTTAATTAAATAAAGTAAGAGATAAGGGAGGTATTTACTATATTCTTTATTTACTTTAAATAGAAACTCTCCCTTATAGGAGGGTTTTATTAGACTAAGGATATTAAGCTAGCTAAGCTTTAATATATGCTTAATAAGTATATAAAAGAGATATTTATTAGTAAAGGAATTAGCTAAATAGAATACCTTACTATAGTTACTTAGTACTATAGTATTATAGTTAATATTAAATCTTTTACCTTAGAGAAGAAGTATTAGTACTAATATATACCCTAGCTAACTTATTCTATAACCTAATAGATAGACTATAATAGTAATATACCTATAATAGGGGTATATACTATAACTACTTAGTAAGAAAAGTAGAATAAGCTAGATAAGAAGGATAAAGGCCTAAAAAAACATAAATTAGCTAAGGGCTAAGTAAGTAACCTAGGTAAAACTAACTAAATACTACTAAAAAGGGTATTACTTATATTATAAATCTAAAAACTATTATATTTAGGATTATACCTTTCTCTTACCTTACTAACTAAAGGTCTAAATTAACTTATATAGGGCAAATATAAAGAGCATAAATAAGGAGGTTAATACTAATACCTTAGAAAATAAGTAGCCCTTAAGTAAAGTCTTATATAAGGGTAAAGAGGCTAGCTAGTAGCTATAGATTTAGATAAGTATAGCTAGTATATAAATATAAATAAAGATATAGAATAATATATAGACTAACTACCTTTCTTAATCCTAGTACTTTTTAATATATATTTTTATATTAATATCTAGATTAATTATAGTTATAATTACTATAGTGCTATAAGTAAATTAGTAGTAAGGTAGCTAGGCCTAGAGCTTATATAACTACTAAAATAAAGGTAAGTCTATACTATAGTAAAAATAAAGAGAAGGGGGAAGTACTAGAAAGAGAAATCCTTCTTTATTACTTATATAGTTTAGGCTAGGATTAATATTAATAGTTAGGGATTATTTATATACTTATATATTATCCTAGGCCTTACCTAGGATATTATATTTAGAATACTATAGCTAAAGCACTATAATATTATAATTTATATAGTAAAATAGTAATTAGTTATTAGTATAATAAAGAGCCTTTATATTTCTAAAACCACTAAGTATAAGGGGAAACCTCTAGTATAAGGGATTATTAAGTTCTTATATATAGTAAAGGTATATTAGGTATAATAGATAAGGGATACTATAATAAGGTTTATAGTAATAAGCCTTAAGGAGATAATAATAGTGCTATAGATAATAGCGCCTAAGATAAAGCTAGATAGCCTAGATATAGCTATATTACTAGAAAAACTAGTAGACTTTATAAATCTCTTTAATAAGGCTAAGGCTAATAGCTTACCTCCTTATAGGGGGTCTCTTAACTACTATATCTAACTATATAAAAACCTAGATAAGTCTAAACTAGCACTCCTATAAGGCCTGCTATATAATATACTAAGAGACTAGTTACTAGAGGTTTAATACTAGATTACAGACCTTATAGATAAAGGCTAGATTTATACTAGTTTCTTATTAGCTATAGCTTTTATTTTTCTTATTAAAAAATTAAATAAAGGTTAGTGGTTTTACATAAACTACTATATACTTAATAAGATAATAGTATAAGACTATTACTTACTCTCCCTAATTAAGGAAATACTATACTCTCTCTCCTAGGTATATTAGTTTATAAAGGTAACTATTTATATAGTATTTTATAAACTATAGATAGCTAAGGGTAAGAAGTACCTTATAGCCTTTTATACTAGGTTTAGGTTATTTAAGTAGCTAGTTTATTTATTTAGCCTAGCTAGTATACTAGTAACCTTCTAATACTATATTAATAAATCCTTAGAAAATATATTAGGGAACTTTATAATAGCTTACCTTAATAATATCCTAGTTTATTTAAAGGGATTAAGGAAAGATTATATAAAAAAGATCTAACTTATATTAGGGCACTTAAGGGCTATAGAACTATACCTTAATATTAATAAGTTAGTATTTACTATAAAGAAAGTCTAATACCTAGGATATATTATTATAGTAGGTTATTTAATTTATCCTAACCTAGTAAAGGTAGTAGCTATAAGGGAATAAGTAATACTTATAAAGCTATAAGAGGTCTAAAACTTTTTAGGGTTTATAAATTTTTACTATAACTTTATTAGGAACTTTTCTAAGCTAGTAGCTTCTCTTATATACCTTACTAAGAGAAATACCCCTTTTTATTAAGGACTAAAGAAGAATAAGGCTTTTAAGAGATTAAAAGATGCTTTTATTATATATTTAGTTTTAGTATAATAGGACCTAGATTACCCTATAGTAATTAAAGCTAATTACTTAGGTATAGCCCTTAGTAAGTATCTCTTATAATAAGGGCATAATAGCATACTATACCTAGTAGCCTACTACTTTACTAGTCTTATAGTATTATAAAAGAACTATATAATTTATAATAAGGAACTTTTAGCTATTATCTTATACTTAAAGGTATAGTTAGTAAAGTTATAAGGTATCTCTTACTTATTTATAATTTATATAAACTATAAGAACCTAGAATACTTTATAATACTAAGGCTAATATTAGAATAGTAAGCCTAATAGGCGGATATACTTATACTATTTAACTTCTATTTATAGTATAGACTTAGTATATAAGCTTAATACCTAAATACCTTATCCTAAAGGGAGTAAGACTAATATAGTATATCTCTAAGAAGGGGATAAGTTCTATAACTATCTTTATTACTAGAGGGAGACTAAAATAATTCTAATATAGCTTTATATATACCCTATATATCCTTACTACTAGTAAGGGAGGCTTTTTTTATAAGTAAGTACTTTTAGACTCTTTAGGATTAGGCTATTATATTAGACCTTATATATAGTATATAGCTTAAGGCTATCTAGGAGGGTACCTAGAAGTTTCCCCTAGAAGTAATAATAAGAAAATAGGTTATAAATTACTTTATAAGTGCTTATAGTATACTTTAGTTCTAAGAGTATATATAAGTCCTAGCCTAAAAGCCCCTTATAATAACTCTTATCTAGTAGTACTATAACTTACTAGTTATAAAATACCTAGGCTATAATACTATATTCTAAATACTATAGTAATAGTTTTATTAGGATAGAATATTATAGGATATTATAAGGTTTATTTATAACTACTACTATGCTAGTAGTTATAAGAGTTAGTAATAGCACTAAGGCTTACTAAAACCCTTACTAATCCCTAACTAGTTTTAGTTATAAATCTCTATTAATTTTATAATAAACTTACTAGTATTATTACCTAAGAGACTATAATACCTTATAGTTATTATAAATAAACTATTAAAGTTTATATAGCTTAAGGCTATAACCTTTATAAAGGCTAAGGATTATATAAAACATTTTAAAATAGTTTAGTAAAGATTTAAGGGGTTCCCTTAGTTTATTATTATAAACTAAGGCTTAGACTAGTTAGGAAAATTCTAGATAATACTATACTTCTTAGTAAGAATAAATTAACTACTTTTTATATTATACTACCCCTAGACTAATAGTAATATAAAATAGGTAAATTAAGAAGTATAAGTAATCCTATATATTACTATCTCCTTCTTATAGTATAACTAGCTAGAGTATTTTATTACTTATTAACTAGTAATAAATAATAAAACCTTATTAGTTACTAGGGTAAGCCTAAATAAATTACTTTATAGCTATAACCTAAAGCTAATTTAATCCTAGCTAGATATACTTATATTTATAACTATACTAAAAGGGAAAGCTATTTATTTTCTAAGTTATCTTTAGGAGAGTACTCTTCTAGCTTAAGCTATAATAGCTTATATATAATAATAGTAGTAGGATATAACCTTAGTATTAAAATACCTAGTAAAATACTTCTAGGTTAGGGATAAGATATAGCTATTAGTTAGAAATATTAAGATAAACTACCCCTTAAGGAAACTTAACTAAGTAGCTATAAAGTATATAGTTATAAAAGTACTAACCTCTCTTATAATCTAACTTAATATACTAAAGGGTATTTATCTAGTTTTTTATATAAATCTTATTAAATAAGTAGTAAAAACCCTACTTCTAAGCTAATAGCTATAAGACTTATACCTAGGTCTAGAATAAGTCCTAGTAAAAGATAATAATAAACTTATTAAAGAATACTAGGTTAAATATATTCTAGTAGCTAAGAATATACTAAGGTAAGGAAGGAAATAGAATATCTTAGTTAAGTAAGTAAAATACTCTTATCTAATATAAGAACTATTAAAAAGTATAGAGAAAATATAAGCACTTAATAAATTTAAGGTAAAATAAAGTAAAATATAAATTAATAATAAACTAAATTAATTTTAAAAAACTTATATAATTATAAAGACTCCTATAAGTACCTAAGATATAAAATTACTATATTTCTTTACTACTACTTAGTAAGAATAATTATTTATAAGGTTTACCTCTAAGTTACTACTAGAAGATAAGGTAAAAAGTACTATCTCCCTCTAGAGTTAGCTTACTATTACTATAGCTATAGTATTATTACTATTAGGCACTAGGGCTAGTATAATAAATTATTTACCTTAGATATAACCTAGGACTTAGATAGTATAAGTAGGATTAGTAAAAGGAGTATAGGTAAGAGAGGGTATAATAAAAGACTTAGTATAAGGGTAATAGGTAGGAGAAGTAAGGCTAGAAGGATAAGAAATATTATTTCTAGTTATAAGATAGCTAGCTCCTAATATACTAGAAATATAGTTATAAGTTAAACCTATTATAAAAAGGAGATATAAATACTATTAGTAGTAATAAGAAAGAGATTTATTACTTAATCTAGTAATTTAAAAATATTACTAGTTTTTATCTTAGTAGTAAGGAAATAAGGCTTAGAGAAGTGTAGTAAACTACTTATATATCTTTTTATATATTATACTTAGCTTACTAATAACTTATTAGTTTTATTAAAATAAAATACCTATAACTTACTATATAAAGTTAGCTATACTATAGCTAGTTAAAAGGCTAGTGCTAATAAAGGGGATAATATTAAGACTAGTTATATTTATTATAAAAGTATTTATAGCTAGAGATACCCTAAGAGCTAACTAAATAAAAGCTAGATTAAACTAAGCCTAGGTAAGAAAAGTATTTTACTAACTAATAAGATAGTAATACCTTTAGGATAAAATAAGTATTTTCTTTTTTATCTTTAAAGTCTTTAGAACTCTAGGCTTAATAATATATATACCTAAGGTAATCTTTACCTTAAGATCCTTTAGTATATAATAAAGATATAGATTAGTAAATAAAAGCCTAGTATACTAGATATAGGTAATATAGTATTACTAATATAAAGGGTATAATTCTTTACTTATAAGTAAAGAGTATTTTAAAATACTAGTAGTAAAGGCTTATTTTATATAAGGCCTATAAGAATACTAGACTAATTAAAGAGTAGTATATTATTTATTATTAGAGTTACTTTTTATAAAGTACTTACTAATAAAATAAGCTAAGGGTATTATAGGAGTAGCTAGGGAAATAAGGGGATTAGATAAATTATAAGGTATATTTAATAAGAGAATATTAGTATAGTAAGAAGGTTTAATAAGAATATAAAGAAAGGTATAATAAAATTATAATACTTAAGTAATAGTATTATATAAGGGAAATAAATAGAATATTTATATAAGTAGTTATACTTATATTAGGTACCTTATAAACTAGTAAGGGTAGGGTAAGATACTATAATAAATAATAAGTTAGTAAGGTAAATATATTATATATACTATAATATAATATAAAGAAGTAAGAAGAGGCCTTATTAAGTACCTTATAAATAAGTAAGGGTAAGGTAAATATATATAATAAATAAACTATTAGTAAGGTAAATATATTATATGTATTATAATATAATACATAGAGGTAAGGTAGGTGTTATTATAATAAATAATAGGTTAGCAAAATAAGTATATTATGTATATAGTAATATTAGATAAGAGGTAGGGCAGACTACTTATTAGATAATTTATATATAAGTATTAATAGGGGTAGTTTTTTATTATAATAATTAATAGTATATAAGGTAAGGTTATTATATATATTACTAGGGGATACTATAAAAAGAAAATTTATTAGTAATAGATAAGTAAGGGTATATATAAGGGCTTAGGCTTTGCCTAAGCATTATTTATATAGTAAATAGAGAGGGAATAAGCAGAAGTAGCTAGGGTAAGGAAAAGGGGGCTTATATAATAAGCTAAGGGGGTATAAGGGGCACTACTAGTGATAGCCTCTTACCCTCTCTCTTTTCCTCCTTAAGTCTCTTAATACTATATCAACACCCTATTGCAGTCGCCTAGGGGCCAGTCCATAACATAGTGTAGTATTTACTACACTACACTACATACTACACTACACTATAAACTACTACACTACATACTACATTAAAAGCCAAAATACTACAAATACTACACTACATGCAAAGCTCTGGTTAGAAGCTATATATATAAGAGTATATAGTATTTATATTATAATTATAATAACTAATAGTAAGACTACCTTCTAGACTAAAAAACAAGAAAAAAAGGTTATAAATAAAGGTATTATTATTAGAAAGTCTAGCCTAGCTTACTTATATTAAAATAGGTATACTAAATAGTCTAGGGGGGTAATAATAAGGGTTATAATAACTCTTATAATATAATTAGGCTTCCTAGAAGACCTCTAGCCTATAGCTACTAAAGTAGCTATTTATATCTTAAACTATATACCTTAAAAGGTACTTAACTAGTAATTACCTTAATAAGTGTTAAATAAGTGGTTAAGAGAGAATAAGCTTTAATAGAGTTACTTACTAAAGAATCTAGAAGCCTTTATAACTTACCTATAAGCTTTTAGTTATAAAGTATTTATAATAATATAAAGTAAGCTTTATAGGGTAAGTCTAAAGCTTACTTAAAGAGCTTATATTAAATACCTTACTAGATATATTTCCTCTATATAATATCTAATTTAGGCCCTCCCGGGCACGAGGTAAAACTGCTTAAATTATTATAGATCTTTATTTTTAACACCCTTTCCAAATATCTAGCCTTCTTCTCTAGCTTTTTATTTCCCTTTTTCTTTTTACTTTTTCTAAATTCCTTAATGTTTTCTTTTATTTTTTAAATTTCCTTTTTATCTAGAATTTCCTTAGATTTTTAGATAGCTATTAGGTTCTATAGCCTAGTGGTTATAGCCCCTAGCTTATAGTTACCCTTAGCTATACTATTTTCTAATTAGTTAGTTGTTAATTAGTTAATTAGTAGCCCTTAACTTACCTATTAATTTAAATTAGAGTGTAGTTAAGTAAGGATAAGTTATGTTTTTTTTTTAGGGTTTAAGTTTGCCTTAGAGCTTTAAAGGATAAGTTATAAGATAGAAAAGATATAAAGAGATAAAATAAATATAGTTATAAAGAAAGGGGGAATTACATTAATTTATACTATAAGTAAAACTTAAATAGATTTAAGTTTAACTATAGTTATAAATTATAACTATATCTTATGTAATTATAATTATAAAGTTTATTATAAACTTAATATTAACCTTTTAGCCCCTAAATTTATAGCTTAAAGCTTATTTCTTTGTTTATGTTTTACCTAGCATTATAGTAATTATTAAATTTGGTTATTAATTATCACACTAGCTAGGTATTGCTAGTAATTTTTTTTATTCCTTGAAAATTAGATGCATTGGCCACAGCCAATGACCCCCCAAAAAATTAAAAATCAATATCTAATTTAGGTGCTAATAATAAAGAGAAGCTACTAGTTCTTATTAAGCTATATTACTTTTAATAAGTCTATTTTCTATACTTAAGAAAGAGGCCTATTATTGACTATAAAAGAGGTTAAAAAATACTTCCTTAAAGAGCTAGTTAATAAAAATAAGGATAAAAGCTTTAATATAGGGCTTCTATAAATAGTATACCCTTTATTACTATAATAACTACTTAATTAGGTTTAATAGGTTAAAACTCCTACTAGTTATAATTAGCTATATTATAAAGAAGAGGAAAAAGAAAGTTAAGAATTAAATTTACTAACTTCTCTAAACTTACTAGGATAATTTCTAGATTTAATAAATTATATACTATTAAGTATTAATAATTTACTTAACTTACCTAATAGTAGTAATAATTATAAAATATTAATAAATCCATAAGATTATAATAATCTTAAAGTATTTACTATAGCCTTTAAGCTAGGACCTAAAAGTAAAGAAAAGCCTTATATATCTAGGCTTCCTTCTTCTCTAGCTTATTATAACTATCTAGCTAGTTATCTAAAAGAGAAAGAGTTCTATAAGGCCTAAGATAAAGAATTTAATAAGATTATTAATAAAAAGGTAGCTATAAAGGTATCTTGTCATGACTAGATTAGGGAGATATAAACAGAGTAAAGGCTAAGGTTCTTAGTTATAGCTAGAGAGCTACTACTTAGGGGTAGGTATATAAAGGTCTTAAACTCTAACCTCTTATATACCTTATAAGTAGTCCTTATCTAAATACCCTATTATATATATATAGCTATCTAGTAACTACTTAGTTATTATAAGTATACTATATATAACTTATAATAGTAATTAATATTATTAGTAATTATAATAGTATATAAGTATTATATTTACTTAGAATAAGAGATAAATATTATTAGATTATAAGTAATCTTTACCTTACTCTCTAATTCTAAATAGCTATATAGTTATTACTTTAGTATAGTAATATATATACCTTTATATAATAGGATATTAATACTAAGTAAGTAAATTACTTATATTAAATTTTATAATTAGTTTAAATAAATAAAGTACTATATACTATTTAAAATAAATAAATTTTTATCTAATATTAGGAATATTATATTAATCTTACTATAAGTTTATAGCTAGTATATATATTTACTAGTAGTAGCTATAACTATAAATATTATAATTCCTAGATTAGCTATATATAGTATATAGATTACTTAGGGGTCTAAGGCTAATATAAAAAAGGCTTACTTTTCCTTACTTTTATATATTTTTTTTCTTTATATTCTCCTTTAATATTATAAGTTATCCTTACTTATAAGCTAGTAACTTTATAGCTTTTATTATAGTAATTACTAATATTCTATAGTATTATTTTATTATTTATATTTAATCTTACTTAAATACCTAATCCCTTTTAAATACTAAAATATTAGTTACTTTACCTTTTATACTTATATTCTTATAGTATATTACTACTAACTTACTAATAGTAAATTATATCTAAGTAATATAGTACTCTTACTTTATTTAATTCTTTAATAACTAAGAAAACTACTTAAATATTTTCTTAAAAATCTTCTAAGAAGTAAATAGCTTTAAAAATTTTAATATAAGTATAGTATCTCTAACCTTTAGTATATACCTTATTAACTTATAGCTAGTAATACTATTAGTATAAAAATTCCTTATATATACTATATATAATAAGTAATAATATAAGCTATTACCCTTAAAAATAGTAATAATATAGTTTTATAGTATATTATAAAAGGTAAATTTACTTTAACTAAGTATACTAATTTCTTAAGTATAACTTTACTACTACCTTACTATATATTACTACTAACTTATATAAGTAACTTAATAAAATATACTTATTATATATAAAATAATAAAAACTACTTAAGGGTATATTTTCCCTTTTCTTACTACTTATATATATACTAATATATTACTAATACTTTACTTATTTTATAAAATTATATTAAGTACTTTTTAAGTATATTAATAGTTATATTATCTTTAATAATAATTCTTACTTCCTTAATAATATATATATATATTAGTTTTTATAACTTTAGTTATTACTAATATACTACTAGTACTTAATATATATAAAATATAAACTTTATAATATACTTTTATTTATAAAGAATACTAATAAGTATAACTAGGCTAGATAAGTAAGGCTAACTATAAAGGTTATATAAGAGGCTAATACTAATAAGTAAATTACTATATTACTACTAAGTAATACTATTAATCTAGAAGTCTAGATTAATATCTCTAATAGCTTATACTTTATTATATAAAACCTTCCCTTAGTAAGTTTTCTAATATTTTTACTTATAGCTTTATTAACTTACTAGTAGCTTACTATATATATACTTATACTTCTTACTTATATTAAGCTATTAGACCTTCTAGGTAAACTTTATATATACATATATATACATATATATAAGAAAGGGGATTTCTTTAATAATAAAAATAAATCCTCTCCTTAGGGCCTTATTATTAATCTAGTGCCTAGGAATAAAAATAAGAATACTAAGAGGCTAGGGCCTAATATATATATAAAGTAAATAATACTAGGTAATTATAAGGTAAATTATCTTTATTTTTTTTATATATTATTATTACTATTTAATCTTTACTAAATATACCTTTATATTTATAAACTAGCTACTTAGTTACTACTTATAATTATTAATAATTATTATTATAATAAAATATCTTTTCTTTACTTATAAATTCTTTAAAGTATTATAGTCTTTTTATTTAATTAGGTATTTCTAATATCTTTTATTATAATAATATAAGATAATTCTTTTAACCTTAAACTCCTATTTATTATCTATAATATTATCTTATAATAAGGATATATTTCCTATACTAATTAGGTCCTTTATAAATAGTTTAAGGTTAGTAATATTAAAGATATTATATAGTTATATTCTAGGTAATAACTTTAATTAGTATACTAATCTATAAGTTTTAATTACCTTTTTAATCTTATAAAGGCCTAAGTACTTTATACTTAGCTTCTTACTAGGTTACTATAGGTTAATATTCTTTATAAATAATAAAATATAATTACTTACTTTAAACTTTATTAAAGTTTATTTCTTATTATAGTACTTTATATACTAGGTTTATAAGTTACTTAAAAGCTACTTAATTACTATATATTTATCTCTTAGTATAATTACTTAAGTTTTTACCTAGTTATTTACTACTAAAATATCTATAATTACTTATTATAAGTCTCTAAGGTTATAACCTTATAGTGCCTTTACTAGGGTATAGCTATAAGTTAAGTAAATACTTATATTATATATAAACTATACTATTAATAAGTTATTTACTTAGTTAATCTAATTAAAGTAAGTAAAAGCTTTTAAATAATACTTTAAAACTTAGTTTAAATATTTTATTTACTTATTTATTTATAGGTAAAATATAGTACTTAGTTATTACTTAGTAGTAATAAGGTAGTAAAAGGTTATTTAAAACCTACTAGTAAATATTAAACTATAGTTTATAATAATACCTTTTAGGGTATTATAATTCTTAAATATTAATAACTTAGAGGGCCTAATAGACTATATTTATAATACTTCTAGGTTATTACTTTTAAGTAATTTCCTATAACCTATAGTAAAGTTATTATCTTACTATACTTAGAATAATATAACTTAAATTAAAGCCTTTAATTTTATATATATAAAATAAGTATTATATATAAACTTAGAAAAGGTTTACTAGACTACTTATATTCTTACTATAATACTACTATAAGTAACTAGCTTATAGTATACTTATAAATTTATAGATAAATTATAAATAAGTAATATTTTAAAGGGGTGCTTATACTACTTACTAGCTACTAACTTAGCTAGACTCCTAACCTATAGGCTTACTAGACTTATAGAAATATTAATAAATATAAATAAGGTATAACCTTATTACTTAGAATTAATAGACTTAGTTTATATATTACTACTAGGCTTAACTAAACTATTAGGTTTCTTAATAATATAATTAAGTTATAACTTCTTAAAACCCTAGAGGCTAGTAAGGCTATTATAGTATTTTTATAATAAAATATTAGCTATACTAAGTAATATAATACTAAAACTTATAATAGTATTATTATTAATATAGTATTTCTATTACTTAGTATTATTAAATTTAGATAAGAAGTTAGGTAGTTATAAGGTTAATATCTTTACCTTATACTTCTTACTAATATAATTTACTTTTCTTAATAAGGTATTAGTAAGGTTTAACTTACTTATATAATATTTAATTCTAAAATTAAATAAATAAAGCTTATCTAATACTATTACTTACTTACTAGTTAGCTTTAGCTTTATAACTAAATACTTATAGTTTAAATAGTTTATAATAACTATAATCTAATAAGTTAAATATATAAGGTAGTGTCTTTAAGCTTAAAATACCTCTTAGATTACTAATAACTTAGTATTAGGTATTAAGTAGTAAAGTTTAATATTAGTTAACTTCTTTAAAAAATACACTACTAGGTACTAGCTACCTAGCACTAATATTATAAGTATAGCTTTAATTATATAACTAAATATATTTATTTTTACTTTTAGTAAGTAAAGTAAGTTAAAATATACTAAAATTAATATCTCTTAAAACTTTTTTTAAAATTCTTTAAATACTACTAGTTTATTAAGTTTTAGCTTAAACTTTACTAGCTAATTACCTTTTAAATAGTTTATTAGTAAGATTACTACCTTACTATACTATTTTATAAAGTATTAGTAAACCTTATAAACCTAAGGAATAATTAAATATTAAATATACTATAAGGTATTAGCTAGGTTATAATAGCTTTAACTTATAATAGTTTTATCTTAATACCCTTTTTAGATATAATAAAACCTAGGAATTTTACTTACCTAATAGAAAATTAGCACTTTTTAAGGTTAATATAAAGGTTTATATCCTAAAGTTACTCTAGCACTTTTTTAATATACTTTATATATTTTATAGGGTTATTACTATATATTAGGATATTATTAAGGTAAATAATATAAAATTTATCTATAAGTCTCTTAAGAGTATTATTAATATATTCCTAAAAAGTAGCTAATATATTTACTAATATAAATAGTATTATAAGATATTTAAAGTAGCTATAATAGTATTAGAAAGCTATCTTTTACTTATTACTCTTATAAATATATAGCTAGTAGTATACTTCTTAAAGATTAAGTAATATAAAAACCTTTATACTTACTAATTAATTAAGGATTTTAAAGATTAGTAATAAAGAGGCCTTATTTTTAATAGTAATCCTATTAAGGCCCTTATAATTTATATAAAGCCTTAATTTCCCTAATTTTTTTAGAATAAATAAAATTAAAGCTTTAGCTAGACTAGTTAATCTTTTAATTTACCCTTTTTCCTATATACTTACTAAGTACTCCTTAAGTACTTCTAGCTTTTTCTTAGCTAAGTTATATATAAGTCCCTAAGGTAGTTACTTTCTTTTTTCTAATTTAATTATATAAGTATAGCTACCTAATTCTAGAAGCTTACTAGCTAGATTTTTTAAAAATATATTTATAAATTCTATATACTCTTCTAGGATTTACTATTAGGTTATATTACTATTTATCTCTTATATAGTTATTACTAACTCCTTATAGTATATTACCTAGAGTATTATTATACTTCTTAGTTTTTTCTTTTTTAAGAAATAAGTATACTTTATTACTATTATTATAGCTATATTATAACCTTAGTTATTACTTACTATATTATTTACTAATAAATCTTTATTAGTCTTCCTTTCTTTTTCCTTAGGCTTAATTACCTTAATTTTTAGTAATACTAATAATAATATAATAAATAACTATTTTACTACCCTATATAGTTATTACTTTCCTATAGTAAGTATAATATAGTCCTTAGTTATTAAAAACCTTTAAAAACTTTACTTCTAATCTATTATTATAAGTTTATACTCTAAGGTTTAATTTATACCTAGGAGTATTCTCTTTTTTATATTAGTAATATAGTAGCTAATTTAATAAACCTTTATATAGCCTATACTATCTTTTACCTTAATTAGCTTATATAGAATTCCTTTATATAGAATTTTATTCTTACTTATACTTTCTAGTATTATTTTTATTTTATTTTTTTCTAATCCTATTTTAATAATAATTTAGAGTAAATTATTAAATACTTTATACTTATATTAAATAATACTAGTATAGCTAACTAGTAGTTATTTTACTATAAGAATACTTATATTCTTATTCTCTTATCTATAGGTTTCTTTATAGTAAGACTATTATTCTAGGCCTATACTAATTTAATTAGAATCTTATTAAAGTCTAAGGTTTTATTATTACTATTCTTATACTTCTTTATAGTATACTTACTATTTTTATAAATTAAGTAGTTTATTACTTTATATTTATTTATACTATATCTAGAATTACTATATTTATAGTACTTAAATAGCTTTTAACTTATACTTAGTTATTATAAACTTTACTATAAGTTATTTATAAGAAAGCTAAAGTATTATCTCTTTTTCTTACCTTCTTTATTATTATAGTTTTTATTATAATTATTTAATATAAATATTATTATAACTTTAGTCTTTTTACCTTAACCTTATAGGTAGCTTTAAGATATTAAAAACTCCTAGCTAACTATATACTTCCTTATAGTATTATTTAAGCTATTTAGAAAAATTATTATTCTTAAGTATATAAGGATTTAGTTAGGTAATTTAGCTTTTACTTTAGTTTAAAGTCTTAAAAAAGATTAGAAAAACTAATTATTCTTTTACCTTAGATTTAGTAATATTTTAGTAGCTTTTAAGTACTTTATATCTTTATTTATTATTTTAGAGTTTAACTAGAATATAAATTTATCCTAAAAGTAAGCTAAGTAGTTAACTAACTTATTTATTATTATATAATATATTTTTTATTACTTTATATTATTAGCTAGGTAGTTACTAGTATATATTACCTTAGTTTTATTATTATAAAAGGTTCTTAAATCTAACTAAAATAATATATTTAAATTTACTAGGTATACTTATAAATTCTTATAAGTATTACTTTTATATATAAGTACTTTATACTATATCTTTATAAAGCTTTATAAGTATATACTTATTATAAAGTTAGGGTTAGGTAAAAAAGCTAGGAATAAGGGATTAATTAGTATAATTATCTAAAAGGTAATTATAAGTTTTTTACTTAATTTAGCTAATTATAAGTTTACTTTAATTTCTTTAAGCTATACTTTTATATTTATAATATCTTACTTTATATAAGTATATTATAGCTAAGCTTATATAACCTTATAGTACTATTTTAGCTTATTTAGATTATTATTATTTCTAGATTTAGTATTACTATATTAATTAGGGCTAAGTAATATTTATTATACCCTTTCTTTATTAGGCTCTAAGATTAGGGTATATAAGTTACTTCCTAAGTACTATAGGTTTATATCTCCCTTACTAGGTAATATAAGTATAGGTATATTTTAAGTAAATATTTTATAGCTTCTTTATATTTAAACCTAGCTAATAATCTATTTTCCCTAAAAGGTTTAAGAGTTTAACTTATTATAACTAAATTAGGGAGATATAAATAAAGTAAAGGCTAAGGTTCTTAGTTATAGCTAAAGAGCTATTACTTAGGGGTAAGTATATAAAGGTCTTAAACTCTAACCTTTTATATACCTTATAAGTAGTTCTTATCTAAATACCTTATTATATATATATAGCTATCTAGTAACTACTTAGTTATTTACATAACCTAAGGCTTATCTAAGGGTTTTATTATGTAACTACTCTGTCCCTAGCTCCCTGGCCTCCGTGCTCCTGACATTATAGCTCTTTAAGGTTCTTAATATTATACTTTAAAAAGAGTCTTACTTTAAATTTATTATATAAAGATAATTTCCCTTTAGTAAATAATATAATAAGGTTATTTATATAGAAGAAAATAATTAACCTATTCTTAATAAATATATAAGGGTTCTTAAAGATTTATATAAAGCCTTTACTAACTAGCTAGTTAATTAGCTTTTTTATCTATAGAAAAGGCACTCTTTATAGTTTATAAACTACTTTAAGAAGCTTTAGATAGGCTTATTTATCTTTATAGCCTAAGGGTATTTTATAATAAACCTCTTTATTAAGATCTAAATTTAAGAACACTATAATAAAGTTATACTAGTATGCCTCTAGGTTAAAATAGTATATAATAGCTATAAATAGCCTAAAGGTATTAGTAGCTAGGGTTACTACTTAAGTTAATAGATAACTCTTTCCCTCCTAAGTACGAGGTAAAACTGCTTAGCTTACTACACCCTAACACCCTATTCCTTTAACTTTTTTTTATCTGCCTTATAAAGCTTATTATTAGGCTTACCCTTATTTTTAAGCATCTTTTCCCTTATATTATAAATACTATTAATTATCTTACGGTTAGATTTATCTTCCCTTTCCTTCCCTTTACTTTTCTTCTCTTTTACTATATTATTTAATATTTTAGATAGTATAGTATCTTTTTTATTACCTTTAGCTATATTATTATCTAATTAGTTAGTCATTAATTAGTTAATTAGTAGCCTATGACCTACCTAGTGATTAGATGGAGTGCGTCTGTTACGAATTAGATTAGCTGTAATTAAGGATAAGTTATAGGTTTTTTTTTTAGGGTTTAAGTTTACCTTAGAGCTTTAAAGGATAAGTTATAACTTATAAGATAAAAAAGATATAAAGAGATAGAATAAATATAGTTATAGAGAAAGGGGAAATTATATTAATTTATACTATAAGTAAAACTTAAATAGATTTAAGTTTAACTATAGTTATAAATTATAACTATATCTTATGTAATTATAGCTATAAAGTTTATTATAAAGTTTATATTAACCTTTTAGCCCCTAAATTTATAGCTTAAAGCTTATTCCTTTATTTATGTTTTACCTAACATTACAGTGATTATTAAATTTGGTTGTTAATTATTATACTAGCTAGGTATTACTAGTAATTTTTTTTATTCCTTGAAAATTAGATGCATTAGCCACAGCCAATGACCCCAAAAAAAATTAAAAATCAATAGATAACTCTTTAGTTAATAATTCCTAAGAATATAAAGATAAGCTTTATATTATAAAAGGTAGCCTTACTTATCTAATTTATAAGAAAAGACCTAAGTAAGGCCTAGTAGCTTTATATATATAAGGACTTTAGCTCTAGATATGTTAGGAGCACGGAGGCTAGGGAGCCAGGGACAAAGTAGTTATATAATAAAACCCTTAGATAAGCCTTAGGTTATATAAATAACTAAGTAACTACTAGATAGCTATATATATATAGTAAGGTATTTAGATAAGAATTACCTATAAGGTATATAAGAGGTTAAAGTTTAAGACCTTTATATACTTACCTTTAAGTAATAGCTCTTTAGCTATAACTAAGAACCTTAGCCTTTACTTTATTTATATTTTCTTAATTTAGTTATAATAAGTTAAACTCTTAAACCCTTTAAGGAAAATAAACTATTAGCTAGGTTTAAATATAAAGAAGCTATAGAATATTTACTTAAAATATACTTATACTTATACTACCTAGTAAGGGAAATATAAACCTATAGTGCCTAAGGAGTAACTTATATACCTTAACCTTAGAGCCTAATAAAAAAAGAGTATAATAAATACTATTTAGCCTTAATTAATATAGTAATACTAAATCTAGAAATAATAATAATCTAGATAAGCTAGAATAGTATTATAAGGTTATATAAGCTTAGCTATAATATACTTATGTAAGGTAAGATATTATAAATATAAAAGTATAGCTTAAAGAAATTAAGGTAAACCTATAATTAGCTAGATTAGGTAAAGGACTTATAATTACCCCTTAGATAGTTATACTAATTAATCCCTTATTCCTAGCTTTCTTACCTAACCTTAACTTTATAGTAAGTATATACTTATAAAGCTTTATAAAGATATAGTATAAAGTACTTATATATAAAGGTAATACTTATAAGAATTTATAGGTATACTTAGTAAATTTAAATATATTATTTTAGTTAAATCTAAGAACCTTTTATAATAATAAAACTAAGGTAATATATACTAATAGCTACCTAGCTAATAATATAAAGTAATAATAAATATATTATATAATAGTAAATAAGTTAGTTAACTACTTAGCTTACTCCTAGGATAAATTTATATCCTAGTTAAACTCTAAAGTAATAAATAAAAATATAAAGTACTTAAAAACTACTAAAATACTACTAAATCTAAGGTAAAAGAATAATTAGTCTTTCTAATCTTTCTTAAGACTTTAGACTAAAGTAAAAGCTAAATTACCTAACTAAATCCTTATATACTTAAGAATAGTAATTTTCCTAAATAGCCTAAATAATACTATAAAAATAGTATAAAAATAGTAATAATAAGACCTTAGACCTTAATAAGATTCTAATTAGATTAGTATAAGCCTAGAATAATAGTCTTACTATAAAGAAACCTATAGATAAGAGAATAAGAATATAGGTATTCTTATAGTAAGATAACTACTAGTTAGCTATACTAGCGCTATTTAATATAAGTATAAAGTATTTAATAATTTACCTTAAATTATTATTAAAAAAAAAGTAGAAAAATTTTTTTTTTAAAGATAATACTAGAAAGTATAAGTAAAAATAAAATCCTATATAAAGGAATCCTATATAGGCTAATTAAGGTAAAAGATAGTATAGGCTATATAAAGGTTTATTAAATTAATTACTATATTACTAATATAAAAGAGGGAATACTCCTAGGTATAAATTAGACTTTAAAGTATAAACCTATAGTAATAAATTAAAAGTAAAGTTTTTAAAGGTTCTTAATAACTAAGGACTATATTATACTTACTATAAGAAAGTAATAACTATATAAGGTAGTAAAATAGTTATTTATTATACTATTACTAGTATTACTAAAGATTAAAGTAATTAAGCCTAAGAAAAAAAAAGGGAAAACTAATAAAGATTTATTAGTAAATAGTATAGTAAGTAATAACTAAGATTATAGTATAGCTATAGTAATAGTAATAAAGTATACTTATTTCTTAAAAAAGAAAAAACTAAGTATAATAATACTTTAAGTAATATACTATAAGAAGTTAGTAGTAATTATATAAGAGATAAATAGTAATATAACTTAATAGTAAATCCTAGAAGAGTATATAGAATTTATAGATATATTTTTAAAAGATTTAGCTAGTAAGCTCTTAGAATTAGGTAGCTATACTTATATAATTAAATTAGAAAAGGGGAAATAATTACCCTAAGGACTTATATATAACCTAGCTAAGAAAGAGCTAGAAGTACTTAGGGAGTACTTAGTAAGTATATAAGAAAAAGGGTAAATTAGAAAATTAACTAGTTTAGCTAGAGCTTTAATTTTATTTATTCTAAAAAAATTAGGGAAATTAAGGCTTTATATAGATTATAAGGGCCTTAATAAAATTACTATTAAAAATAAGGCCTCTTTATTACTAATCTTTAAAATCCTTAATTAATTAGTAAGTATAAAGGTTTTTATATTACTTAATCTTTAAGAAGTATACTACTAGCTATATATTTATAAGAGTAATAAGTAAAAGATAGCTTTCTAATACTATTATAGCTACTTTAAATATCTTATAATACTATTTATATTAGTAAATATATTAGCTACTTTTTAGGAATATATTAATAATACTCTTAAGAGACTTATAGATAAATTTTATATTATTTACCTTAATAATATCCTAATATATAGTAATAACCCTATAAAATATATAAAGTATATTAAAAAAGTGCTAGAGTAACTTTAGGATATAAACCTTTATATTAACCTTAAAAAGTGCTAATTTTCTATTAGGTAAGTAAAATTCCTAGGTTTTATTATATCTAAAAAGGGTATTAAGATAAAACTATTATAAGTTAAAGCTATTATAACCTAGCTAATACCTTATAGTATATTTAATATTTAATTATTCCTTAGGTTTATAAGGTTTACTAATACTTTATAAAATAGTATAGTAAGGTAGTAATCTTACTAATAAACTATTTAAAAGGTAATTAGCTAGTAAAGTTTAAGCTAAAACTTAATAAACTAGTAGTATTTAAAGAATTTTAAAAAAAGTTTTAAGAGATATTAATTTTAGTATATTTTAACTTACTTTACTTACTAAAAGTAAAAATAAATATATTTAGTTATATAATTAAAGCTATACTTATAATATTAGTGCTAGGTAGCTAGTACCTAGTAGTGTATTTTTTAAAGAAGTTAACTAATATTAAACTTTACTACTTAATACCTAATACTAAGTTATTAGTAATCTAAGAGGTATTTTAAGCTTAAAGACACTACCTTATATATTTAACTTATTAGATTATAGTTATTATAAACTATTTAAACTATAAGTATTTAGTTATAAAGCTAAAGCTAACTAGTAAGTAAGTAATAGTATTAGATAAGCTTTATTTATTTAATTTTAGAATTAAATATTATATAAGTAAGTTAAACCTTACTAATACCTTATTAAGAAAAGTAAATTATATTAGTAAGAAGTATAAGGTAAAGATATTAACCTTATAACTACCTAACTTCTTATCTAAATTTAATAATACTAAGTAATAGAAATACTATATTAATAATAATACTATTATAAGTTTTAGTATTATATTACTTAGTATAGCTAATATTTTATTATAAAAATACTATAATAGCCTTACTAGCCTCTAGGGTTTTAAGAAGTTATAACTTAATTATATTATTAAGAAACCTAATAGTTTAGTTAAGCCTAGTAGTAATATATAAACTAAGTCTATTAATTCTAAGTAATAAGGTTATACCTTATTTATATTTATTAATATTTCTATAAGTCTAGTAAGCCTATAGGTTAGGAGTCTAGCTAAGTTAGTAGCTAGTAAGTAGTATAAGCACCCCTTTAAAATATTACTTATTTATAATTTATCTATAAATTTATAAGTATACTATAAGCTAGTTACTTATAGTAGTATTATAGTAAGAATATAAGTAGTCTAGTAAACCTTTTCTAAGTTTATATATAATACTTATTTTATATATATAAAATTAAAGGCTTTAATTTAAGTTATATTATTCTAAGTATAGTAAGATAATAACTTTACTATAGGTTATAGGAAATTACTTAAAAGTAATAACCTAGAAGTATTATAAATATAGTCTATTAGGCCCTCTAAGTTATTAATATTTAAGAATTATAATACCCTAAAAGGTATTATTATAAACTATAGTTTAATATTTACTAGTAGGTTTTAAATAACCTTTTACTACCTTATTACTACTAAGTAATAACTAAGTACTATATTTTACCTATAAATAAATAAGTAAATAAAATATTTAAACTAAGTTTTAAAGTATTATTTAAAAGCTTTTACTTACTTTAATTAGATTAACTAAGTAAATAACTTATTAATAGTATAGTTTATATATAATATAAGTATTTACTTAACTTATAGCTATACCCTAGTAAAGGCACTATAAGGTTATAACCTTAGAGACTTATAATAAGTAATTATAGATATTTTAGTAGTAAATAACTAGGTAAAAACTTAAGTAATTATACTAAGAGATAAATATATAGTAATTAAGTAGCTTTTAAGTAACTTATAAACCTAGTATATAAAGTACTATAATAAGAAATAAACTTTAATAAAGTTTAAAGTAAGTAATTATATTTTATTATTTATAAAGAATATTAACCTATAGTAACCTAGTAAGAAGCTAAGTATAAAGTACTTAGGCCTTTATAAGATTAAAAAGGTAATTAAAACTTATAGATTAGTATACTAATTAAAGTTATTACCTAGAATATAACTATATAATATCTTTAATATTACTAACCTTAAACTATTTATAAAGGACCTAATTAGTATAGGAAATATATCCTTATTATAAGATAATATTATAGATAATAAATAGGAGTTTAAGGTTAAAAGAATTATCTTATATTATTATAATAAAAGATATTAGAAATACCTAATTAAATAAAAAGACTATAATACTTTAAAGAATTTATAAGTAAAGAAAAGATATTTTATTATAATAATAATTATTAATAATTATAAGTAGTAACTAAGTAGCTAGTTTATAAATATAAAGGTATATTTAGTAAAGATTAAATAGTAATAATAATATATAAAAAAAATAAAGATAATTTACCTTATAATTACCTAGTATTATTTACTTTATATATATATTAGGCCCTAGCCTCTTAGTATTCTTATTTTTATTCCTAGGCACTAGATTAATAATAAGGCCCTAAGGAGAGGATTTATTTTTATTATTAAAGAAATCCCCTTTCTTATATATATGTATATATATGTATATATAAAGTTTACCTAGAAGGTCTAATAGCTTAATATAAGTAAGAAGTATAAGTATATATATAGTAAGCTACTAGTAAGTTAATAAAGCTATAAGTAAAAATATTAGAAAACTTACTAAGGGAAGGTTTTATATAATAAAGTATAAGCTATTAGAGATATTAATCTAGACTTCTAGATTAATAGTATTACTTAGTAGTAATATAGTAATTTACTTATTAGTATTAGCCTCTTATATAACCTTTATAGTTAGCCTTACTTATCTAGCCTAGTTATACTTATTAGTATTCTTTATAAATAAAAGTATATTATAAAGTTTATATTTTATATATATTAAGTACTAGTAGTATATTAGTAATAACTAAAGTTATAAAAACTAATATATATATATATTATTAAGGAAGTAAGAATTATTATTAAAGATAATATAACTATTAATATACTTAAAAAGTACTTAATATAATTTTATAAAATAAGTAAAGTATTAGTAATATATTAGTATATATATAAGTAGTAAGAAAAGGGAAAATATACCCTTAAGTAGTTTTTATTATTTTATATATAATAAGTATATTTTATTAAGTTACTTATATAAGTTAGTAGTAATATATAGTAAGGTAGTAGTAAAGTTATACTTAAGGAGTTAGTATACTTAGTTAAAGTAAATTTATCTTTTATAATATACTATAAAACTATATTATTACTATTTTTAAGGGTAATAGCTTATATTATTACTTACTATATATAGTATATATAAGGAATTTTTATATTACTAGTATTACTAGCTATAAGTTAATAAGATATATACTAGGGATTAAAGATATTATATTTATATTAAAAATTTTAAAGTTATTTATTTTTAGAAGATTTTTAAGAAAATATCTAAGTAGTTTTCTTAGTTATTAAAGAATTAAATAAAGTAAGAGTACTATATTACTTAGATATAATTTACTATTAGTAAGTTAGTAGTAATATACTATAAGAATATAGATATAAAAGGTAAAGTAACTAATATTCTAGTATTTAAAAAGAATTAGATATTTAAGCAAGATTAAATATAGATAATAAAATAATACTATAAAATATTAGTAATTACTATAATAAAAGCTATAAAGCTACTAGCTTATAAGTAAAGGTAACTTATAATATTAAGGAAGAATATAAAGAAAAAGAATATATAAAAATAAGGAAAAGTAAGCCTTTTTTATATTAGTCTTAAACCCCTAAGTAATTTATATACTATATATAGCTAATCTAGGAATTATAATATTTATAGTTATAGCTATTACTAGTAAATATATATACTAGCTATAAACTTATAGTAAAATTAATATAATATTCTTAATATTAAATAAAAACTTATTTATTTTAAATAGTATATAGTACCTTATTTATTTAAACTAATTATAAAATTTAATATAAGTAATTTACTTACTTAGTATTAATATCTTATTATATAGAGGTATATATATTACTATACTAAAGTAGTAATTATATAGCTATTTAGAATTAGAGAGTAAGGTAAAGATTACTTATAACCTAATAATATTTATCTCTTATTCTAAGTAAATATAATACTTATATACTATTATAATTACTAATAATATTAATTACTATTATAAGTTATATATAATATACTTATAATAGCTAAGTAACTTCTTTTTTAATTAAGAATAATTATATATTAAGGGGGTAGTATATTAGGAGTATAAAAGCTAAGAAGCTAGGGATAAAGTAATTATATAATAAAACCCTTAGATAAGCCTTAGGTTATATAAATAACTAAGTAGCTACTAAATAGCTATATATATATAGTAAGGTATTTAGATAAGAACTACTTATAAAATATATAAGATGTTAGAGTTTAAGACCTTTATATACTTACCCCTAAGTAGTAGCTCTCTAGCTATAACTAAGAACCTTAGCCTTTACTTTGTTTATATCTCCCTAATCTAGTCGTAATATATAATAGTTTCTAGGTATTAAAATTATTAGAAATTATACTAATAGAAAGGTATAGCTTAATTAAAAGTCCTATTAAAATAAAGCTACTACTAAATTTAATATAAAAATCCTATAATAAAGGCTTATAGCCTTAATAACTACTATATTACTAAAATCTTTTAAAAAAAAAGGTTAGTATATAGGATTTAAAGAGATATTAATCTCTAATTAAAACCTTACTATATTTAATAATAGTTTTAAAACCTAATATTACTTTTATAGCTTTATAACTCTTATAATACTTATAAAACCTAACGCTATAGTATATAAAAGTAATAAAAAAAGCCCTTAAGTATAAGTATATATAAGTAAACCTAGTAATTAAATATAGTAATAATAACCTTAAATTAGAGATATATAGTAATACTTCTTTTACTAATAATACTATAATATAAAAAAGCTTATAAAGCTATATTATAAAACTTTTTAAAAAACTTATACTCTTTAAGGTAAGAAAGTAAGTTATTATAATAATATTATTAACTAAAGTAAAGCTTCTAATATTTTCTTACTATAGTAAAGAGCTTATAGCCTTTAGATAGCTATATTAAGAGATTAGGCTATACCTAGGTAATAATATACTTAAAATTAAATATAATAATATATAGATAATTTATTTTCTTAAGAAAGAGTTTATTAAGCTTATTATAAAGCTTTAGTATATAGATATTTATTACTACTAGCTTTATTTAAAGATTATAAAAAAAACCTTTAATATTACTTAAATTACTACTAAAAAGATAATTACTAATAGCTTTATAAAGCCTTCTATAAAAAATACTTTTATAAGCTTTTATAAGGTATTAAGGCTTATATAACTACTTTTTAGTATACTTAGTAAAAAACCTAAAGAGTAAGTATTATATAATAACCTTAATTTAAATAAGATTATAACTAATTAACTATATTTCTATATTATAAAATTAATTTAACTAATTTTATTAATTTAAAATTATTGTAAGAAACCTTAAATAAAGTCCCCTAAGGGGGTATATTATACCTATAAGAATATAATTAATTCTTATTATATAATAATCTTATTACTTAACTAGCTAAGATAAGAGTTTACCCTTAGCTAGTTATTTTCTAAGATCTTTATGACTTTATAGTATATTTTAGTATTATATAAGTACCTTACTAATAGTAAAGGTACTTAGGTATTTAAGCTATAGTTTACACCCTCTTATAGGGTTAGATAACTTAATAGAGGTAGTCACATTAAACCCTAGCTTCGCGGTCTAACAGTATGCGCATTTAGATGTCCGTGTCTGATGTCTGGGGGCGAACGGAGTACACCCGTCTACATACATATGTACATACGGCCAAGACCGATAGCGGGCCGACCCTAAAATAGACAGACTTAGCGGCGTCCTATGTACATAGGCGTACAAGTAACAGACAATAATACCAAGATGGCCGCGCCCTCATTGGAGGCCATCTCAGGGGTTCCAACAGTAGGTACAGGTACCGGGGCCGTGCCTACCTCAGGTCAAGTGACCATCTACGGATCCGTACCATCTACATATCTGCCATTTTCCCTCAGCCCCTTGCGTTCTGCCTCGGAAGCTCGGAAGACAATTGACATGCAATTAGACACTGACGACATTCTCCATTTTGTCTGTCGTAGGGTTTAGTCATCCTGGCCGCTTTGCGTGTTTCAATATCTTTGTATGTAACATGTACATACTTCCGTGGGGCCACACCAGACGCGCCTGGCACAGTCCGCTGGTGCTCCCCCACATTGTCGACACAAGCAACAACGAACGACAAACCTGCCAGCTGTCGTTATCAAGTCTCAGCCTGATTGCCCCTCGTGTGTATTGTGATTTCGATACCGTCGCTTGCCCTTCGCTCCTTGTCCACGCAGCATCCGCGCAGCATCCGCGCTGCCACCACATTGCAACGAATCCGCCTCGCACATTTTGAACAGCCTCGAAGCTCCACCAGTCCCTGCTGGTTCAATCCAGGACCCTGGCGCATGACGGGTGTTTCCTCAAGAACAGGATCCGCATCACAATCCCCTCGATGTCAATGAGACCGTGGGCTCGCCAGCAACACCATGGAGAACGAGCCACCATCCGTCGATGAGGGACGGTCCAGGAGGGGTCGCTTCATGGGCAAGCTCTTTGGCAAGGAGAAGAAGTCACAGGACGGTCCCGCCAGCTCGGCCTCGACGCTCGACGCTTTCCTCCATGGTTCGGCTGATAAGCTCGAAATAGCTCATGCACCACCACCCCCTCCGCCTTCGTCCCTTCCAAAGCTTGCGAAACTCGACACCACAATTTCCCGCTATCCGCAGGCTCTGGCGGTGAATCAGCAGGCGCAACAGAACCGACCCAAAGCGCCGGGCAAGATAGAATCAAAGTCGCCTAGGATCAGCCCTCGTCCAAACAAGAAAGGGACGACTGTCCGCTTTGCTGATTCATACCCAGAAGTCATTGGGGAGGGTGGCGACGAATCCGAGGTTCCTGTCATGGAAATTGGAAGAAAAAAAAGAGCCAGGCCACCGCCGCCTCCTCAGCCACCTGCGCATCGCTCACCTCTGCTCAACTCCTCGCGAGATGCTGGCCCCCTCGTCGCATCAGCACCATCCGGGTACTCAGGCGGTGGTCATGGGGGACCTGGTGACGACTTCGTACCAATACCCCTCTCCCGAACCCAGACTGGATACTCGTCCATCTATGAACCAGAAGAAGAACGAAACGCATCTCTTCTTAGACCTCCAGAGCCTGGTGAGCAGAGAGACGGCAACACGTTGGTCCCTGGACGGGCTGCATCCGCCAGATTTCTCGAGACGTCAGGGAGACGCGATGAACAAAGACGTTCTTTCATAGAAATCCACCAGGCGCAGATGCGCAAGGCAGAAGGCAAGGCATTCGCACAAGCCGCTAGAACGGCAAGCGCAGCGTCACTCCAGAAGTGGGAGGATGGTGCTCGACTGCCGGCATCGTATATGGACGACTCTCCCAACCTGCCACGCCACGCTCCTCCATCTCCAGACGCGCAGAAGAAGCCGCCGGCGTTGGAATACAGTCCGGCTGCTTCGATAGCTTCTACTGCTTCCAGCACCTATCCGCCATCAAACCCATCACAAACCAATCTTCCCATCCGACAGCCCAGTGCAGCGTCTCAAAATGGGCCACCGCATCCCATGGCTGCACGATCTGCATCAGTCAGGCTACATGATGCAGTCAATACTGCCGGAGACGACGCTCTCAATGCCTTTGTCTTGGGAACAAGACACCTCTTTGAGCTCTTTCGATTACATGCCGAAACAATTCGACCCTTATCAACGTGCCCGCCCAAGGAATGTGCACGTGCGGCCTTGTGGTGGTTCATAAAGGGCAGGATGGGGCTAGAACTCGCCATACGAGAGCGGCCAAGCTCTCCCCAATCGCAAATGCAAAATCAACTGGACAGACAACAGGCCTACTCGAATCTGTCCAAGGGTTACTGGCTCTGTCAGGAGGCGATTCCCGAAATTATGGATTCTCGCAGACTACCACCAGATGCAGAAGTCACCGAGGTAGCGCAAAGTATCATATCAGCACTACGAAAGCTATCTCAATCCATGAAACGAAATGGATTTCTACCTCCACAAGAACCATTTCTCCCCCAGACCATGGACAAATCAATATGGCTGGAGTATCCCGCTCTTAGCCAGGACATGATTGCTCTCTTGTCTGGCAACTGGGGCTCAAGCTTGACAGCAATGCAGCACCCCATGTCCACGCTTCAACTCCTCGATGCCTTCCCTGTCAGCGACACCGCGGAAAACTTTAACTATGGTCGCGTCATGGCAGACGCATTCCTGGCCGAGCAAGGACGAGATTCGCAAAGGATATTTTTGCCTTGCATCCTATCCATGATTCGGCCACAAAAGAGTACGGGCCTTGTCTTCGTCATCGCCAGCCAAAACGGCGGCGTACAGTTGGCAATTCAGGAGAACAAGAATGCGGGACCAGTGTGGGACGATGTTCGCTGGCAGAACAAAACTTGCGCTCTGGAGGTTCGATTGCCACGAGGCTTCCTATTGGTCCTTCAGTTGAACCAAAATGACTACCGAATGCTGTGGAATATGTACGATTTCAGTACCAAGGTGCGAACCATGTTACACCCACGGAGTGACGAAATGGTCGTCTTCCGAAACAATCTGCGATCGTTCCAATATCTTGATGCGGATCCGCAGTCGCGCGTTTTCCCCAAAGACCCTGTGCATCAATGCGATGTGGCATTATTCGAGAAAGTTTACAAAGAAAACGGGCCGGCCGGGCCACGAAGCTGGCACTGCGGCTTCCGCATTGCTGTCGTGACGGGTCCCCGGACGAGAACTCTGAGCGGCGTTCAGCACAGCTTCCCGCCTCCCATGCCAGTCCAATTTGGATTTTTCAGGGCCGAGGGAGATGCTCCAGCGCTATCCCTCAAGTATGTCAGTGGTCGACAAAGGGGTCGAATGGTGCTGATGTTTAGCGAAGAAGATGAAAGAGTCAAATTCCACTCCCTCCTGACGGGCACCGCGCTGAACCACGACGAGAAAATCTTTTCAGACGGCCCCCTCAGGAGTTTTATGATTTCACAAAGTATCCGCGAACCCACGGGCATCATGCCCTTCAGTCGGATTCCTTGGAAAGTCGCCCGCGTTGTGAATGATGAGTTCAGTTCCGAGGGAGACGTACCGCCCACTGTTCTCGCCGACAAGCTCAAGATCATACTTGAATATCAGAATGGAACCATCGCCGACAGAGTGAACGTCGCGCCCGGCGAGCTGCGGATGCGTCTCGAGGTAACGAATGCGAAGCTGTTGCGGATCTTGCGACAGCCACAGCAAGATGCAACCATGTCGGTTTCCGAAGCGCAGGTACCCAAAGAGCTACCAGCAAATCTATCCGACGCCCTGCAGCTGCTCAAGGCGAATCAAACCATCCGCACCTACGAATTCGACAACTTGAGAGATCTCCACAACTTCCAAGCAGCGTTGACCGGATTTGAAGTCATTTTCGATGCCCTTGCGGCCACCTTTGCCATATCAAGACGGCGTATGGTGCTGCCCATTCATAAAAAGTGGGAGGCCGGATACACACGAATTCAAATCGTCAGACTGGAAGATAAACAGCTCCAGCTGCTCGTCTTTTTCGAAGACTTTCAGCATGGACATTGCATGAACTTTGTGCTGAAAGGTACCGATGTTTACGAAACCTTTCAGAGAGGGAGCAAGGCTGGGATCAGGTTTGTCGATGCCAAATTTCCCTTGCCGCGACTTCCGGCAGATAAGGATGGAGACTACGATGACATGGCGTTTGTGTGTCTTGAACTCCCAGATCTTCCTGGCGAGCACGATGACATTTTTATCATGTTTGAAAACGAAGCCGGTAAGCAAAGAGAGCGGAGGTTTTTTTTTGGGGGGGGAGTGAATGCCTGCTGACCCTGATGATAGACCGGGATCGTCTACTTGATTGCCTTCCAGCCCCAGCTAAAGGGTCATCCAGAATTTCATCTCGCCTAGCAAGGTGAGAGAGAGGATTCGAAGAGAGTGCCGACGGGACCAGGCACAATGAATATGATGTCCGAGAGATGTGATTGTGTGAAAAGGGGGGAACGGAATGGAACCGGCAGCATAGGAGAGGGACATGCAAGATGGGCTGCGAGTATTCATTTGTACAAGCATTCTTGGCAGATGTCATCAGCATTGGCCCGTTGCCATGCTCGTCTGGGGGCATGAAGGGCGAACAGGCGTTGAGGCGGAGCATTTGAACAGCATCAGCTATCACTTGAATTCAACACAGCAGTCTCTTTTTTTTTTTTTTTTTTTCCCTTCACTCCGGGCCAGGTTGTGATGACGAGGGCAATGGAAACAAGCCAGTGACTTTCCTGGTTGGCTGGTAGTGTCCAGTCCCTGCCAGTCAGCAACCGTGTCGACACACCGTAGTCCACCCCCTCCCCCTCCCCAAAAACCCAAAAACCCAAAAACCGGCTAGTCGAGGGGCAAATGACCGACAGCTTCATACTGGGGGGCTTCTACGCAATGCAACCAGACGCCACGGCTGCATGCGCATGGGCGTGTTCTGTTTATGTGGAATCCTTTTCACTCATCATCTTCCTCGTTCACCTCCTCGTCCACCTCCTCGTCCACCTCCTCGTCCACTTTGCTTTACTCTCTTCGTCTTGTCTCATCTGCTCTTTTTTTCCCCAGTCCATCGTGCCATCTGGCCCATCTGGCCAGCAACCTCGTGTTACCCCCCAACAAGCCAACAAGTGACGTTGACAACCGCCTTCTGACAGAGCAAGACGAGTCGGCTCGCTCGCTCGTTCTCGGACAAGGCCAAGAAGGCCTGATTAAACCAATCCTGTGACAAGGCGTGCTTTCTATCCATCTTATCCATCTGGTCTGTCGTCATGGTCCTGAACGGACTTGGCGGGCTGGTCTCAGTGCCTGGCCGACGTCGCGCATCGACTGCTGCCAGTGAGTTCCTCCTGTTTGTTCCTCCTGTTTGTTCCATGGCACTTTTCCCCTCTGTCGCTCGTCTGTCGCTTGTTGAGTCTCTCCCCCTCCGTCATTCCCCTCCCCTCCCCTTCCTCCCCCACCTCGAATCTGCCTCCCCCTCCCCTCCCCCGCGCCTGCCCACGAGCCCTCGTCTTCGTGTGTTGTTGATGTTATTTGTTATTTGACGCTTGCAGCCCATGAGAAGCACCAGTCCTGTTCTCATCTCCATTCGCTGCCCTGCAGACTCTCGACTGTGTTTCTTCGTCCGCAGCTCTCATTCTCTTGGCTTTTGCCTGCATAACTTTCTTCGTGGACTACCATGTTGTCTAACTGGTTTGCGCAACCCGAAGGCAGCGCCCACTCCTCGGTCGATGAGGGGAGGGGTTCCGGCGAAATTGATGAAGATACTCAGGTCGTGGAGCCCGATCAGGGCAATGGTAGGTTTTCTCCCGTCTTGGCACAGGATGCCTTTTTGAAACCTGTGGCAACATGCGCCCAACTTGCTTACTGTTCCTGAATGAGTTGGCTGATGAACCATGTTTGTTGTGTCACAGTACTCTCTCACATCATCTCCCAGCTGCGGCCGGGTGCAGACCTCAGTCGCGTCGTTTTGCCAACATTCATCCTCGAACCCCGAAGCATGCTGGAGAGAATAACAAAGTACGTCTCTCACCATCTCAGCATAAGTAGTTGTTGCTGCGACGATTCCTCATCCGCCTTCAAGTCGCCTTTTTGCTAACGATTACGACCCGGGTAGCTTCATGTGTCACCCCGAAATGCTCCTCCATATCCCTGACATCGAAGACCCTGTCGAGCGTTTCGTTTCCGTCGTCAAGTTCTATCTCAGTGGATGGCATATCCGACCTCCGTTAGTGGGACCCAGCCACCCCAACTCCCGCTTACAATGATGCAAGACGCTCGGTATCGCTAATGTGCTGGTCAGAGGTGTTAAGAAACCGCTGAATCCGATTCTCGGCGAAATTTTCTCCTGTTACTGGAACCTCGACGCCGGTAAGAGAGCTTACTACATTTCCGAACAGACATCTCACCATCCGCCCAAGTCGAGCTATTTCTACATGGCGCCTGACTATCATATCCGAATCGACGGCACATTGAAACCCAGGAGTAGGTTCCTTGGCAACTCGGCCGCCAGTCTCATGGAGGGTGTCGCCTATCTCAGCTTATTGAATCGAGGCAAGAATAAGGACGCTGGCGAACAATAGTAAGGGCGCCATGGCACCATTTTGGGGACATCTGACCCGCCAGCTGACCAGGTACTCTAGCATCCTGACACAACCGAACATGTATGCTCGGGGCATTCTATTCGGCAAAATGAAGTACGAACTCGGCGACCACAGCTTTGTCCGATGCCCGGAGCTGGACTTGACCGCAGACATTGATTTCAAAACTAAGGGATGGGTGAGCGGCACATATAATGCCATTGGTGGAGTCATTAAGAGAGAGAGCACCGGCGAAATATTGTACGAGTTGTCGGGTCTCTGGAGTGAAGAAATGTACATCAAGGATGTCAAGGTGAGTCATGAACTTGCAGACTCGCGTCTACAAGAGGATTATTCTGACTCTTAGCCACAAGACCGGGCACAAGGAAGTTTTCTTCAATGCAACAACGTCCAGGCCGAGCGCCCCCCAGGTTCGACCGCTAGATGAACAGGGAGAACGAGAGTCGCAGAAGCTCTGGCTGTCCACGGCGAAAGCGGTGAAGGAGAGGAATCACGAGGTTGCGACTGACGAGAAGACCAAAATTGAGGATCGACAAAGGGAGGAGGCTGCGAAAAGGGCTCAAGACGATGTCGAATGGCACCCTCGGCTGTTCCGACGAGTCAAGAGCAGCGATGGTGTTGGAGAAGATCTTGAATGGATTATTCAGGCTCATGTGTAAGTTCTTCTACCGTTATCATCTCTTCACACCAGAGCGTGAGCTGATGCTAGTCAAACAGCGACCCTCGTGCAACACCCAAAGAACAGACCGAACAGTTCCTTTCCATCTACCCGGTGGTCGATGGCCAAAAGCTAGACGGCGATCTAGTCATTCCTCCAAGGAAGGAGACCAGCCCACGAGAAGTACCAGCTGAACCAGAAGGCAATCTTATCGAAATTGGTAGCAACGACACTCCGGCATCCGCTGCGACACCCGCTCCGGCATCAGTACCTTCTCCGGCACCTTCCCCGGCAACTGCGGAAACGAAAAAGCAACCAGACGAAATTGAGAATTTGCTCAAGTCTACAGGCAAACTGGCCGAGGGCGGCCCTTTGCTTGATTTTGCCGAAGAAATGAAGAAGGATTTGCCCAGCGCCGAACAGAAGCCTTAAAAAGCAGAATGTCCATCATTTGCGTCTTGCTCGTCTACTCTCTGCCGCTGTTGATACCCAACATGGGTCAGGCGTTGTTGGTCGGTTGGTTGATTTAGTCTACAAATTATATAAGAAACCTGCGGATGTGATTGGTGGGGCACTCGGGCAGCCCATTTGGATATCGGAGCTGGGCACATAGTCACCATTGACACAAAGGGGCATCGTACATCACCTTTTGTCATTATTCCAGCCACATGGATGAATTATTCACCGCAATAGCTTCAACACTTGGCACCTGCTTGCCCTTTTGGTAGACGACTTCCCAGGGAAGCATGAATGGATGATGAAGAAGCGTGAACAACAGAGGATCGTCTGCGCGATATCAAATGAGAATTAATGACCCTAGAATATAAAGTCGGTCCATTTTTTTCAACGCCGTTCTTTGCAAGTAGATTACAGATTCCATGCATCCAACCGAAGTTCCGTGAAAGCCCTTTCTGTACAAGTACAGCTTGACATGCAATGTCGGAATTGCCAATCCCAATGAAACGATGAGCCAATGTCAAAAGGTAAAGCAAGCAAGAAATCATCTTCTCTTGGACGCCTCAGGTGAAGGCGACCGACTCACGCTCCTCTCATCCCGTCCCCTCAGCTTCAACCACTTCTTGGTGCTGAGCGTCAAGTCGCGATCCAGCTCCTCGCTCGGATTCTTTCGATGAATAAAGTTGCAGAACCCGCCGCGCACACAGCCCTCTCCAGAATTCAATCTACAACAAGCCTCGCGGAAGTCGGTGACGGGGCTGAGTTCGCAGTAGATGGGGCGGCCGGCGTACCAGCGGGAATTGAGTTCGTCGCAGGCCTTTTGAGCGGATTCTTCGTACTTGAAACGCGCGTAGACGTTGCCTATGAGATCTGTTGCGGCACGTCGTCAGCATGGGGGAAGCCAAAGCCAAACAAAGACAAACCAAGGAAGAAACGAGAGGGAATTTGAAAGCGATGCATCGCATGGGAAGAAAAACATACGATAGTTGTTGTTGTCGCAAACAACTAATTCTTCGAGTTCGCCGTACTTGCACAGCTCACACCATATATCTTCGTAGAAGGCGTCGAAGTGATTCTGTAGCTGGGACGGGTTCATGCGGTTCTTGGGATCGTAGGCCGGGTTCTGGTATAGGTTTGGCATGAGGATGGTCTGCGAGTAGGACGGTTTGACGTGTTTGCGGGAGCAGCGGTCTCCGTGGCGGCAGGCGCCGATTTTCTGCATGAATGAAGCACTTGGTTGGTTTTGTTTTGTTTTGGGAAGGGGTGTGGGGGAGGACAAGACTTACGAAGTAGAATGAGCAGTTGACTTTGTCGAGCTCGGTGCCGAAGATGGATGCTAGAAAGTTGGCCATATTGGCGAGGGTATCTTTTGGGAGGGGGGGCGTTGGGAGAGGATGAAGTCGGTGGTGAAGTTGGGATGGGGGACCGCGAATGCGATGCGGGCGATGCGGTGGGGATGAGGGTGGTTGTAATAGATTGATAGGTGGATTTGGGGAAGCAGATTGGGTCCGTGTCACGTGAGTGGCTGGCTCATAAATGTTCGTCGGATGGTTTCTGTGGCTAGTGCTAGACATAAGGTCCACTCGACCCCGGATTACACGGGTTTCCCCTTAATTTTGTCCGTCCCTCTGATGAGCATTCGACAACTCTGATCCCCTCCTCCGTTGGTCATCGCAAGGGGGCCGTCCTCCGAATAACACTGGCTTGGGTTTTGTGGCATCGTACGGATTAGAAATGATGCTGTGGCTTAGACCCTGATTTCTATCCACGACTCGTCGAATATACCGACCGATTTGCGCACACCTGCGTTTTCCGAAACAACTCCCCAGAGACTACTTCCCTCATCGCATCCGACGAACCTCCAAACCGCAATGGATCAATCAGACATCCCCGCGCTTCTGGCGCGGTTGTCCAGCGACGAAGATGCCGCGCGCAAAATGGCAGTCTTCAAGCTGCAGACGTCCATCAACGATCCCGCTTTTGCCGACGTATTCATATCATCGGGCGGCCTCGTCGTCTTGCGAGGCTTGATCATGTCATCGGGAGGAAACACACTCGCCTACTCTCTACAAAGTCTGACGCGATTGCTCGAGGTGGACATGGGGTGGGACGTCTTCGAGGGTCCATCAGCAAGTGCATTTGTGGAGCGCATCGCCGAACTCATCGTCATCAACCCCTTGGTTAATATCCTCCGGGGAGCCATGTCCATACTTGTTGCTCTCGTCAGTCATTCTCAGTCGAGCCAGCCTGAGAGTCCGCTTGGCCCATCGCCCGGGTCCTTTGGGTTCCGCGCCCTCAAGCCCGCCGTGGCTGTCTATCCGCAATTCTTTGAGCTGGTCATTCAGCAGTTGCAGAGCGCCGATCATGCGCTGTGCGCCAATGCGCTTATGCTGATCAATGCCCTTATACGTGATTCCATCTCCAACAGCTCTACAGACTCTTCTGCGAATGAACGTGCCGCGGCCGGTGCTGGAGCTGGCGAGGACTGGGAAAAGCTAGTCAAGCGCCTGCAAGACTTGGGCCTGATCAAGGCCGTGTACCGATTGATGCAGAGCTCTTCAATACAAGATTTGGCGCAGCCTGCACTCGAATTCCAGTCTCTCACCAAGGTGCTGCTGAGGAAGTGGCGAGAGGTCAGGGTCGACTTGGAACGGCAAGAACACCGACGAGCACTTAAAGGAATACACCTGGCTAGTGCACCGGAGAGGGGTGTGAATGGGGATTTGTCCATAGATGATGCTTCAGAGGGAAGCAAGAAGGACGGCGCTCGAAGGCACAACCCCGAGAAATGGAGGAGACTTGGGTTCGAGTCGGAGAGTCCTGCGCATGAGTTTGACCAAACGGGTTACTTGGGTGTCATGGACTTGACAGATTTTGTACGGAAACATGAAGATGGGTTCCAAAAGCTGCTGCTCGAGCAAGCTGCCAAGCCGGCCCGGGAGAGATGTCCCATTGCGAGGGCCAGCTTAGCTGTGACGATGATTTTATACGAGCATTTTGACGTCGGCGGAGTGGAGCTCGAGGACACCAAGGGGTATCAGGGGCTCGAGGTTAAGGACCACGATGGGCTCTTTCGACCCTTGCTTCTCCAGTGGTCCCGTCTGCACATGGCGGGCTTGTTGGGCTTCTTCCGGATCTGGAAAGCAACCGGCGCCGAGTTGGACGACTTTGACAAGGTGGCCGAGCTTGTTCGTATCCTTGTCGAGCAAGTTGTTGGCCGCGCTCCTCGAACCAAGGGCATTCTTGAGACAGAGGACGACATTCTCGAGTTCGACATTGCCCAGCTGCGCGAACTACAGATGGAGCTTCTGGAACTCTCTTTTGACGATACATGGGGGCAGCATCTATACCAAGTGCGTGAGACTCTCAAGCAGGAAGCGTTACAGTTCGTCAAGGAGCAGCGAGTGCGGTGTCTTCTCCAAGGGTCCTGGTTCTGCAAGCCGGCGCCGTTCAAGAGGAATCACGACGAGGACGAAGCGCGGAAGCAAAAGCGATCATGGCGATTTGCCAAGCTCTCTCACAACCGGCGCTATCTGCATTACGCAGACTTTGAGCACCAGATGACGCAAGACCCGGGTCTGGATGCCTTGACAAACAAATTCGACTTGGGCACCGTCAGCTCCGTGGGCTCCAACGTATCTGCTGCCGAAGACAGCAAGAGCAATGCCAGCGCATCCACAGTTCAAGACCTGACGGGTCATTCCAAGACGACGACCAAAATCACCATTTATGCAGCCGAGACCAACAAACACGGCGAGACGGAAGAATATCCCATGCTGACATTATGGCCAGTCAGTCCCAGCCTGGCATCGGAATGGCTGGATGGCCTGCTCATGCTGCTCAACCAAGCTCCAATCACTGCCGAGACAAGCAAGCTCATCAACTTGGTGAGCGATTATGGGCTCAGAATCCGGCTGCTCAACGTGAGAATGGACTCTGCGTTTGAAGGTCCACCCCCAGGTGCAGGCCTGGTGCCCAGTCGAGCGGGACTGGATGACGATTATTTCTTCGAGTTGTAAATCTTGGCCTTGTTCTAAATTCGTGCTGTCGATATTGTATCCCTTTTTTTTTGTACATTTCCTGATTCTCATATACCCCCTCTATTAGTTTTATCTTGTGTGTTTGGAAAGGAAAATCATGAAGCGGGCGGATATTCCAATTTTCTTCATTGGGTGAGGCGAAACATGCTGCCTATGTATGCATATGGAGTTTTCCGGCCTCGGCCATCTCATTTCATTTCCCGCAACCGCCAATATTTGTTCTCACCTGATGATCAGGCTAGCATTGACGAGACGACATGCGGTTGGCATACTGTTAGGTTCATGGCGGAGGCGGGAAATAAAAGATGGCATACAGGCTCCGATGCCATTGAACTTGTTCACAACTGAGGAGAGCCTCTTGAAGATATCCTACGGCACTGTAACACATGTAGAACGAAGTCGCCTGTGCTCGGGCTTGCCGAGCAGAGACATGTGGAATGCCTGGGTGCCTGGTTGCCTGGTTGCCTGGTTGCCTGGTTGCCTGGTGGTTGGCGGACGACTGACGGTGGAGCCGCGTGCCAGACAGGCAACGTGCATCTGGAAATGACGAAATTCCGTGTGCTGTCCGTGCAGGTTGCATGCTTTTTGCAGCCCGTCTCAATGCCATGTCCAGGCATCAACGAATCCTGTTTTGCTGGGCCGTTGGGAAGCGGTGACGGTGGCTGATGGCTGATGCTGCAGTGATGCATGAGCATGATGCATGACAAGTCGAGTCGGGTGGGCCTGGTGGGTATGTAAAACAGCTTCAGTCACTTTTAAGTCGGTGAAGCGAGCACAGAGAAGAAGGCCGGCTGCGACTTGTAGTCTGTGGCTGCGGCTGCAGACTTGTTATTAGGCTGCAAGATCAACAAATGAGCTTGGTTTTCTTTTTTTGGTCGCTGGGGACCTTTTTTCTCTCTCTTCTTCCTCTTCTTCTTCTTAACTCTACGGAGTACTCTTGCTCCTCCACGCGTCGGGTGTTGGATGAGATGATGCCGTTCGTGTGCGAATAGGACATTTCTCGCTGCGGGGAGGAAGAGTGGTTTGTATCTGACCATCATATTCAACTTCCCGGCGGGTGTTGCACGCTGACTAAACGAGACGCGGCGCCGGCGTTACTATCTTGCGATCAACTCGTGGATTTCCCCCTGACGCAGCATCACCAGATAGATCCCCTTATCGATTGCTCGCCCCCCTGGACAGATACCTAGATATCCGGATACAAGGGACTTGTTCGCTGGATTTTTTTCTTCTCTCACCACTCTCCAGCACGCATGCAACCACAGGAGTGAAACAACAACCTCTTTTTTTTCCATCGAACTCTACTCCACCATCAGCATTTCGGTGCGTCTTTGCTTTGCGACACACACATTCTTCTTACCTGGCCTGGACACTTGTTTGTTTTGCGCCCGCCCCCCCGCCCCCCCAATCTCATCTTATCTGGAATCCCTTGGTACGTATCATCGAGAGCCCCCTAAAACGCACCGGTCGAGTCTTGCCTTATCAGCAGCCGTCAGCGCGCCCTTGTTCCCTTTGGAAAGAGTTTGATTTGAGCCCTTGACACCCTGCGATGGGCCTTGGGGACAGCTTGTCCTCTTCCAACATTTCTCTCAGACGAGCGGGATTGAACGGATCAGAAGGGCTGGAGCTATGGCTGACTTTTCCTCTCTCACGATTAGCATCCCACAAACGGTTCACGACCATCTCCAGTCTAAATTGATGCGAAATATTTCTTCAAGAGCACCACATTGTCGCAATGGCTCGTATTCAGATCCCCCTCGACGCTCTGACGTCGCGTCTCAACTTCGGGGACCGCTTCTCAGGCTTCAGTTCTGGTCCTTTGTCCGGTCGATTCTCCAACTTGCGACCCATCTCCGAGTTCCTCGACTTCAAGCGCCTGTCCAAGCCCGCCAACTTTATGGACATGCAGTCTCGCGTCAACTACAACCTGAGCCATTACTCCAGCAACTATGCCGTTGTCTTTGCCATGCTGAGTCTGTATGCACTTCTCACCAACTGGCTCCTGCTCTTCGACATTATTCTCGTCATGGTTGGCATGTGGTTCATTGGACGCCTGGACGGGCGCGATCTCGAGATTGGTACCTTCCGCGCCACCTCGTCGCAGCTGTACACAGGTCTCCTGGTCGTTGCCGTGCCATTGGGTCTGATTGCGTCGCCATTCTCGACCCTGCTCTGGCTGATCGGCGCTACTGGCGTGACCATTCTCGGTCACGCTTCATTTCTGGACAAGCCCATCGATGAGGCTTTTTCAGGGGAGGCGGTCTAGGTGGTCGGCCGCGAGCTCCCAAATTTGCGCCCCAATGGGGAAGACCATCGAGGCGCGGGCGGAGGAAAACAGACGGGGATGCTGCGCACTACAGTTCTTGGGGCAATGACCCCAGAGTCGAAGAGTTGGAGACGGAGGGTGAAGACACGGATACACAAGGCGTCGGGTTGGCTATGCGGCGTAACACGCGGTTCGTCAGCGATTCTCTTCATTTTACGGGTATAGACTTGGGTGATCGGAAAAGTGGCACATATCGCCGCCGGCAGTACAGCGATTCGGAAGACGAGGATGGCGATTCTGATTCAAGTGAGAGTTATGGCGAAGAGGAAGAGGAAGACGACGACGACGACGACGACGATGGTTCGAGCAGATACTTGGCTCGCCTTAGTTCAGAGGAAAGAGAAGTGGTGTTAGTTCGATCGGCTTTGCAGCTCATTGGTCGAGCCCAGGCCATGGGCGAAACTGACGTACATCTCAACAAGCAAGAACTTGAAGCATACGGGCGATACTTGAAGCGTGTGAAAGAGGAAGAGGAAGAACGGGCGAGGCAGAGGAAGAAGCGCAATTCGGGCAGCGGAAGTGATAAGAAGAAGGCCAAGGAGCAGCGAATGGCTGTGCCCCTGACACAGCTGGCACCGACATCACGCAAGAAGAAATCATCTCTATCATCATCGGCAGAATTTCCTCCTCGACAGAGGGCAGCCAACGACCTGCCGCCCGATGGTCGTGACCAACAAGGATATCCGCCCATGGGCTATTTCCCACCACCTTCTGCGTCTCGCTCGCGGCCCCGGGCGGGTACAACAACATCACAAGGGCCATCTAGTCGGGCTCGTGAAGAGTACGATTACGTTTCGCGGCCATCATCTGCAAATCGACCACGCTCGTCAAGAGGATCTCCCCGGGACGAGGCCTCGGCCACCAGCAGTCGACCTCACAACAACACCCTGAACCCATTCCAGTTCCAGACGGCGGGTCCGCGCGCGCCTTATCTTTCTGGCGCTGCGGCCGCCTCTCGACGGCATGTGTCGGGCCCTCCAGAGATTGTGTACGAGCAGCGCCGAGGAACGACGACTCCCGCTGCAGCTAGGAGCCGCCACGGATCCAGGCGGGCCAGCTACGACGAGTACACCAGCGAGGAGGGCAGTCCCACCAGCGAGGAGAGCACGAGTGATGATGGAGGCAACGGGGCGCAGATTCGGGACCCGGGTGGGAGAACGAGGGGCCGGGGGAGGAGCGAAGCCATTATAGTCGAGGAGTCGCCTGAGCGGACAAAAAGCAAGAAGAAGTCGTCGTCGTCTCCTGTAAAACGAAAACAGATGGCGGGGAAGAAGAAGAAGAAGTGAGAGTGAGAGGGTTGGTCAAACTTATGGCGCATTGATATTAGTATTTGTAGATTGGCAAACCTTGGTGTGAACAGATGAAGGTGAATTGCAGCAAGTGAACACATGACGTCATACCAGGCACAGACTTGTCCATTGGCAAGTACATAAGTACCCGATTCCCATTCCCAAGTTTGATCTACGTAGGGCGTTCCTGCTTACGGCAATACCGAGCGATATTCGGAAACAGAGTGATTGAGTATAACATCCGGATGCTGTGCCTATTCCTCTAGCCCTCGTCAATAGATGCGAACGGAGAACAGGTCTTGGCATGCTTGGATTGCTGGAATTTGCCTGTTATTGGTAGCGGAGAGTAAGTAGTACATGAATACTACCCGCAGATCGCTTGGTCGTCTCCAGTCCAGGGTTGGTTGAGAGTCTGAGTCTGAGTCTGAGTCTGAGACCAATTCACCGTCCTGCGATGAATGGATGGCGTACTCCTACACGCGGGGTCCTAGAGCATCATTGTGCTCTCCAGTGTTGTTCTCAATAGTCACTATCTTCGCTCTCTTGCGCAAATCATGTCCAACTCGTCAATCACGTCCTCCTTTGCTGTGGAGGAAGTTGGAAGGAAGCGGCCAGAACGACGGCTCGCAGGTAATTGGCCCGTAATACAGTGAGTGGGGGTGCCCCACCTCACCTCACCTCACCTTGAAGCTTACATACGCCCGCATCATCCTTCCCGGGCAAATTATCATCGTGTCCCCGGGCACGGCACGCATAGCAAAGAACAACTTTTCATCCAAAAATGCCACGCACCAGATCCCCCAGTCGCAGCAGCACAGGGTCATCCAAAACAGCCACAGCCACGAAGCGCCTCATCAAAGAGCTCGACACATGGCGCAAGGAGCAGCGCGAGGAAACGGGCATAGAGAGGCTGGGGCCCGTTAGCGAAGGAGACCTGTTAACATGGGAGGCCGTCATCAACGGAAGGGGCGTCGGTGCAGGCTACGATGGTGAGTTGGAACAAACCCCTTCCCCCTCCCCCGCGAGACAACGTCAACTTTGTGTGTGGCAGAGCTCTTCGACATTGTTCCTTCCCGGAGCTCGAGGGTACCGGAATGAAGCAGGGAGGCCAGGAGCTGACTTGTCCCGTGCCGCGCAGCGGGCAGATGGCTCATCTCCATTGCCATACCAAGCGCGTACCCCCTCCAGGCGCCCAAGATGCGCTTCGTCACCCCCGTCGTGCACCCGAACGTTGGGCTGGCCAGCGGCGAAATATGCCTCGACCTGCTCAAGGACGCGTGGACGCCCGCGTACAGCGTACTGGAGTGCGTGCGCGCGGTGCGCATGCTGCTGAGCTGTCCGGAGACGGACAGCCCGCTCAACGTGGATGTGGCGGCGTTGCTGAGGGGGGGCGATGTCATTGGGACGAGGAAGTTGGTTGAGTGTTGGTGTGCGGATGAGGGGGGGAGGTACGATGGTGTTTGATGGTGCTCGATGGGGCGGCGGGGATATACATTTGATGAAAGTCGTCTTTATTTGCACTTCATTCCAGGTGTGTCAATTGTCAATTGTCAATCGTCAATCGTCAATCGTCCCTGGGGTATGGCCGGCAGTAATGTGTCCAATACATTACTAGAAACCCGATGCGTTGGTTGGCCGTAATAAGTGACATGAGAAGAAAATGATCAGAATCGATAAGATATGCTAGCAACACATGAACTCCACGTCCGGGTTGTAGTCATGTCGACTACGTAAAGTACACCTCCATTCAAAATTGGCCGTGCTGGATGGGTGAGGTCCCCTTGACCTCCCTGTCACCTGCCACCTGCCACCAACTTGTGTTTTTTTGTCCTTGAAGCCTCTTCAATGCGGCATGCCAATCATAAGGGAAAAGGCAGAAGAGGCTATAGCATAACCCTCCCCTGCGCGTTACCCTGCGCCAAACAGGCTCAGCCGTCAACTCCTTCTCCCTCTTTATTTTCTATTTTTTTTGTTTTTGCTATGAGAATGGAAATCGTCTCTTATTCATTATAGTGGTAGATCTAGGTTCGAGTTAGTCATTCATTGCCATGCCAATTTCGCGCCGGTATGTTCTTACTCTGTAATTTGGAAGACCGTATGGTTGCCACCCTAATCGTTTGGCCATCTTGGCAAATCCCTCGGTCTCGATAAGATGATAGAATGGGAAGGGAGGAAACATGGCACCATCTCGGTGAACATCAGCCTTGACGAACAGGGCAGTGCCACCAACACCATCGAGTGGTACGGCCAAGCTTTTGTCACCGCCATCCGTTGCCATGTAGGCCATCAGAGTGCGGTAGGTGGGCATCTCGGCATAACCCTCGAGCAGAATTTCATCAGGGCCCATCTTGGAGGCCATCTGCAGGGCTACATCGCTGTCTTGCCAGCTGTTAAAGTCATAAGGCCGTTGATCAATCTTCTTCTTTTCATCATTGTAGTATCTTTGAAAGCAATTGGGGACAATGATGTCTTTGTTATGCTTGGCAAGATCCTGAATCAACGTGGGCGGCGTTTCAATAATGTCAGAGTCCAACCACAGCACCCATGAGGTGGCGGGCCCCAAAGTGGTGAAGAGCAGGGAGTTACGAGCCTTGGCCATGACGGCGCGTCGGTTCTTTTGGTTGGACATTTTGTGACGTTCGGTCTCATCTTGCGATGCAATCGCCGGTTCGAAGTCCTGGCGCAGAATAATGATGCTCTTGAATCGATCCTTGTCGGGTCCACGCTTCTGGGTCTTTTGGATCTGCTGCTGCAGGGCGGCCGTGGCGGCATTGCCCTCCTTGGTCTTGGGAAGAATGAAACCGAGTGTGATGAGTTCGTGAGGGTAGCTAAGGCGCGACAGGTTGTCCCAGTATTCCTGATAGAAGCGGGCCATCGGGGTCAGGATAAGAACGTGCTCCTGGTTCTCTATCGGATTCGGTGTGATGGTGACATTGTTGAGGTTGTAGCGAACGACAGGTGGCGGCGCCGTCTGCAGTCCCGATTTCGTGTTGGACTTCCTATAGGGCGAAGTCGGCGGCGACAGGTGATGCTGCGCAGTGACAGCTTTCGACCGAGCCGACGTGGCAGGACTTGAGGGAGAAACGAGAAAGAAGAGAATGAAGATGCAAAGAACGACGCCCAAAACGAGAGTACATGGGTTTGCCTTCTTGAGGCGGACTGACCCCATGGGTCGAGCCATGGAGTCTGCTGCTGATGGGATATTATTCTCAAGGGGAGAAGTGCCGTGCCGCCTCGATTCGATTCGACTCAATTCGCTATTTACGTGGCAGAGGCGAGTTGCGACGATGGCATGTGGTCAGATCGACATGCAGGTGCAAAGTGGCATGAAGGGGACGAGCGAGTCGAGTCCGGTGCGACCGACCTGGATTGGCAAATTGGAATTGGCAAACAACACAACCAACAAATGCGCACCGGCAAATAGAATTGGCAACAAGGGATGATGGAGACGCGTGCAGAACGGGGGCGGCGGCGGCGGCAGCGGCGGTTAACGTTGCCGGGATTAATAAGGGAGCAGCAATATTATTACTCCGTAGAGCGTGGATGAAGAAGGGGAAAAACCAAACCGGTGGATGAAAGGATGAAAGGTGGATGAACTGCGGAATCCACCCGTGCACGACAAAGGTCGTTCGTTGTTGCTTGCGCCCTCTCAGCCTCGTCAAATCACCGGCCCGGGAGACCGTCTGTCCGTCTCTGTCTGTCTGCCCAGAGTCTCGCCCTTCATCTCTCACACCTCTGCAGCAGCTCAATCATCGAACACGTCTCTTGTCCCTTGACTCCGTCATCTAAAATGACCGACAACATGGATCGTGGCCTCGACGAGATCATCGCCGACAAGGTATGAAGCCCTCAAAACCATTCATTCCCTTCCCTCGGCGTGCGCCCTGTCTGCCCAATTACCCAAACTACCCAAGCTAACCGTCTCTGCAGCGCAGCAATGGTCGTCCAAACCGTAGCGGCGGGCGAGATACCCGCCGTCGCGACCGAAATGATTATCCCCGAGATGGGGTAAGAAAGGTTTGTCCTCAGGGTTTGCCTTCCCTTGGCCATCTCTGACACCGGTTCCTCCCCAGGTTGCACAACCCTCCTCTCCATGCGACTGTACAGCCAGCGGGCTGGCCTGGCTTGCCTCTCAACTTGTCGACTCGATACACAGAGAGAGCCTTGACGATGCGGACAGTGCATTCTCCCTAGACGTAACGCTAACCAGCTCTTGCCCTCCCCCCCCCAACAGTCAACCCGCGACGAATCTCGAAACTTGGATAGGTAAGTCGTTGTTGGCCCACATGGACGCGCGGCGACTTTCCAGCTGATCAAGATCAAGCGAATGGATTCATGATCGGTATGACGAGAGTGGTAAGGATTCGAGGCGCGACGCCTATCTGGAATTCGAACTCATGGACTTTTAGATTCTCGCCGAGCTCCAGCCCCTCGACGCCGTCGTCAGTCGCCATCAAGGTAAGCTCGTGCCAGGACGGGCAAGTCCTAAAATAATCAGCTTGTGGATTCATTCTTTTAATCACCTATGACAGCGAAACCGGATCGAAAATCCGCATCGATAATATCCACTACGACCTTACAGAGGCGGATCTGGATGTAAGCTCTCCCCAAATCAGCCCTGATTGTAGCCCAGTCTGACATCAGCGCAGGAACTTTTCTCAAGAATTGGCACTGTCACCAAGCTGAATCTACGATACGACCGCGCAGGGCGATCCGAAGGCACTGCTTATGTCACGTATGAACGAAAGGAAGATGCTGAGGATGCTATTCGGCAATTCGACGGAGCCAACGCGAACGGTTTGTCCCCGCCGAAGACTGAATCTTTACACATAACACACCTCTGACTGATAATTTCAGGCCAGCCAATTCGTTTAACGTTTTTGCCATCTCGCAACCCATTCGATACTGCCATCATGCCTGGGCGACCACTGTCAGAGCGAATTTCGAACCCTGACAGTCGAGCTCCTCGCTCCACGTCTCCCCGGCGTAGAGGCGGAGATGATGACGTGGCTCGTAAAGGCATCGATAGATATGTACCCGGTGAACAATCCAGAAGTCCCATGCCCCGTCGTCGAGGTGGGCGAGGGGAAGGGCGACGTCCAGGTGCTCGGCGTGAAGAGAACGCGCAGGAAAGTGGCCGCGGGGGTCGTGGGGGTGCTCGAAGCAACCCTCGTGCCAAGAAGACGCAGGAGGAGCTGGACGCGGAGATGGCAGACTACTTTGGGGGTGGTAGCAACGATGCTGCTCCCGCAGCCGAGGCTCCTGTGAATGGTGCGGTCCCAGCTGCTGATGCTCCAGCCGCTGGAAATGACGACATTGACATGATTGAATAAGGGCATCTCTGTATCAATGTTTGGGGACAACATCTGGGGCCATCTTTCGGTTAAGCTTCAGTCATCTTGTGCATTTAACGAACGGGTAGCAATGGCACGCGGGCTGACCATCAGTTCACGCGCTAGAATTTATAATCAATTGTAAGGATTCGGCTGGTTTTTTTTTTGTTTTTTTTTTTTTGGCTCAGTTTACATCTACTGCAAGCCAATCTCATGGTAAAGCATGAGTAGATCCCGTGGAACTTGCACCATGTCGTAATGACTGCTCGTCGGTCACTAGAATCCTTCCCTCCATTATCGCCGCACTGGTTCCTGGACGGACGGAGGTACAATTGGAGCGTCATCTCACAAACCCAGCTTCATACACGGACTGTTATGCCACCAGGCGTTGTTTCGACAAAACATGTCTCCGTCGTGCCTCCACGCGGTGCGCAAGCCGCTACTGCTCAGCGCATCGCAAATTCTCTATCAGAGGGAACGGCCAGCGAGTCCATCTTCCTCATGGACCTACATACAGTGTCTCCCTCATCTGTCAAGGCCATGGCGTATATGTTTGAAAAGTCGAGGAGTTGTCCAGGGGCATAGCTTGGTGTGCAGAGGTCCGTTGCAGAGGATGAGGTGCTGGGCGAGGAAAAGATGGGCAAAGGGAAAAGGGGGGGGGGGCACAATTGGAAGATGTGGCATCTGCGATGGCGGAGGGATTGGAAAGGAAGAAGAAGAAGATGGGATAGAGTTTTACGCATAATTGGTTTCTCTTGTCATCAAGCTTCTAGATCATGTAAGGATGCGAGTTTCATAGTTACAGCTGGTACATGGCACAGGTTGTTTTTGGCAGATCCAAAACGTGTTTCCTTTTTTTTTTCACATCATAGCTATCATCCCAGCATCTGCTAGGCCGCCGCCACCAAGAAATCCAAAGATTCCTCCGGTTTTGGTCCCGGCATTACCGATATAAATTCTAGAGCCGGGAACACTCAGCTTCGAATCGTGATATGTATCGGCGCCGGGGTCTGGGCGGACAGACAAGTAAATGCCTTGTGTCGAAAGAGCTCCAAAATGGTCCGCAACAAGGTATCCCTTCTTCGAAGAATCGTACTCTCGCGTAGACTCTGGGGTCAGTGGGACTCCAAATACAACGCCGGTCGCGGAAGTAGCCACCGTCTCGGCCGATGCCATCGCGGGAACAAAGAACTGTATATGCGCGCCAGGAGGCGCGAAACTGGAATTGCTCATGGTTCGCATGAACTTTTCCATCTCTTCTTCCTCCGATGAGGCGAAGAAGGTCTCTCGTGGATCAAGTGACAGTAGGCCTTTCTTGAGACCCCATCCGCCGCCGCCACTCACTACAGCATAGATGTTAGATGAAAGGCTTGCGATTCTTGGTAAAAAGTCTAGGGGAAAGAAGGAAAGAAGGACAGAAAGAACGTACAGACTTGATAGAATCGACTACCGACTTGGTGTTGCTGCTCAAGGTAGTAGGCACATGACTCAACGTCTGCTCGAGTCACAGCTTTGCCCTGTAATATGGCCGAGGGATCAGGAGCATTCTCGGCACTCCATGAGCTCGTCTGTGAATTGTCCGGGGTGATCAATGCCCAGACGCCCATTGGTCCTGAGGTGGTCGCAGCTGTTCTCTGATGTGCAAACATGCTGTTGACGGCATCTTCCAGCTCCGCTGACGCCGGTATCGGCTTGCCTCCTGCTTCAATGCCCCGTACGATGTTTCCGAAGCTCTCCGTTAATTTACGAGCGCGAGTCACCGGAGATAATGGTGCCCAAAGTCCAAAGTCGGCAACTGATTGCGCCGGTTGATCAATCTCCACGTGAACATTCTGCCATTGCTTCTCGCTCGTCTGCTTCAGCTTCGGGGTTCCTTGAGATAAATCATACCGGCTCGTCAGGAGAGTGGAGGCCTTGTTGTTGAGGAACGTCGTCCGGGTGAGGGGGAGAGTCTGAGTGGACAGCCCAACTTTGAATGTGAGCGCAGCTACCGAATCTCTCTCAAATTTCTCAACTGGCGGATCTGGTTGATCTGGTTGACCTGGTGCCCATAGCTTGGGCAGTAACGAATCCAGGTCGCCTCGCAGGACCGATATGCCTGGCATGGGAACGGGCTCGCCTAGTGCAGGAGCAATATTGTCCACGATAGCACATAACAGATGGAAGTCTTTGATGCTTTCCGAGGCTGATAGGAGACTTACCAACTCCGAATTGAAGTTGTGGTCATCCAATTGTTTGGCCAATTCTGGCGTGGCTAGAACAACAGCCGCATTGTGTTTCTTTGGGTTTTCTAGTACAGCATTGCCGTGGAGCTTGCCTATGATTTCTTGGGGTTTGTCCTGTGGAAATAGTCAGTACCGTGACATGGAGACTTGATATTCATCGCTTTCCCTACGTTGGACGATAGATAGTAAGAGAACCTGGTTTGGTTCGGAGTTTTCAGTGTAGATAGCTGCCGCCTTGATACGACGTAGCGCCTGAGGGGGGAGCTTCTCAAAATGCAACGAGGCGCACAGAGCACCATGCTGGCTGTGGCCTGCGACGCTGATTCCTGGGCCGTCTTTCCTGCTATGACAATTCATGAATCAATTTGAAGTTTTAATACAAGGTTGGGATAAACTATCTCATAGAGGGCCCGGGAGAAATCAAAGTAAAAAAGATGGTGATTCATTTCATATTAAGTAAGCCCAGGGGCCAGCACCAAAGTGAGTGTGGCTGACAATGTGGCTGAAGCTGTCTCAACCACCAATCCCGCGGCCCGCGGGATGCACTGCCACATTTCTTTGAACCCCTCCTCAAAATTTCGATCCAAGTTGTAATCCGTATTTGCGCCGAGACTCGGAAGTGAGTCACCAGTGCCTCTGAGCTTCCAGTCCAAATCTCCCCTTGAGAAGACGTGGAAGCCCTACATTTTGGGCTTCAGCAAAAGTCTTCAGCACGACGTTCAGACTCGCAGTTCGAGCACTTCGGGTGCGGTCTGTTTCCCCGGGAAGACCCTTGACTACAACTGCTCGTGCCGCCATGGCAAGCAACGTTACTCGAGGAGGCCCTGGTAAGACAATTGGTATGCACTGGTTTATATTTTAGACATGAGACTGACCATTACGTGATGTGATGTAGCTGGGCCGAGCGAAGCAGCTGAAGTAAGATTTGAATATCCCGCCACCGATCGAGACGAGCTCCAACAGCACCAGACTCTAATGTGAAGCAGGATGTAAACCAGGCCGCTCAGGCTACTGCGACCAATGATGATGGAACTCCCAAAGTGAAGTCAGAGAAGGACTGTAGGTTCTGTCTGTCCACTTTTCCCGACCATCATCAAGCATGATCAACAAGAGAACGATGCTAATGGGTGGGTGCGCAAAGTGGAAAAGGAGCGGAGAAAGGCGGAAAAGGCTGCTAAGCTCGAGGCAAAGAAGGCAAAGGCTGCGCAAATGGCTGCGAACTCTGCCTCCAAAGAAAAGAAGGCCAGGGAGAAGAAGACGGAGGAAGTTGTTCCACCATACGTCGAGGACACGCCCGTTGGCGAGAAAAAGCGCATTCGATCGTTCGAGGATCCGAATTTCAAGGCCTACGACCCCATTGCCGTGGAATCAGCCTGGTATGACTGGTGGGAAAAGGAGGGCTTCTTCAAGCCCGAGTTCACCCCCGAGGGCAAGGTCAAGGAAGCCGGTAGTTTCGTCATTGTTCATCCTCCTCCCAACGTCACCGGCTCTCTGCACATGGGTCATGCTCTCGGTGACTCGCTGCAAGATCTCATGATCCGATGGAATCGAATGAAAGGAAAGACCACTCTATGGCTGCCCGGCTGCGACCACGCTGGTATTTCCACACAGAGCGTCGTCGAAAAGATGCTGTGGAGAAAGGAAAAGAAGACCAGACATGATCTCGGTAGAGAGAAGTTTGTGGAGACTGTTTGGGAGTGGAAGGAAGACTATCACAAGCGCATCAACAAGGCTCTCACACACATGGGTGGCTCTTTTGACTGGAGTCGAGAAGGTACCTTCAATTGAGCAAGCAACATGATCAAAGAACATCATTTAACGTGCCCTTCAGCTTTCACCATGGATGCCAACCTTTCTGCGGCTGTTGCCGAGACCTTTGTCCGACTTCACGAGGAAGGTATCATTTACAGAGCGAACCGACTTGTCAACTGGTGCACACACCTGAACACCGCCCTTTCTAATTTGGAAGTCGACAATAAAGAGCTCACGGGTCGAACTTTGCTTGATGTTCCAGGCTACGAGAAAAAGGTTGAGTTCGGTGTCATTGTTCATTTCAAGTATCCAATCGAGGGATCAAGTGAGACCGTCGAGGTTGCCACCACTCGTATTGAGACAATGCTTGGCGACACTGGTATCGCTGTCCATCCCAACGATGCCCGCTACAAGCACCTCGTCGGCAAGAACGCTGTGCATCCTTTCATTCCTGACCGTAAGCTTCCCATCATTGCCGATGAGTATGTCGACATGGAGTTTGGAACTGGTGCTGTCAAGTTGACGCCCGCACACGATCCCAACGATTTCAACCTCGGCCAGAAGCATCGCTTGGAATTTGTCAATATCCTCACAGACGATGGTTTGATGAATGAGAACGCAGGTCCATACAAGGGCCAGAAACGCTTCGACGTCCGTTACTCTATCCAAGATGCACTCAAGGAGAAGGGTCTTTACGTTGACAAGAAGGACAATGCCATGAAGGTGCCCTTGTGTGAAAAGTCCAAGGATGTCATTGAGCCCATCATGAAGTCTCAATGGTGGGTTCGCATGAAGGAGCTTGCTGAGCCTGCCATGCAGGTTGTCCGAGATGGTAAAATCAAGATCAGACCCGAAACGGCCGAGAGAAGCTACTTCCGCTGGCTCGAGGATATCAATGACTGGTGCATCAGCAGACAGCTGTGGTGGGGTCATCGTTGCCCTGTCTACTTTGCCAACATTGAAGGTGTTGCCAAAGACACTACCGACGAGAAGCTTTGGTTCTCGGGCCGAACTCGTCAAGAAGCCGAGAAGAAGGCTGCTGCTGCCCTGCCAGGCAAGAAGTTTACTCTTGGACAGGATGAAGATGTTCTTGACAGTAAGCAGACTCCCCGAAAACCGCAGGTGGCTGAAGAATAGCGTCGCACGTTTGTTCCAATCACGTTCAACATCGGCATCACAACGTCGATCTAGACGTCGACCGGTCGACTGCCTCGCCGCATGGCGTCTACGATCGCCACGCCAGATGTCAACTTCGTCCCGCCGAATCGCCGTGACGGCGAGCGAGTCGAACGCCATTGATCCCGACGCACTAGATTCAACCGCACACGAACTCATCGGCAACGACCCAGCGGAGGCGGTGTCGTCATATCGCGACGTCTGACGCATCGCCACACGTTCATCACTATGATCGGCCCGGCATACCATTGATCACCGGCAGCCCTGAGAACGCATCAATTTTGTCACTTATAATCTTTATCACGTCTGCAAGATTGTAAGTCGTCCAGGGGAAAGCATATATCACTCAGGTGTGGCCTTGCTAACTGAATACCCAAGTTCCAAGCCACCAAGTATGTCTTGGGCAGCTTGCCCGAGGGTTTTACCCCTGCCAAGGACGGCATCATTCGCGGCAAGACTTTGGCTGAGCGATGGATTCTTCACAAGATGAACAGCGCTACCAGGGATCTCAACATTGCGATTGCGAACCGCGAATTTCAAAAGTCCACCACCATCATCTACAAGTACTGGTATGCCGAGCTCTGCGATGTCTTCATTGAGAATTCCAAGGCCATTATCCGCGATGGCACAGAGGAAGAGCGCCAGTCTGCTCTGCAGACTTTGTACACCGCTCTGGAGTCAGCCCTGACTCTGATTCACCCGTTCATGCCCTACATCACCGAGGAGATGTGGCAGAGAATGCCTCGCCGACCCAACGACGCCACCAAGTCCATCATGGTTGCCAGGTATCCTCAGTACAGCCCTATTCTGGATGACCCCGAGTCAGAAGCTGCCTATGAGCTTGTCCTGGCCTGCACCAAGGCAGCCCGATCTCTCATGTCCGAGTACGCACTCAAGGAAAATGCCGAAGGTAGGCAACTCAGTGGCCAATTTTTTTTTTTTTTTTTTTAACAATCTGGCGACTTGTCCATGACTAACTGTCTTTCTTCCCCAGTCTTCGTTCAAGCATACAACGAAGCCGCCCTCCAGACTTGTCACGCCGAAGTAGCATCAATCAAGTCTCTCAGCGGCAAGGGCGTCAAGGCAATGCAAGTCATCGGGCCAGATGCCCCTCGGCCAGCCGGGTGTGTTGCGTATCCCGTCTCCACCTCTGCCGGCGTCTTCTTGCACGTCAAGGGCCGTGTTGACTTGGACGCCGAAATTAACAAGGCCCAGAAGAAGCTGGAGAAGTCGAAGATACAGAAGCAGAAGCAGGAGAAGATCTTGCGGGACCCTGGGTACAAGGAGAAGGTCTCGGCAGCAGTCCGTGAACAAGATGAGCAGAGACTGGCTGATGCTGAGCAGGAGGTGCTCAGTTTCGAGGAGACGATCAAGCAATTTGAGCAGCTAAAACTCGAGTAAAGCATGTTGTTAAGGGGGAGATTGATAAGCTCAAAATACACATTTAAAAGAAGAGATTGCTGTAGTAATTCCGCTCACATGGTAGTTTACCATGGTCAGAAATCGTTTGGTTTCATGGCAAAAAAAAGAGAAAACCATTCACCTAGAGGGAAGTGTATCAAAGCAAATTTGGCTCGCTAGATCTTCATCTTTTGATAAGTTACTGACGGGCCGGACCATTATGTTTCATTACCACCCGCCTTTACCGCCGCCACCACCAGACGCTTCGTCATTTCTCCTGCCTCCTCCCCCCTTGACAGGTTTCGACTGTGCCGCCTCATGTCTCTTCAACTCCTCTGGGACCTTGGAAATGGAACTCTTGCTCAGCATCTGCCTCAGGTCATACAGAACATCTGCATCCTCACTGCCCAAAAAGGTAATAGCCACACCACTCTTGCCAGCACGACCCGTACGACCAATACGATGGGTGTAACTCTCGATGTTGGTAGCCATGTTGAAGTTGACCACGAGGGAAACATCAGGGACATCAATACCGCGACCAGCCAGGTCCGTGGCCACGAGAACCTGTGTCTGTCCCGAGCGCACCGACGCGAGAGCCGCCTCACGCTGCTCCTGCGTCTTGGACCCATGCAACGTGACGGTTGACCAGCCCATGGATCGGATATCTCGCGCCACGGCATCGCAGTTCCGCTTGATGTTGACAAAGACAATAATCGGCGGCGCGAACTCGTTCTTGGACAAGATCTCCTGCAGCCGCTTCTTCTTGCGGTCCTCTCCAGACACGAACTCGACGCGCTGCTCGACCGTCTCGACTGCTTCTCCGGCATTTCCTATCGTTGCAGTGGCCGGACGTCGGAGGTACTTCTTGGCGATTCTCTCGACGATGGGAGGCATGGTAGCTGTGTACATCATGGTCTGGCGATACTTGTCCCTCCCGCCAAGATGTCTCTTCATGAGCTGCGCATTTTCTGCATCCTCCGTATCGGGCTTCTCGTTGCTGACGGGCAGTGCGTCGAGGATCTTGTTGACGGATTCCTCGAATCCGAGATCAATCATGCGATCTGCTTCATCCATGATGATGTAGCAGCATTGGGAGAGCACGAGGAGTCGTCGCTCGATGCAATCCACAAGACGGCCGGGAGTGGCGACAATGATTTCCGCGCCGTTTCGCAACGCAAAGGCTTGCTCTTCGAGCGAGTGTCCACCGACGATGCTGACACAGCGGAATCCAAGCGGTTCGGCGAATTTTCTGGCTTCCGTTTCGATCTGCTGGACCAGTTCACGAGTTGGTGCGAGGATGAGACCGTAAGGGCCATCGTTTTTGTTGATTTCGGTGAGGGGAGGCAGATCAGATATGTAGACGAGAAGTGGAAGCAGGAAGGCTGCCGTTTTTCCGGAACCGGTGACGGCAACGCCGATGAGGTCGCGCGCCTGCAGAGCGATGGGGATTGCGGCCCTCTGAATAGGCGTGGGCTCCTTGTAGCCGACTCTGTCCACAACGTTGAGCAGCCGTGACGGGAGTCCCGACTCTTCCCAGTTGCGCATGGGATCTGGGATGGCGCCTCCTTTGGTGGATATACCAAAGTCCTCTTTGAAAATCCTCCAATCCCGCTCGCGCATCTCCTCGAGCCTCTTCTCGGACCAGTGTCGTCCAAGGCCCGTCCTCTCAGCTCTCTCCCTGGCTTTGGCCCTTGCCCGATAAAAGTCCTCCATGATGCCCTTTGCGCGCTCTCTGCCATTCTCGACATCCCGTTCTTCAATCAGCCTCGCGCGCTTCCGAGCTCGCCTCTCTGCATCATCGTCGAACTCGCCTCCGACACCGGCGAGTGAGAGTCCCCTGTTAATGCTCTGGTTCGCATATATGGGATCATTGTCTCTGGACGTATCATCTTCAAGATCCCATTCAAAATTAAACTTCTTTTCCGTCGTGCGCATGCGCTTTCTCTTGGCCGAGAAGCTAGACTGCTCGTTGACTTGAGGTCCCAGATACCGCGACCGCAAGAGCGAGGCTTCGATGTCCTCTGCTGATCTCTTCTCGCCGTTTGTTTTCTCGCTCTTCTTCTCACTCCTTGGTCGATTCATGGAACGAGGACCGGTGGGAATCTGCGGCAACTGGCCCGGGCCATTTGCAAATCCGTTCGTGGAGGCGGACGACGTTCCTCTGGCAGATGCTCCGTTGGATCGCGATTCCCATCTCCTCTCCTCCTCTTTTCGTTTCTGAGCTTCTTCGGCGGCTTTGCGCCTCTTCTCTTCTTCTTCCTGTTTGACCTTCTCGGCGGCTATGCGCTCGCGCTGAGCTTTGGGAATGAAGCGAGGCTTTGCGGCAGCAGCGTCTGCTGCTTTTTTTTGCCGCAGGATCTCCTCTATGTCAAGAGGCATGATTGTGCTGTTGTGACTCCAAAATATTGTTAGACCATGTAGAATGAAGTATTTTCCTCGATGACGAATGCAAATTCCGAGTGGGAGTCTTGTTGGTCCTATTATTGTTGAAACAGTGATGAATTATGTTTGAAGAGAAATGGAACAAGGTTCGCCGCCTTGGCAAGGCTGTGGATTCCTCCAGGTCGCATCCAGCAACCGGCCAATCAAATTGTGCAGACGCCACCAAGACAAGATATCCAGCTTCAAGTTAGCGTAGCCTTGACAGATGCTCGACCTCGACGACCAACCCCGAAACCCCGAATTGAATTCCTCGAGGTCAATCCCAGATCTTCATCTTTCGGCACCCCCGCACTCGAAGGGACTGTACGTCATGGCCTCAGCATCCAAGTACGCGCAGCTGGCCAAGACGCTGCCAGAGCCGCTGCAGCGATTCTTCGCACGATGGCCGCCAGCATCTCTTCAGACCATGGCCGCTGCCCCGACGCATTTTCAGGAGCAGCGGCCGGATCCGTTTCGATTCTACAAGCACCCCGCCACAGGCAAGTGGCAAGACCCCGTGTACTCTTCCCGACGACAGGCGCAGCTGGTCCAGATGGCGCGCGAGCACGGCGTCGAGGAGCTCCTGCCGGAAACCACAAAGGGAACAGAGTATCGCCTGGCGTACCGCGTAGAGCACGGCTTGAGAGTAAAGGGCACCGGTGTAGGACAAAAAGTAAAGGGACACATCCACGAGCGACACATGATTGCAAAGTACGTCGACCCGTCTCGATTCGTCATCATCTGTCCGCGACACGACCCATGCGTCGTCCGTCGGGACTGAATCCTCCGTGGTAAAATTCAGCAAAAAAAAAAAAAAAAGACTAACACACTCGGCGTACAGGATGGAACAGAGAAGGAAAGCCACGATGGAGATGCCAAAGCTAATCAAGGCCTGGAAGAGAGTGAGTTTTTTTTCTTTGATTAACTCCCCCCCTCCCCCAACCTCTTCTTTCTTCTGAGCCTAGTTACGCGCAAATGTATCGGCCGCCTACTAATGAAATGGAATAGGTCGGAAAGCGAAACTGGACCAAATGGCCCAAATAAATGATTCCATTGCAAGGAGCCGTCTTGTATATTTCATGTATATCTACGCATTACCAGGGGAAATAGCACCAGTTTCGTACTCCCTTCCCAAAGGCCGAAGTTGGGGAGAATTACCCCTCGTGATTTGATCTCCGCCGGACGAAAGCCTCCCATGAACTGAGGAAACTCGTCTCTCCGACACAAAATAAGAATCTCGCAAGAATCAGCAACGTGACGTCCCCTTACTTTCTCCAATAACGCCGTCAAAATATGGCGCGCCCCCAATTTCCAACATCTTGAAACTACCCAAAACCTGCACATAATCACGTGATGTTGAACTGGAAATACTCCCCAAGTTCCTCCATATCGCCATCCCAATACTCCGTACTCTATAGTTAAATGACTGCCAGTGTATTGTCGAACCGGGATCCCATACTGCCGCCCCGGGGCCACCGTGGCTCTCCCAATCATGAACGCCACAGATCCCACGCATTATGAAATTCTTGGTCTCACCCCTTCGATCCTCAGCGAATCCCGCCAAGACCCCTCCACGCTTTTAAAGAAGGCGTATCACGGGGCCCTCCTACGCCATCATCCCGATAAACAACCATCTTCTTCCTCTTCGTCTATTCCATCATGTACAGCCTCGGATTCAATATCCGGCTCCAAGACATACACCGTTGATCAAATTGCCACAGCATTCGCTGTTCTGTCCTCCCCTGGCCAACGCATAGAATATGATGCGAGTCTTCGCCAATCACAAGCGCTTGCTGGATCGGCGACGCCAAAATTCCAAACCGGCGTAGAAAACGTCGATTTGGATGACCTCCCTTTCGATGAGGAGATGGAGCGGTGGCACAGGTCTTGTCGATGCGGGAACGACCGGGGCTACTTGTTTGGCGAGGACGACCTGGTGGAAGTGGAGGATGAGGGTGTGTTGTTGGTAGGATGTCAGGATTGCAGTCTTTGGTTACGAGTTCACTTTGCGGTTTTAGATGATGTCGATCCAGCATCCAAGGAGAGCATAATTCGATTTGGATGACCTCCCTTTCGATGAGGAGATGGAGCGGTGGCACAGGTCTTGTCGATGCGGGAACGACCGGGGCTACTTGTTTGGCGAGGACGACCTGGTGGAAGTGGAGGATGAGGGTGTGTTGTTGGTAGGATGTCAGGATTGCAGTCTTTGGTTACGAGTTCACTTTGCGGTTTTAGATGATGTCGATCCAGCATCCAAGGAGAGCATAATTAACAAAAGTTGACAAACGTTGGCAAAAATGCTGGCGAGTTTCAGTGGTGCGTGTCATTAATCAGATCAACACTCCATGCAATAGGCATCGACAAGCTGGGCAACCGCTCAAACAGAATCGCAGGGAATAAAATATTCCAAGCCAACCTAATACTCGGTTGAGGCAATTTTAGTATTTTTTATTTGTCCAGACGGCCTCTCGCATGATAGTCTAAAAGCAGAACTTCCAAAACAAATGCTCTCTCATAGGACCACGTGCCAGTCCGCAGGACAGTAGGAGCAGAGATCGACGTCTCCATCCATTGTATACGCGCATTTCCCTAAAAGATGCCGAGGCACTTGATCAAAAATAAAACACAAGTCTTCCGTCCACTCCGTAGACACCAGCCCGCCCGATACCATGGTGATCAAAGCATATATCTTGGCAGCATATTTATCCAGTTTTTTTAGTTTTTTTTTTTTTACTCAGTAGCCTTAGTCTCCTCAGTGGTGGAGGTGGCAGCAGGCTCAGCGGCGGCAGCGGTCTCCTCCTTGGCAGGAGCATCAGCCTGGCCAGCGGCACCAGTCTCAGCCTCGGATGAAGTCCACAGAGTCTAGGTCAACCCATGTTAGTGCGAGTTCGCTCCCGGTGCGGCTGCATCGTTTGAGGGACGTACCAGGTTGTCACGCAGGAGCTGCATGATGAGAGTAGAGTCCTTGTAGCTCTCCTCGCTCAAAGTGTCAAGCTCTGTGGTACAAGAGTTAGCCTTATCATTCGAAAATGAGGGTGGAGGCGACAAATGGTAGCGAATTGCGACAGGTCATACCAGCGATGGCGTCATCAAAAGCCTGCTTAGCCAGGTGACAGGCCTGGTCGGGGGCATTCAAAATCTCGTAATAGAAGACGGAGAAGTTAAGGGCAAGACCCAGGCGGATAGGGTGGGTAGGAGGAAGCTCAGTCTGGGCAACCTCGGTGGCAGCCTTGTAAGCTTCAAGGGACTGGTCGGCGGAGTCCTTGCGGCGGTCACCGATGGCGAACTCGGCCAGATAGCGGTGGTAGTCACCCTTCCTAGAAATAAATTATCAGTGTCTGTCTACGGTTGATAGTGTTGATAAACCTTGTGGACAGAAGTGGGAGTACGCGTACATTTTGTGATAGAACACCTTGGACTCGCCAGACTTGGCAGAAGGAATAAGGTGCTTGTCAAGGACTTCGAGAATATCCTCGCAAATCTTGGCGAGCTCGGCCTCAATCTTTTGTCGGTATTCCTTAATGAGAGTGACCTGGGACGAGTTGCCCTTAGACTCCTCCTTTTGCTCAATTGAAGTGACTATTCTCCACGAGGCACGGCGCGCGCCAATGACGTTCTTGTAGGCAACGGACAAGAGGTTGCGCTCCTCGACGGTCAGGTCGCGATCCTCAGAGGCGACAATCTTCATGTTGTCGACCATCTCTGCACGAGCGCGGAACGTTAGCGCCGGATGGGTTTTCCTTCAAAAGCAAGTCATGGCCAGTTCAGAGGGTGTAACGTACCTTCGTATCGCTCAGCCTGCTCGGCAAGCTTGGCCAGGTAGACGGCATCTTCGTGACCCATTTTGATGATGTTTTAGACTGTTGGGGGCACGATGGCATGTTAGCGCGAGCTTTTTTGTGGTAGCGTTTCGCAAAGAGACATTGGTGTTCTGAGTTTGCGTGGCCCCTTTAGACCACACCGTGTCCATAGCCTAGACGGTTTTTTTTTTGGGGCAGGAAAGCGGTCAGCGGCCTTGTTCTGGTCGCAACTTGCAGTTACCGAACCTCACAAAGACAAGGCGAGTCTGCATAAACTGCAAGAACAAGCGGGAACCTCGCGAAGTCAGGGTCACAGGAAGTCGGATACAACCTCGCGTCCCCGCCTCCATCAGCCTTTCTCGTCTTGGTGGGGTTCGTCAACGGCCAAGTCGAAGCCGTGGAGAGGCCTGCGTGGTCTGCGTCACCAATCGTGCGTCTCAGGCCCCTGCACTTATTGCAAGCCCGCGTATTCGAGGTTGTCGTGTAGTGATGTAGTGCTGACGGCAATGCTTTGACCAGACCAGCACGGCGGCCTGGTGGGTGATGTCGAATCATCATCTTCACCCAGACGAGGTGGGAGGAGACACCATGACGACAGAGAGAGGGAGGGAGGGGCGCGACGCAATAGAGCCACGAAAGCAGCAGACGGGGACAGCACGGCATCAGGAACTGGGCAAAGTACATACCGAAAGAAGATTGAAGTTGGTTTCGAAAAGTAATTCAGCGGGACGAAGCTGAGGACTACGATTATGTGGACGACAGATGCGTTGGCGCAAAGGACGGTTGTGGTGGTTGTTTGTTGGGAAGTTTGAAATTGAAAGGCTGATGAGCGAAAAGCGTGGGATAGGATGGAAATGGAGAGGGACGGAGGCGGAGGCCGGAACGAGGCAGCAGGGCACCACCACCAGGTCCACCACCAGGACACCAGGCTGTGCTCACTGCCACTGCTGCCCCCCCCGCCCTCCTGTCAAGTTATCGCCAGCTGCTCCACAACAGTCCACCGGTGGAACAGGGAGGCTCTCAGCGTAATCTCAACTGTATCACGCTGAGGCTCCTGTCATAATTGGGCACCTGTACTCCGTAGGTACAGTGACAGGTGTAAGTGCATCACTCTGTGGGGCAGTACAGTCTACTTCCTGTTGCTGTGCAGTTAGACATGAAACTTGCGCCAAAAGCGACCACTTGATAAGTACTGTCTACTTGTTTGTCCATGACCTCACTCTCACTCCGCACACTCCGCGCATGTATGTACATGTGCTGTCTTCCTCCAGTGGCGCCAGGTCAACGTCGTTGGTGCCGATTTTAGCACATGTACTCCGTAGTTGCTACCCGATAGCTTTCTGGTACGCTCCAGCGCCGTTGATCAATTGGCTGAACATGAACTGGGAAACGAAACCGATAATACTACTGGGGCCAAGCAATTGACTCACCCTTCACTATTTTGCTTTACAAGTGATATTGTTCATTTGTTCTTTGCTCACATTTTGTAGACACTCGCTTCCGTTGTGTGCGGGGCGCACAGAAAACATCGCCGTTTTTCAACAATTTCTCTTAATTATGTATGCAAGTACAAAGTACCAGCGGGTCAGACCACCAAGGTCAGACCACCCAGCCAGCTCCCCCCGTATGTAGGGCAGTAGCTGCCTCAGCACCCGTCTATGTATGCCGCCTATTATGTACGGAGTACCCGCCTACCCCGGGTGCCCGCACGTCATAATGCCAATACATACACAAACCACACCACGACCTCTATTCTCCCTCTTTTCCCTTACTCCCACCACACCAAACATTCCCAATTGCCCAACATGCTCCGCACAACCTTCATCAAGACGGCTGCTTTCCGTCCCCTCCGAGCCACCTTCACCACCACTGCTCGGGCCATGGCCGCAGGTGATACCGGTGCTCCCCCCAAGACTGGTGGCCAAGGGTGAGTTGCGTTCCCGCCTCCGAAAAGAGTACGATGAGATGTGTTTTCGGGGTGCAAAGACGATCATAGACAGCCCCGACGCCCTGGTATCAGTCGGTTCAAGTGCGATATCGATGACTGACCGGAATTTCCCCGACACAGCGACGCCTTCCAGCGCCGTGAACGCGCCAGCGAGGACATGGCTATTCGTCAGCGCGAGAGGGAGAAGCTCCAGGAGCTCAAGAAGAAGCTTGAGGAGCAGCAGCAGCACCTTCAGCGCCTCTCTGACCACATGTGAGTCCGACGTCCATTCATAACCCCTGGCTTGTGAATGGCTGGTGAATGGGTTCTGCAATGAAAGCTGACACGTCATCTTCCCAGTGAGGAAATCACCAAGGATCAGGGCGGCGAGAAGAACTAAGCTTGGGTCACCGGATAACCTGAGCGCATTTCCAGAAGCTCTAGACGTGACGATGGCGGCTGTGGCTCGAACATAAATCAAGAGCTTGGAGGAACAAGATTGACCATGAGAACCAAGGAACAATAAACTTGCTCGACAATGAAACTTTGTTTGCTTTGTTTTGTCACCATCTAAGCTAGTGTACAAATATCTACTCGTCTTACTTCTCGTGTAACATTTCCAGCTCCGTATCTGTATAATCTCCTCTTACCAACACATGTGAACTTTTCCTTCAGATGTCATCTGTCCTGATAGCGTGCCCAAAAAAAGCCAAAAAAAAAACCCCCCTCCGATAAACCAACCTCAAGGAATGGACCAGCCCCATGCACGCAGACTATCGTCGACCATAGTATGAACGGTAAAAGCCTTCGGCAGCATCACTCTCTGGCCCGGCATAGTGACTGCTGAGGGAGCTGCTAGACTTTTGTGCGGCCGTCACCTTGGCCTGGAGCGCCGAGGCATTCGTGTCGATCCATTGTAGCTGCGTTAGATGGCTGTTGAGAACACGCACAATTTGGCTCAGCTGTGGCGCAAATGTTAGCGAGCGCATACTATGAGAAGAGGGGAATAAAGGATGCGCGCCAGGGAACGTACAGGGTCTTCAGCCTTGGCTCCTTTACTCAAGGTTCCAGAAATATCATTAATCTCCTTGACCATCTTGGAAAGGTCTCGAGACTTCTCATCCAGTTGTTGCGTCAGCTTTTCGGCCAGCTTGTATGTGCGCTCACGCTCCTGATCCGGACCGGCGAGTTGCTCTCCCGGACCAATCTGCTTGGCGAACATATCTTGAACTTCTGATTCATAGCGGTTTAACCAAGCCTCGAGCTCTTCTTGCTGGCTCTCCACAGCAGCAAGCTGGCGTTCGATTTCGTGGCTGGCGCGTTCAGCCTCGAAAGTATCAAGATATAGCTTTTGAATCTTCTCTCCATTGTCGACCAAACTGCGATCCCAGTTGGATACCGCGGTGGCTTGCTCCTTAAATTCCTTCTGATACTTGGTCAGGTCAGAGGCCCATCTTGTCACAATGTCTTCCATGGTCTTGTTCTTAAGCCTGGCCATTTGCGAAGTAGGTCCCGTCGTGGAGGCTCCCAAGGCACCTGTGATATCTATGCTGTTGATTATTTTACTTTATTATCTTTGCATAGCAGATATCTATATATCATTGTCGGAGCGATTCAGGCAACTGTTGACAGGCATCGGCGCATCGGATAACTCCGATTTATTTTACGTCACCACACCACATCATTTCGCGACGACGATCATTATTATTACATTTAGTTCACAACATCCCGAGGTGGCATGTCATGGCGGATACACGCGATTATTATTATCGTTAGCACTCATGATCATGTACGTTTCAAGAGTAATTGCACGTACCCACTCCCAGATGCCCCAGACGTCGACGCAGGCTTATTTCCGAACAGACCGGCTGCAGAGGAGCCAGTACTAGCTTGAGCACCGCCGAAAGGACCAGAAGTTGCTGGAGCGGCAGAGGTAAACGTGCCTGAAGCAGCTGGCTTAGCTGCCGCTCCACCGAAGAGCCCGCCAGCAGAGGCCCCAGTTGTAGACGAAGGTTTAGATGTATCAGCTGGAGGAGCTCCCGCGGGAGTAGTCGACGGCAGAGATAAGTGAGGTTTGGCTGGAGTGGCTGCAGTAGCAGTGTTCGAGTTTCCGAATAAAGGTTTCCCGGTGTTTGCAAAGAGGCCAGATGATGGCGCGGCCGTTGTCGTCGTGTTTTGTGACTGTGAAGCGCCACTCTGAGCGCCGAAAAGGGAGGGACCTGAAGAAGATTGACCACCTCCGAATAGGCCACCCGAAGCAGGTTTGGCAGCTGTAGAAGCACCGCCACCGAATAAACCTCCCGAAGCAGGAGTTGTGCTGGTGCCCCCAAAAAGTCCGCCGGCAGGAGGAGTTGCCGATGTCGATGTAGCTGATTTATTCTTAGCCCCTTCGACGAGGCCTGGAGAGGATGGAGTTGTCGAGGCGCCTGCAAAGAATCCAGGCCCCGAGGCAGAATTTGAACCTGTGTTTGCAGAAGAAGTAGCGGCACCGAATAGATTTCCTGATGGTTTTTGCGCGTCCCCTGCTGGCTTCTGGCCGAAGAGAATGCCGCCACTGTTCGATGGAGTGGCGCTGTCACCAGAGCTACCACCTACTGTGCTAAACGAGAAAGATGGAGTGCCTCCAGAGCCGCTGCCGAAGAGACCGCCCGATGCGGGCGCCGTACTCGTCGCATTGTTCGAAGGAGCGCTCGACGAGCCAGAAGTTCCAAAGTTGAAGGAGGACATGGCGGCTTCACGACGGGAAGCTGGCTGTGTGCTGTAGTGGTTACCTTGGTGGAGGGACTGAGAAAGAAGGCAAGGATATCACTGTGCTCCCGAAAGAACTAGAAATATCCACCACGCCAAAGAGAATAAAAGGTGAATGTAAATGTCCTCTGGGACTGAAACCACTTCTGTGAGATACAAGCTGATACAGGCTGATGTGGTTGAGGATCAATTGTCGACGCAAAGAAAAGCTTGCGCGAGACGAATGACGGATGGGAGCTTTTCTTGTGGTGATGGTGTGGTGATGGTGCTCCAGCTCCACGCGCCAGGCTGGGTTGGACCCGAGCAGGCGCGCTAGAGCCCGTTCCCTGCCACACACCACAGCTTGCCCAATTGGCCCAATTGGCATGGCAAGGCGTCAACGCGCGAGACCAGAGACCAGACCACAAATCATCCAGTTGATGAGCCCCACGTGATGGAGCTGGACCTCGACTCCTGCCTTCACCCATTGTCCAGTCTGTGTCATTATCCCCTTTGCACTTTTCAGGAGGCAGAACAAAACGAGGCCGAGGCCAACAACCTGAGAACAGTTGACGCCGACAGCTGCCTCTTCGAAGCGGAATGGGCCTGGGCGAAGCTCCCGAGTTCCAACGGAGGTTCACATCCCCTGGGTACCTGAATTACCAGCTACTTACCTACTGCGACCCCCTTCACACGCCATCCCGGGGAAGCTTCCTGCTGCGTTCCACCGGACACATCGGCAGACGTCGCAAATCAGCATAATGGCGTCACCCCAGGGGTTAGAGCCTCCGCCAGAGATGAACAAGGCCGATCCGGGGGCACACCAGCTATGTACGCTTCTTGCCAGCGGCATAACAAGAATCAACTTCTAACACAGTGACATAGCCGAGTCAGAAACATCAGACTCAGAGGATCAGTTCACAGACGCCCAATCAAATCCTATGACGCCACATATAAACTCGCCGATACCGAAAACCCGTATTGAGAAGATTGATTCCAGCCCCTCTCATGGCGAGATCCCAGGCACAGAGGCATACAAGATGAGGGAAGCGGATGCTCAGCCCGATGAGATTGCAGTCGAAAATGACGACACGGAGGAGTATTCCAAGGTATCGATGGAAACGCCTCGACAAGAGGTCCCGATAACTGTCCTGGAACCTGTGCAGTCAGACAGGGGAGGATCCCCTGCGCCGACAAGCTCACCAGATGTCGATGCCAAACCTGACGTTGTACTAGAGCCGACGAATAATGACGAAGAAATCACTACTAGCGATGCAGAAGAAGATGCCGCAGACGAGGAGCAAGATGATGAGTTTGGTGACGACTTTGACGACTTCGAGGAAGGGGCTCATGATGAAAACTTTGATGATTTCGAAGACGGTTTTCAACAACCGCAACCTTCACCAGCGGCCTCGCAAGGTCCCCCACCGGTTCAACTATCACGACTGCCATTTGTGAGAAACCCTGGCTTTGAATATCCAGGCATCTTCGTACCCTCTAACAAAGCTTCTAGTCGATACCCGATTTCGATGGCCTGGGCCCTGACGAGGTCTTGTCAGCAGCAGAGCAATGCTTGGACAGCCTGTTCCCACCCGAAGAAGTCGATTTTGCAACCCCTCAAACTCTACCAAAAGAAACATCCATGTTCCTGACACCACGATCTGCCTCATTGTGGTCCCAACTTGTTGCTCCCCCACCATTAGCTCCTCCGGATTGGATTCGTTCCCGGACTCGACGCCTATTCCTAGTATCACTAGGTGTACCCGTTGATTTGGACGAGATTTTACCGGCGTCCAAACAAAAGAAGCTGATTCTGCCTTCCTTAAACCTGCGTGCGACATCGCCTAGAACGTCCAGCGACTCAAGATCTACTTCGCGGCTGCGACAGGGCGAGGGAAACACATCATCAACATCTGTAGACACACAGGGAAACCCACTGGTTCCAGGAAAAGAAAGGGGCCACCACCAGAGCCCGACCTAGACTTGGTTGCGGCACGATATCTTTGCATGACGACAGATGAGGCTCTCGACGGCATGACGAATGAAGAATTGAAGCAACATGTTGCCAAACTAGAAGCGATGCAAGGAACAGCCAAGGAGGTTTTGGACTTTTGGCGGAAACGGACTGACGAGAAAATAGGCGACAGAGAGGCGTTTGAAGGGGTCATAGAGAACCTGGTAAAGCATGCCCGTAAATTCAGGAAATGATGAATAGTAATGAAGACGACGACGACGACGACGACGAGCTTCTCCAAGAAGAAAATCATGTCCAAATATCTCGATCGAATTGGGATCTAGCTATATTTCTGATATTTTCCCGCCCTGCTTTGATCATTTGCAACGTCGTGTCTTTGCTTCCATAATGCGGCTTCTACATTTCACGGACCACAGCCGCTGAAGCCAACTCCGAGGGCCTCCAAACGATGATGCCGCCATCACTGATCATCCTCTCCCCGCCCAGCTTTCCGACAGTTTACTTGGTAAAAATGAACCGACTCCCCGAGTTTTGAGCGTCAAGCCGCTTCTGGTATAACACCCAGGTATACTGTTTCAAACGGCGGCTGTTGCTCCTCGAACCACTTTTGTGTAACCCGACATGCCGTGGCATAGAGCGCTCCTCATCCCATCATGATCGTACGTTTGGAAACCTTTAGGCCGTGCTGGGCTCCAAAGTGACACCGCTGTTTGTCATGGTACGAAAAGGGTTAGTGATTTGCTTTCCTCATGTTTTGTGCACCACATAGTTGTGGGTGGAAATCTTACGCAGTAATGGTGGCCCATCCAATGAGACGCCAATGCTTCTCAATACGTCGGCTGAGGGCGACCTTTTCGCCAATGTTTGTGCAAGCAGGGCTGACAAGGACGAGCTTGGCAGCGTCGTTCTTGATAGCAGCAACCTTGGCACCAGTAGAGGTAGAGCCAATGTTGACCATGATGAACTCGTTCTGGGCGAGCTTGGCCACCTTGGCTTGCTTACCGTCGGCGGTTCGGACACCGAGCAAGCGACGCAGCAGGTAGAAGTTGACCTCGATTTCGCTGTAGATCTCGGGAAGTCTGCCCTTGAGACCGAGAACGAAGCCGACCAGACGATCGGCTCGGCAGAGAGTAGGGTCAATGCGGGTACCAACACCAATCAGACCACCAGGCACGGCGTACTTGAGATCGTTGGCCTCGGAGTTGAGTGTGACAACACGAGAGAAGATGGGAGTGCACTTGAGGGCACCGTTGTCATCACGGGAGACGATACCAGGACGGATTTCAATCTCGTCGCCGAGCTTGACGACACCGTGCAAGATACTACCACCGGCAACACCGCCCTTGAGATCGTCAATCTCGGCACCGGGCTTGTTGACGTCGAATGATCGAATGACAATCATGTGGGGGTCCATGGTAAAGTCTCTTGGGGGCACGGGAATGGTGTTGACGATTGCCTCGTTGACGGCGTCGATGTTGAACTTGAGCTGAGCGGAGATGGGGATGACGGGTGACTTGCCAGCGACGGTTCCTCGGATAAACTTGAGAATAGACTCGTACTGTTGCTGAGCGGCCTCCTCTCTCATCAGATCAACCTTGTTTTGCAAAATGATGATCTTGTCGAGCTTCATAATCTCAATAGCAGCCAAGTGCTCAGAAGTCTGGGGTTGAGGGCAAGACTCGTTTCCAGCAATCAGAAGCAGAGCAGCATCCATGACAGCGGCACCTGACAACATGGTACTCATGAGAATATCGTGGCCAGGGCAATCGACGAATCTGTGTTGTTCCAACTCATGTTAGCTCTGAACGTGTCGCTGCAGATCCACTTGTTACTTGGAAAGCCGGTGCAACAAATCAACATAACTTACGAGACGTGTCTCAGTAGTCTATAAGTGCCACTGCATCCATCACGCTCGCAAGGAGGGTCGACCTCCTTTTCGCTCTTGTAGCTCCGGTAGCATCCTGGTCGAGGGCACTCGGGGTTGTCACACTTGTAGATCTTGGCGTTGGCGTATCCCAGCTTGATGGTAATATTTCGAATCAGTTCGTTCTTGAAACGGACGGTCTGCACACCAGAAATGGCTTTGACGACGGTGGATTTTCCGTGAGCGACATGGCCTATGGTACCAATGTTGATGGTTGCTTGACGCGCGATAATCTCGGGAGTGAGGGGGCTGAGGCTGGCGACGTCGAGATCTTTGGGATCGGTTTGCGGCGGCAGCGGGGGTCTTTGGATGGCAGGCTCCGGGGCAGCAGACTTTTTCAGCGCAGACTTCAAAGGCTGGTCATCGAAGCCATCGCCGACCTCGTTGTGCTCGATAGACTCTCCAGAGTCGGACTCGGAGTCAATGTCGTCGTACTTGGGGTCCCCGTTCGACATGGTGGGCAAGGCAAAGGATTTTTGGCGGGGCAGGTGGTTTGTCCAGTTGCGAATTACTCAAGTAGGCTGCTCTATCGCACTAGGTCCCCGAGGGCGTGAAATAGTTAGAGTTCGGGTGACCTTGGAATTCAAAGAAGATGATTCCCTAAAATCCGTGAGTGTTTCCACCTAGATCGGCCGCCACTATTTGTTGCTGGAGGGTAATTCGCCTTGAAGCAGTCAAAATTCCTCGTGTGCAATCCATCTAGGAGATGACTCTACGCTAGTCCTCTTGGGGCCTGATAAGCTGATAACAAGCTCCTGTGCCCCTCCTCGGCTGAAAGTCGGTTGGCTGCATCTCAGATGAGCATCGATCAGTGACGGAAAAAATGCCTACGAAAGCAGATGAAGAACGAGTCTGAATGCTCGAGCGATTAACTTGTATACACCCAAATGGATTGCTTTCTGCATCCGCGGCCCGAGTCGGTGTTTTACTGCCGAAGATGGTCCGTATTCCAATTAAGTCTGTTTTCCCATGCCCATCCAAGTGGCGAAGAGACATAACACATCACAGCCTATTTGGTTCTTGTCAACGTTATCCATTTGATCACTTCTGCCGTTCTTACGTTGATGGGTGACCTAAAAAAAGAATACACGAATCAGCCCTCCTGCTCGGCCCTCCTGCTCTGCAGGGGCATCTAAATCCTCACGTTAATATGCTATGCTACCCTGTGGCACGTCTGACCGCAAGCATGGCTAAATTGAGACGTTCCTTTTGCAATTCGCCTTTTTCTACTTTCTACTTTCTACGGAGTACGGATTACACTCATAGTTCTCGAAAATTCGAGGTCAAGCAATCAACAGGGTCGGATTTTTGAGGACAAGTTTCGTTCTGTAGTTGGGCTACTGTGAAAGCAGCGCTTCGTCTATTAAACGCCAAACAGCTGACTTCAACATGGGTGCTCTTTACTCGAGAAGATTGTATGCATCCTCTCGCCACCCTGGATTTTGTCAATAAAATGACACGATATGCCATCCAAGTGCTTCTACTCCGTACAGTGACGAAAAACGTCGTCAAGGTCTATAATGAACTCGCATCGTTGGTTGTCGTATGCGACACTATGAAGGTGCGGTGTGAGTGAATCTTCAGGCCCGCCAACTGCGAACTGCAAAACTGCAAAACTGCAAAAAAAAAAATCACCGCGCAGCACACTGCGATGGAAGAATAATGCTGATGGATGCTGATGGATGAGCGTCACGCAACATTGCACTTGCACGGATGCAGATGCTTGAAGTGAAACATCGAGCATGCCAATTTGGTTGGGCCAAGATGATATCCGGGCCCAAGAGCAACGAATCCTGATGCACGCATTGCCGCCCGGATGCTGCACGGTGGCTGGGCCTAGTCAACTCGGCACGGCGTATGGCACTCTAATTGGCTTAGCAGGTGTGAAGACGGACTGCAGCTCCCCTGTAGACCCTGTTGTAGACCCGTCTTGCAACCACTGTGGCAAGCCGTTCCGTGCTTTGCGCCAAGTGGAATGAAGTGGACCCTTTTGACCAGGGTTGCGGAGAGCCACGAAGGTCTTGATGAATGAAGGGTCTCGTCTTGTAAATAAAGATTATTGTAATCAAGAGCCTTAGAAGGTCTTATTATTTGGTAAAAATAAGCTACAAGTACTTCCCCTAGTAAGAGATGGTAGTATAGAAACACTTGCTGCTGCATGGCTAGTTTGTACGGCGGAGTAGGACGGGCCAAATAAAACCCGCAACCCGCAACCCGCAGTCGCAAAGATGGGGCCTCGCAACTTGTTGAGCCAACCACGTCCATGCCGGCGTGGCGATCTTCAACCTCGCCCTCGCACCCCGGCGCCAAATTCACCACCGCCATCCCCCCAGCCAGACAGACGGCTGGCTCCAGTGCGATGGCAACGCTGCCCACGGCTGCATGTGGAATCTGCACACTTTATTTATTGTGGTGGTGGTGGTGGTGCTGTGTCCAGCAGCGAACGAATATCAAATACCGGCCCCCTTGTGAGAAATCGCTATATTCGTCGCCTGTTCATTCCGTCCCAAACGTCTGGTTGATCGAGAGCTGCTTTTGCTCTCATACGACGGCATCAACGGATTCATCACTGACATCTCCAACGCTCGAATAACGGCGATACAAGCCTCATGTAAGTCGACGTCTCCATATGCTCCCATATGCTGTCTCATCTCCACCACCCGGATGCTTGCACCTCGCCCCAAATCTTGAATATGGGGAATGGAACTCAGCCCAGAGCAAAGACCGTACCGCGACGGTCCAGCGACACATCCGGTTGGCTCCTTCGGTCGGCGTCTATTGAATCAAGCCATCCATCCCACTTGGTCTGGCCAGTGTCCGTGCCTATCAGAGGCCGTATGCTCTATCCGCCATCTTCCGTGCATCATCTGGTCATTCACGCCTCACTATCACTTACAGTCTCCACACCCGTCGACTAGGCCGGCGCCTGTGATCTGTCGAATGAGAGCTGCTTGAGAGCTGCTTGGCTTGGCTTGCCGCCGCTCTCAAGGCTCTCAAAACTCGTCGGCTCCCTCTCCAGACCCTGACCTGCTGGCCCTTTTCTTGTTCCTCGTCAGCTGGTCTCTACATCTCCTCCCCAAAATTCACTCGTGAATTCTCTCATTCTTCTGCTTTCATTTCGGACTCTTTTGCTTGCAGCTGGCTTGGAAGCATTGGTCACGTCGTTCCTAGTAGCAACGACATATATCACATACGAAGGCATCTGATTTTGTCCCTTTTGTCATAACTCGCCTTTCGTTTATTCCACATATACCACATACAAAAGTTGACTACACAATGGCTGGAAAAGGTCCGTTTGGAGACGCAGTGGATTGGTATATCGTTTGGAGAACCAAGAGTTGTGACTAAACCATGATTGTTTCTACTCTAGGCTTTAAAGAAGAAAAGAAGCCGCCCGCTGCGCTGAACCTGACACTAAAGCGATCAGATTCATCGTCCACAGACAATTCGCTCAAGGTTCCACGGACACCTCGTTTCGCAGAAGCTACATCGGTAAACTCGCCTGTTGACATGGATAAGTCGCCGTTCGCCGACCCCGAGAAGCCCGAAACGGGCGACTCACAGCAGCCTGGCGTAGTTGGCTTTGGCTACATCAGCAACACCCTAGAGTCCAGCAACGGACCGAAATCTCCTCTCAAGAGCGCCATGAAGGTGCCAGGAACTCCTGCCAGACAATTCACAAACCCTCTCAGCCCAACTTTCCGGGAAGAAGAGGTTCTCGAAAAGCGAGAAGCCCAAAATGACCAGCAGCAAGCCAATGACGTCGTACGTTCCCCCAGCCGTTCCAATACAGCCGGAGAAACCGAGTCCTTACTAATGAGTTTGCTTGTAGAAAATCAAGACGCGTGTTCGAATGGCCAAGTTTGCCTTGCGTGGTGTCAACTTCAGCTGCTCTCTAATCATCTTGTCCATGCTGTCGGCATCATTTGCCATCTTCAACTCGACCAAGTCTTTGGCCGCGGCCAGCAAGTTCACGCCCTGGGCTCCCAATACACAGCAGACGGCATGGCCGCAGAAGCTCACCCTTTCCATGGCTTGTGTCTCCCTGTTTGCCTGTATCTTGGTCTTTGTCGCATACTGCCGAGGTGGCCATAAGAGAGCTACCAAGGTCAATACCTACTACACAATGTTTGCAATCGGTTGGGTAAGTCGAGACTCAGCAACGCCACACCGTTCTCTGTTCCAAGTGGCCAACTGACAGGTCCTCTAGTTCATCTTGAGCATGCTCCTCTGGGTGATCACCGCCGTCATCTTCCAGCACAGCAAAAACAGCAGCAATAACAAAGACATATGGGGATGGGCCTGCGTGAAGAACCAGCGTGCCGAGATCTACGCAGACAAGGTCGATTACGCTCTTGTTTGCCGTCTTCAGAACTGGACTCTGCTCTGCATCATCATCGAAATCGTTGTCGAGGTCATGAGCATCTCACTCTACAGCATCGTCTTCTATCGATTCTACTCGAAGCGTCGCCTAATGAAGTCCATGGACATGCGAGACCGCGCTCGTTCCGATCTCTACCTCGCCCAGCTCCGCTCCCAGTCTGCCCCCAACACGCCCGGGTTTGGTCCCAAATCCCCCGGTTACTCTATCCACGGCCCCAAATCGCCTGCCCTGAGCAATTATGCCATGTCCCCCCGCCACCCCCCCGCCACCTACCGAAACCTCTCGGATATCGAAGAGTCGAGCCCCTTCACTCCTGGCGACAATGTCACGGTGAACCAGCCCTCGTTTCCCTCCCCCCAGCCTGGTTTCAAGCTCCAAGCACCTCCCGTCAAGGCACCCTCTGCCACCCCCAAGACCATCCAAGCCGCCTTCTCGCCCACTGCTCCTCGAGCCCCCTCACCGCCTGCCACGTCCGCGGCGCCTCAGCATGCTCCCCAACCAGCTGATGAACCAACTTACGAGTCGGTTCCCATCCCCGGCGCCTATGCCGGCCAGGCCATCAAGAGCCCGCCTCCTCATCAGACAACTTTTGGCCAAGCAATTTGAGAATAGGAGTCGAGAGGAGTAGCAGATGAAGAATTCACATGAGAAATCGTACACATGACGGGTTATTTTTCTTTCTTTGAGTTTGTCAAAACCGGCGTGGGCTGACGTGCAATGACCCGAAAGTTTTCTTCTCGTTCGAGTAGTTGCTTCGTCATTTTTCCATCTTCACTCTTTCTGTTTGGGAGGGGGGTTTTATACCATGTTTTGGGAGTTCTCTTTACCTGGGAAAGCGACTTGAAGAGCTTTGAGTCACGCCTTTTTGCTGAGCTTGCTAGGTGGGTGGTACGGTGCAGTACAGAGCAGACGTAGCCATAATTTCCAAATTGTACAGTCATGCCATGCGGAGATTTGCCGTTCCTGTGACGTGTCTGGACGTATTTACTGCTCTGTTCAACCTGGTTTATTTCTGGGCAAGAAATCATGAACGGTCCCTGATCGATCGACCCTGGCAGCTGGCAGATCTGAGATCTGTCCCACGGGCAAGGCTCCTTGCTGATCTGATTTTGGATTCTTGGGACTGAATCTTGTGTAACATGTATCATCTACTACTTTCCATATGTGATGGGCCCAAGTCCCCATAGTAGATGCAGGAAGGAAATCTTTGCTAAATTAGGAGTGAACATGAACCACTTCAGTAAACCTAGTCACGTGGCACACGAATTTGAACAGAAAACTCATCATGAATTAACGACTCCTAGATACAGACAGACACCATAGGCGACAAAAACAAGGGTAATTAGAAAATGAAGAAACCATTGCATTACTTTTCGAGTAGCCCACCCACACCTTGTAAACGTCATGAGGGTGCAAAAGACAGTTCTTCGGAGGCTTTCGTCACGGAGCTATTCCATTCTGTTTTTTTTTTCGTACCTCCCCGAGGCTCCGCTACCCATGCAGAAAAAAAGAAAAACGTCGTCTTGTTGGGCAGGTGGCCTCGGCCTCGAAATGTCGACTCTAGAAAACCGCGCATCTATCAACAGAGCTGCAACAAAGGAAACAACCTGGTTAGAACACTTCCCCTTTCCCCTCAACCCCCTGGCCAAAGATGCCTAGCTGCTTGTCGCAGTAGGAAGGCTGCTCATAGACGGAGCAGTCCTTAAAGGAAGTGAGTGACTGGAGAGAGGAAAATGCAGTGTGTGGAGAGAGAGAGACTTTGAGAAATGATGAACGGGCTTGATTCGTTTAGATGAGGTCAGCAACGTTCATGGGCATTTCCTCAATCTGAGTGCTGTAGAACTGCTCAATTTCACGCATCATGCGGACATCCTCAGCAACGACGAAGTTGATGGCAACACCCTTTCGGCCGAATCGACCACCACGGCCGATGCGGTGGATGTAGTTCTCACGGTTGGCGGGAAGATCGTAGTTGATGACCAGGGACACCTGCTGGACATCAATACCACGGGCCAGCAAGTCAGTGGCGATCAGGACACGAGAAGAGCCGGATCGGAACTCCTTCATAATCAGATCACGCTGACCCTGGTCCATGTCACCGTGCATGGCGGAGACGGTGAAGTCACGGGCAGTGAGCTTTTCAGTGAGCCAGTCGACCTTTCTGCGGGTGTTGCAGAAGATGACGGCCTGGGTGATGGTGACAGTCTCGTACAAGTCAGAGAGGGTGTCGAGCTTCCACTCTTCCTTCTCAACGGCAATGTAGAACTGCTTAATACCTTCCAGGGTAAGTTCGTCCTTCTTGACCAGGATACGGACGGGGTCGCGCATGAAACGAGTGGTGACCTCGAGGACGTCCTGGGGCATGGTGGCGGACAGGAGGACGACCTGAGTAGACTGGGGCAGGAGCTGGAAGATGTCGTAAATCTGGTCGGTGAAACCACGGGACAACATTTCGTCAGCCTCGTCGAGGACGAACATTTTCATGGCATCAGTCTTCAGGAAGCGACGCTGAATCATGTCATGGACACGGCCGGGGGTACCGACGACGACCTGAGGACCGTCCTGGAGAGCCTTCATGTCATCACGGACGCTGGTACCACCAATGCAGGCATGGCACTCAACGTTCATGAAGTCACCGATGGCGACAACGACCTTCTGGATCTGCTGAGCAAGCTCACGAGTAGGGGCCAGGATGAGGGCC